>CM060640.1:7843914-8443914 GCA_030578275.1 Meda fulgida | reverse complement strand
GTACGAATCATAAAAGAGTAGGCGAGAATTACTTGGGTAACGTACTAATTATCGTGAGATTCGGACTTAACTGCGTTCGAAAATGCCTACTTTCCTACTATATAGTAGGCGAAAACAGTACGTGAAGGAAGCAGTACGTTTGAAACATCAGTATTCACAAAAGAGCAGGGGAGAAGTTCCCGGATGGCTTACTGCTTCCGGCCCGATTTTTGAGTGCTCAACCGATGGATACTCTTCTATCCCAGGAGGCCACGCGAGAACATACGTCATTATCAAACATCACGGAGATCAGTGGCGCGGGGGTTTCAAATGTGAGTACAAGGAACCGAGTAAACACGGTTCCTTGTGGTTAAATCGTATGTGTTAAACTACTTTAGAGTAAACGTTTTAACTCTTGAAGGTGTAAAGGAGTTAGACAGTATAGTATAGTTGTGATTTTGCTGTAAAAACACGTTTTATTATATAGGCTATAGCAGTAAGCACACGTAACGTTACGTCTCTAAAGTGGATTTACATAACCATATACATCTTAAACACGCTTATTTAAAATGTTTATTTACATCTGAAAGGAATATATTGTATAAGTATTACAGATGAGCACATCACATGAAAAAGACAAATGTGCTGTAAATAAACACATCTATAAAGTAATTAAACATGTTGCATATTTTATTTGTCCCTTATTACTGTTGATAAATTGAGGAACATTTAAGTTGGATAAAAAGTGAGTTAACACATCAGCTCCAGTCTCAGCATGTAGGCTAGTGTTGAGCATGTAGGCTAGTGTTGAGCAGATAAATCACAGAGGTGAATCTTGTCTGGATGTTCGACAGAAGAACACGCGTGTGTGTATCCGGTGGAGAGAGGCTTATGATGCTGAATGCTGTCATCAAAGGCTTTGAGTGAGTATGCTACAGAAATGGATAACAAAATCTATTAAATCTTAAGTTGTAGTTTATTTTTATTATTGAAGTTTCAAACGGTTGAAATAAATAGTTAAAATAAAGTCATTATTTTTGTTTGTTTTTGCGCACAAAAAGTATTCTCGTCACTTGATAAACTTAAGATTGAGCCACTGTAGTCACTTGGACTATTTTAACGATGTTTTTAATAACTTTTCGAGGCCGGCAAGTTTCAATTCCTGAAGAAGCCTATGGACTAGTATGGAGGAGTGATACAGCTCTCAGATTTTATCAAAAATATCTTAATTCATGTTCCGAAGATGTCTTACGGGGTTGGAACAACATGAGAGTGAGTAAATACTGACAGAATTTTCATTTTTGGGTGAACTATCCCTTTAATTTAATCTTACACTGCAGTGCATGAACAGTGTTGATCCTGGATGTTGTCATCTGCGATCGTGACGATCACAACATGAGGCTTCTCCCGCTTACATTGTGATCTGTAAACCCTTGCCTCCAAATGAATCTTGTTACCTACCATATTTATTTTGAAATATTTTATATATCCCTCCATGGCATATTTAAGTCCCACTAAGCTCCTCGACGAGAAGTGGTCCTTCTGTGTCCAAAATTGATCAAAAATGTTTTCATGTTATGACCTCAAAACATTTTTACCATAGTGCATAGTGTAAACGAATGCATTTAGACATTTGGATCACATAACCAGCTCCATATATGGCTTTTCTTAAGTAGTATAAACTTGCTCGGCACATCACCTGGTTATGTATGCATCAATTGGAAAAATGTACAATTTCTGCAAATTAATTTTGCGCTGCTTCTTCCACGTTTTGCACCACTTTCAAAGTGAAAGCCCAGTAGTTGCTGCTAAAAGTGCTAAGTAAAAACTTTGTACTAATTGTTTGTGCTGCCTATCTTGACCAGGACTCCCTGGTAGAAGAGATATTGTATCTCAATGGACCTTCCTGGTAAGATAAATAAAGAAATAAATAAAGAAAAAAGCATGTTCAGATTTATCCAAAACAGGTAAATGTGAATGTTGGACATCGTATTACGTTGCTGTTGTATGTATCATAGCAGCTCTGCAATGAAATGTTTGGTGAGTGGTGCTAAAATGTTAATGCCTTGCATTTGAAAATAATGTACCACCTACACTAAACACTACCCTAAACGTAACCAATAGTGTTAACAAAAGCAAACCTGAGATAAAAGCACCATGCCTTTTTGGCTTCCTTCTAAGTCTTTGAGCTCTTTTATCATGACTCATGGTTCACACGACATGCAGATGCAATGATGTACCTGGTGAACTACTGAGAAAGTTTACTATGTCAGAAAAGCCATACATACTCCTTTAATCATAATTTGTGTAAAAGGGAATAAAAGTTGTTATTGTTTTACTGCCAGTGTTCATTTTAGCTTGTAACTGCAGTGAACTGTACTGTATGTATAGTTATTGGAGTTTTGCAAGAATGTAGTTTCCATCAAGCCAAGCCAATTGTCCAAGTTATGGACAATTTTATCATCATTTTTGTAGCTTGACAGCCAGGATGTTCCGCAATATAACATTTTATTATAGTTATAACAGAGGAATGCACTTTGAAATGACATGAGGGTGAGCTATTCCCCCTAGACATCTTTTTCCATTAAAGAGACAAAGTCAAGATGTAACTGATTGACAAGTGTAATTTTATTAATTTTTTTAGAGATTTTAAAAGAATCTTGCTGAAATCCATTATCTCAGTCAGATATACTGATAACTTATCTATGAATCTAAATAATCATAATGGGGCACGCACCTGGGGTCAAACGGTGTTCTTCGTTACTCTAGAGATGTGCCAAATTCCTTGATAGAGTAAAGATCAAATGCACTACCTTTAGTTATGACTCCCCGAGGCGTCTACTCAACTGTAGTTATCAATCAGTGAGAGCATGTCAACGAGAAATGACTGTTGACAGATGACTTTCTCCTTTGCGTATGCATTACTTCTGTAAGAAATCTGATTCAACTGATTTATGTTGTGGTCATGAGGTGCAGGTTTCTCATGCTTAAACATACATTGTAAGTGAATAAAATTGTGTTTATACTAATTCAGACAGGTACAAATTTGATACAAATTATCATCATGATCATAATGAAGACAACATGCTTTTGTTACATTTTTCAAAGCAGTTTCTACAGGTTGAACCCATGAAGTGCAATCCATCACAAGAAACAGATTTTGTTTTGTGTCTTGACTGAAGTTTTCACATCTGAACTCTGAGGAACAATGTTCTCTAACAAACGTCTCAATGCGTTTTCAGTTTGAGGAAAACAATGAGTTGGATTCAACTCCAAATTCAAATCCACCCTAGAAATGATTAAATGAATAGCACAAAGTTTGATAGTTAAGACAAACTGAAGGTAGAAATGTATTTTAATTAACTTTGTGAAAGGTAGAAAAAAGAAAACATTAAAATGTACTTTACATTAATGAAAATAAAATAAATAAAAAAAAAAAAAAACAAGAAAAATAAACCGCTATCATTCAGGACAACATTTCTCATTTCCATTTAGGTTAGCTTGAAGTACTAAAATAACTAAAACTAAATAAAACTACAACCAAAACTTAAAAAATTAAATAAAAAGGCATATTTAAAACAACAACAACAAAAAACACAACAAAAGTACTAACATTTTAACTAGAAATGTTTGGAAACAGTTGTTTTAAAATATGATTGCTGTTTGGTTACACTTTACTTTTTAATACTGAAAATATATATTTTTTTCTAAACTCTTCACAAATTGCATCCAGAAAATAGAGAATACTCGTGAGAATGGTGTTGTGAAAGAGTTGTTGGGGCTATTATTGTGCACCACTGCTCATAACATTCAGGCCTCTGGCCATCCTCTGGCAGACGACCAGTTGGGTGGAGTGTTTGTGTGTGAGTGTTTAAAATTGCACTGTCCATTAAAAATAATGTTTTTTAAGAGGTGTCTATTATATGCATGAATTTACTGGAGGCAAATACCTCAATAACAACAACAACAAAAAAAAACTGCATTTTTCAGGGATACACAGGATGACCTTTTGTAAAATTAGCTCCAGGCACATTTCTGTCATGAGCTGTATTTTATTTTACCCTTTGAATGATTTCTCGAGTTGACTGTGCTGCTTTTAATGACTTTGTTTACAGTATGTTTGTCATGAGATTAGGGGAAATTATAGGGGAAATCAGCCCCCAAACAATAGTAGTGTTTCTTAAAATGTTGATGCTGTTTCCATGAATATGGCACATTTTGGTGTCTGCTATTTTACAGCATTAGGGTTGAACCTATACTATGTTTTTCTTTTTCTGAAATAAAATAACACATGAAAAGGTTGTTTTTAAATGTCTGTTTGTCTATGTATGTCAAGTTTAATCAACACTATTACAAAATATTACAGTTATAATAAAAATGATCAAACAAATATTTCTCTTTAAAGGAAATATTTATCATTTATAGTAGCTATAGTAAATAGGTAATAATGAAAACGTTGTTTGACAGTGTAATTTAGTATTTTCTTTTTACTTAATTTTTTAATGTATGTATTAATTATATGTATGTATATACACACACACACACACACACACAAAATGCCGTTCAAAAGTTTGGGATTGGTAAGATTTTTAATGTTTTTAAAAGAAGACTCTTCTGCTCACCAAGACTGCATTTATTTGATTAAAAAAGAAGAAGAAAAAAAACAGTAATATTGTGAAATATTATAACAATTTAAAATAACTGTTTTCTATTTGAATATATTTTAAAATTTAATCTATTCCTGTGACACAAAGCTGAATTTTCAGCATCATTACTCCTTGCAATTGTGCAATGTGCAATTTCTTTGGCCATTTTAATTCATCCAAGTTAGTGCACACACATTAGGTGAAGTGTGTAGTGAACACACACACACTGCAAATCATGGACACACACACCCGGAGCAGTGGGCAGCCATTTTTTTTCTGTGGCGCCCAGGGAGTGATTGGAGGTGAGATGTCTTGCTCAAGGACATCTCAGTCATTTCCTGCCAGAATTGATAATTGAACCCGCAACTTTCAGGTTACCAGTCTGACCCTATAACCCAGGGGTTCTCTATTCTGGCCCTCGAGATCCACTTTCCTGCAGATTTTAGCCCCAGCCTCAATCAAACTCACCTGCCTGTAACTTTAAAGTAATCCTGAAGTACATACAATGACAATTTAGCACAGGACTGCACATGTAAGGTAGCAAACAAAGCAGGTAACGACGGAGGACAGGTGATGCAAATGAACCAATAATCAGGTAACAAGATGGGCGGGGTTAGACAACAGACAGGAGAGCACATGGCACAAGCAAACATACATGACAAGCCATGTGCTCACAACAAATGCGACTAAAACACAAGCACAAGCCTTGTGCGCACACAAAATGAGACATGAACACGCAGACACTCCTCACACAAAACAACTCACATGGACAGAAGAGTGCTCGGTTCGAACACACTCGAAACCACGTGCTCACACAAGACAATACAGTAGCATCAAGTCAAGTCAAGTCAAGTGTATTTATATAGCGCTTTTCACAATATAAATTGCATCAAAGCAGCTTCACAGTATCAATCAAATAACATAACAATGTTTGTTTCTTAGTGAAAAAACCATCCACGTTTGGTAGGGCTGATCAATGGTATTAATGCTTGGTTAATTAATTTGAATATCCCCAACTGAGCAAGCCAAAGGCAACAGTGGCAAGGAACCGAAAAACTCCATCAAGTGACCTACTGGTGTCCTAAAACTCCATCAGGTGACCTAATGGAGAAAAAAAAAAAACTTTGGGAGAACCCAGGCTCAGTAGGGGGCCAGTTCTCCTCTGGCGTTTATGAACTAGAGGCCGGATTTACAGTAACTGTAATTTGATACAGAATTTTGATCAATTTTGAGAATTTTGATTTTGATCATCAATGCTCTGCCACAAAACCAAGAATTAAGTAGATCAAGACAGAACCCTGATACTAACTTTTAGGCCCTCCTTTGACCTGCTGAGGTTGATCAACATGAACAAGGTTAAGAACCTCCTTTTACGAACCATTTACTGTAAATAATAAGAAGTTTCAGGCCTTATTTTAATAATAAGATTTCCTGCACGCCAGTTAACAGTCCTCATCAGTTCACATCACTTACCCCTTCCATGCTGTTGTTGATCATCTGTATTTTCTAATAAAGACTGCATTGGGTTTATTCTCATCTTCAGTCACTATAACATTAACATTATATCACACGCTATTCCACAACATTATATCACTATTTCCTTAAAGGTACACTGTGTCGTTTTTTAACTATTTTATTAGCTAAAATCAACGTCTTTATTCATTAATATGTCCTCATTGGTGTAAAATTACCTCTGCCAATTATCTTACTTATCCTCGTAAGCGAAGAAATTCTTATCTTTATTTACATGGGATGGGTAAGTCCATGGAGGCTTCCATGTCGTCCGCCTTCTTGAAAAACTATAATAGCAGAGAGGGACAAAAAGCACTAGCCTACCTAAACGAGTTTCCAGAGCGCGTTTTCGTTCAGAGCCAGTGTGACTGAAACCAGCTGAGCTGAAACGGACAAAGAGATCAAAATTGAAAGCAAATTTGAGAGGCTGCACTGCACGGTACTTTATAAAGCAGGACCATAGTTATGCCGAGCCACAGGAGAAGGAATCCTCGTCCCTCTACCTCTTTCTACCGTTGAATCACCTAATGATGATATCCAACAATGCAGATTTGATTCAGTCTCTTTCAACTTTATTTACCTGACAAAAAATACAAAGAAAAGATTTTCAATGTTTTCACTGAACAACTTAATTGTATTTTGTAAATATAAAGCAATTTTGATTTTGATGGCTGAAACACACTCCAAAAAAGTTAGGACAGAGGCTAAATAAAAGTGAAAAGCTTATCCAAGTTAAACATTTAAAACCGTCCACAATAAGGTAAATAAGGTAAATTGGTAACAGTTGAGGGTATTGTGATTGAGAGTAAAAGGAGCATCTCAGTCTTTGCAAGCAAAGCTGGGTCATGGCTCATCACTTTGTGGCAAATATCATGAGCGAATTGTCAAACGATTCAAAAATCACATTTCCTAATGCAAGACTGTAAAGGGTATCACACTTTATTTTACAATTCTAGGTACTACCCCTAAACCTTTACTAAATTGTGCCGTAAAATAACGGTAATCTACTGGCAGCTGTGGTTGTACTGTAAATGTACAGCCCCCTACTGTTAATTTACAGCTCTTCTTTTTTTCAGTTACTGTAATAATACCATGAAAGGTAACTCATATCATTTGGGAAACCGATAGCTTCAAACATTTCGAGTTTAAAAACTAGTATTTGTAAAGATAGTACTTTGAACTTACTTCATTTGATCCACTGAAAGAAAAAATGTTTAATATAAATCTGCAAAAACCTAATGTGTAATAGTAAATAAATTGAGTGCAGTTCATATTTAGCTATCAATTGCACACAGGTATTTGCTAAAGTAAAAAGCAAAGAGATTGCCATTGCAACAGCAACTACACAGTTACTGCCTTTAAATAAAGCAGCATGCAGCATGGCATAATTTTTCTTTGCTTTCTTTGCTCATCATTGACTGAAGCACTGGCTCTCTCCAGCACAATGGTGACCCACAGACACAAGAGATCTCTCCTATATTTTCTTCACGCCCTGACGAAACTTACCAATTCACAAAATTAACGGAATGCATAGCTGATATAAAAAACTGGATGACTAGCAATTTCCTACTAATTAATTCAGAAAAACAGAGTTTCCAATTATTGGACAAAAAAAACCCTCACGTAATAACCTAGAATACTCTCTAACACTTGATGGCTGCTCTGTCAAGTCCTCGTCGTCGGTTAGGAACCTGGGTGTGCTCTTTGATACCAATCTTTCATTTGAAAGTCACGAGTCTAATATCTGTAAAAAACGCTTTTTTCTTATCTTAAAAATATATCTAAACTATGTCATATGCTCTCAATGACAAATGCAGAACAATTAGTTCATGCGTTCATGACATCAAGGCTATATTATTGTAAAAATAATGGGTGGTTGCCCTGCACGCTTAATAAACAAACTACAGATGGTCCAAAACGCAGCAGCTCGAGTTTATACCAGAACCAGGAAGTATGACCATACTAGCCCGGTTCTGTCAACACTGCATTGGCTCCCTAATTAAAATCGTATAAATTTTAAAATATTGCTGATTACTTACAAAGTACTAAATGGTTTAGCTCCCCAGTACTTGAGCAGGCTCTTAACGCATTATAGTCCTTCATGTCTATTGCGATCTCAAAACTCTGGCCAGCTGATAATACCTAGAATATCAAAATCGACTGCTGGTGATAGATCCTTTTCCTATTTAACACCAAAACTTTGGAACAGTCTTCCTAACATTATCCGGGAAGCAGACACACTCTGTCAGTTTAAATCTAGACTAAAAGTACATATCTTTAACCTGGCATACACATAGAAGATCATACATTCCTATTATTCAAATCAGTTAAATCATTATTAGGCTGCATAAATTAGGTCAGCCAGAACCGGGAATACTTCCTATAACACTGGATGTACCAGTTACATCATAAGAAGAATGGCATCTACGCTAATGTTATGACCCTAGAGATGCGCAGTTGGATTAAATCGGGTGGATGGCGTGACGAAAAATTATATTTTAAATAAATTCGGGCGGGTGGCGGTTGAACCAATCAAATGAAAAAAATATATACATTGTTAAATATTGTTACCTACATCCGAAAAGTACATCTGTATCTTTTCTAGAACAGGCAAGAGCTTTAGCCTCGTGGCTCGCATCAGAAGCGCCTTGCATCGCCCACAATCAGCGGCATTTAATTTAACATTTAATTTAATATTCAACAATAATATTGATCTGCCTGCATTGACACTATTATACAAGACCTGAACTGAGTTGGACGATGACATCACGGTTTACTCCAGAGCGGCTATACGCTCACCTAAAGGATTATTAGGAACACCTGTTCAATTTCTCATTAAAGCAATTATCTAATCAACCAATCACATGGCAGTTGCTTCAATGCATTTAGGGGTGTGGTCCTGGTCAAGACAATCTCCTGAACTCCAAACTGAATGTCAGAATGGGAAAGAAAGGTGATTTAAGCAATTTTGAGCGTGGCATGGTTGTTGGTGCCAGACGGGCCGGTCTATTTCACAATCTGCTCAGTTACTGGGATTTTCACGCACAACCATTTCTAGGGTTTACAAAGAATGGTGTGAAAAGGGAAAAACATCCAGTATGCGGCAGTCCTGTGGGCAAAAAAGCCTTGTTGGTGCTAGAGGTCAGAGGAGAGATGGGCCGACTGATTCAAGCTGATAGAAGAGCAACTTTGACTGAAATAACCACTCGTTACAACCGAGGTATGCAGCAAAGCATTTGTGAAGCCACAACACGCACAACCTTGAGGCGGATGGGCTATAACAGCAGAAGACCCCACTGGGTACCACTCATCTCCACTACAAATAGGAAAAAAGAGGCTACAATTTGCAAGAGCTCACCAAAATTGGACAGTTGAAGACTGGAAAAATGTTGCCTGGTCGGATGAGTCTAAATTTCTGTTGAGACATTCAGATGGTAGAGCCAGAATTTGGCGTAAACAGAATGAGAACAAGGATCCATCATGCCTTGTTACCACTGTGCAGGCTGGTGGTGGTGGTGTAATGGTGTGGGGGATGTTTTCTTGGCACACTTCAGGCCCCTTAGTGCCAATTGGGCATCGTTTAAATGCCACGGCCTACTTGAGCATTGTTTCTGACCATGTCCATCCCTTTATGGCCACCATGTACCCATCCTCTGATGGCTACTTCCAGCAGGATAATGCACCATGTCACAAAGCTCGAATCATTTCAAATTGGTTTCTTGAACATGACAATGAGTTCACTGTACTAAAATGGCCCCCACAGTCACCAGATCTCAACCCAATAGAGAATCTTTGGGATATGGTGGAACGGGAGCTTCGTGCCCTGGATGTGCATCCCTCAAATCTCCATCAACTGCAAGATGCTATCCTATCAATATGGGCCAACATTTATTACAACTCAACTCAGCTTTATTTATATAGCACTTTCAACGCCACAAGTGGAACCAAAGTGCTGTACAGAAGTTATAAAAAAATAAAAACAAAGACATAAAAACAATGCAAACATGACATACACAACTTACAAAGCATTATCAAATGCTAAAGAGAACAGATAAGTTTTAAGCGCACTCTGAAAAACACCCAATGAAGGACAAGTTTTTACAGACAGAGGAAGCTCATTCCAGAGCCTAGGAGCTGCAACAGAGAAAGCCCGATCACCTTTACATCTTAAACGGGATCGCGGAACCATGAGAGGCAATTGATCATTTGAGCGCAGAGATCTACTGGATTGAAAGCGGCTGATTAAATCAGTAACATACTCAGGTGCTAGGCCATGCAGAGACTTAAAAACATACAACAATGCTTTGTATTGAACTCTGTATCGTATGGGTAACCAATGTAGTTTAATTAACACCGGAGTAATGTGTTCTCTCTTCTTATTACCCGTTAAAAGCCTGGCAGCTGAGTTCTGAACAAGCTGCAAACGGGAGAGAGAGGCCTGACTCACACCCAGATACAACACATTACAATAATCCAAACAAGATGACACAAAGGCGTGAACAACCTTCTCCATATCGTCAAAATAAGAGATAGATTTCAATTTAGATATTGATCTAAGATGGAAGAAACTATTTTTAACGACAGCATTGATTTAACGATCGAATTTAAGCTCAGAGTCAAAAATGACACCAAGGTTCCTCACGCTAGACAGTTTTTTCCCGGGAAACAACCCCAGGGAGTCATCATCCACACACCCCCTATCTCCAAACAAAATCATCTCTGTCTTATCCTCGTTTAATTGGAGAAAGTTATTCGCAAGCCAACACTTAACTTCAGCTAAACATTCATGAAGAGACTGAATGGCACAATTATGGCCATATTTCAGTGGTAAATAAATTTGAGAATCATCTGCATACAGATGATACTGAATTCCAAATTTCTCAAAAATCGAACCTAGAGGGAGCATATAAAGGGAAAATAAAATTGGCCCCAGTATCGAGCCCTGTGGAACCCCACACATAAGAGGGGCAACAGAAGAAAAATAATTCCCTAAACTGACTGAAAAAGTCCTATCCTTCAAATAGGAAGAGAACCATTTCAGGGCTAAGCCCTGAATACAAACCTGATCCCTAAGACGATCAATGAGAATGTTATGATCAACTGTATCAAATGCCGCTGTTAGATCTAACAAAAGCAAAACAACACGATTTCCAGAATCAACACCTCGTAGGATATCATTAGAGACCCTCAGAAGAGCAGATTCTGTACTATGACCAGCTCTAAAACCTGACTGGAATCTATCGAAAATGTTATTTCTCAGTAAAAAGTCATTCACAATTCACAATTTTTTCTAGTATCTTAGAAATAAAAGGCAATTTTGAAATCGGACGAAAACTACTCATGTCAAAGGGGTCTAAGCCGTTATTTTTTAAAAGGGGCTCAATAACCGCATGCTTAAAACTAACCGGAACAACACCAGATGACAGACTAGTATTCATAATAGACAGAATACTTGGGCCAATTGAATCAAGTACCTTCTTAAACAGAGAAGAAGGGAGCACATCACCAGGAGACCTGGTGGGCTTCATATGAGCAGTTATATCATTAAGCTGCTGCAAAGAAACAGGTATAAAACTGTTTAATTGGTTTGTAGGGTCAACCGAAGCAATACAATTGTTGCCAACAGATGAAATCTGAGATCTAATTCCATCCACCTAACCAATAAAAAAGTTTAAGAACTCTTCACACATGTCAGCAGAAGGAGTGAATGAAGGAGTAGGAGTAGGATGAAGAACAGCATTTACAGTAGAAAAAAGTAGTCTAGAATTATTACAGTTTCTGGAGATGATGTCAGAGAAATAATTTGATCTAGCAAATTTAACAGCTCTTTGATACTCGTTTAAACAGTTCTTCAAAATCTCATAAGAGACTTGTAATTTATCTTTAACCCATTTGCGTTCAGCCCTCCTACACTCCTGCCTAAGAGCGCGGATAGTACTGTTCAACCAGGGCTGCGATTTGACTTTTTTCCCCCTGACTTTGACAGGAGCCACAACATCTAAAATCTCTAAACAAGAAGAGTTAAACTGATCGACCAACTCATCTAAACCCATACAGGGAGAGTGTGACTCGATCAGTGAAAAAAATGAAGAAACATTAAAAACAGCAGAAAAACTACTAGCAGTGCATGGAGTGCAACGAGTTCCAGATTAAGTATGCAAGATGAAACTGAGGCAGAAACAATGTTTCCTGGTGTGCTACAAGGAAAGTTAGAATTTAAAATAACAGTCTTATGGTCAGAAAAAACAGTATCAACAATCTTCACGCTATCAACAGAAACTCCCCTAGGCAATACAAGGTCAAGCGTATGACCACGTTCATGAGTTGGACCCAAAACGCATTGTAAAAAATCAAATGACTCTAATAAATTTAAAAATTCTTTGACCAGGGGCTTTGAAGAGCAGCACACATGTATATTAAAGTCCCCCAAAAAATTTAAATTTTTGTCAAAAGAAGGGACAATACCAGATACAAATTCAGAGAACTCCTGTATAAAATCCCCACGAGAGTTTGGGGGTCTACAAAACAAAACACATAACACAGATTTAAAAGAATTCAGTGTAATTAACTGAGATTCAAAGGTGCAAAAGGATGCAGAAGGTAAAAGTCTACACTTAAACTTGTCTTTAAAAACAACGGCAAGACCCCTGCCACGGCCAACAGACCCAGGGGTACTAAAAAAACTGCAACCAGGAGGAGAAAGTTCTGAGAGAGAAGTCATCTCGCCAACATTAAGCCAGGTCTCAGTAACAAATAAAAAATCAATTTCATGAGAAAGAAAAAGATCGATTTTAAGATTTTAAAGATAAAGATTTTATTTATTAACTAAATTAATAACTTTTTTTAAAACAAAAATAAAACATCAGTGAACTTATTAAGCTGTACTGTGAGGCTACTTTCTTCTGGAGACAAACTTTTTTGCATTAATTTCCTGTTATCTCTGTAAAGCTGCTTTGAAACAATCTGTATTGTAAAAAGTGCTATATAAATAAATGTAACTTGACATCATCACATAATGTTTGGATCACCGATCTCATCTCAGGTCTCATAACAGAAATGCGTTGTTTTAATGCACTTTACTTTTACATTATCATCACTGTGAAACCACAGAAAAAATTAAGCAAAACGTCACAACTGGGTCTGAAGGATTTTTAAATAACTCATTCATAAAAAAATTAAAATAACAGATTGGATAATAGCATTATTTAGACACACACAGACATTAAGAATTAGCCAATGAATCTCAACAATGGTGAAAATCAACAAAAAAGATAACATCAACTCTGAACATCTCAAAACACGCTACTAAAAGTCAACACAAAACCAACAGCAAAAATAAAAGCAAATAGTAAAAATGAAAAAAAAAAAAAAATAACCAGACAATTCAGCTGCATAATTTATTCATGCCACAATAAATGCTGGGAGTCATGGAAAAAATGTTTGTACCGTGCTTGTACCCATCATGCATTGCAGCATGAAACTTTTGATTGTCACCATTGTTGAGATTCACACCCCGATTCTTGATGTCTGTGAGATACAATATACTGTTTTCGAAATACTTTATATTTGTCAAAACACTAATAGATCTCACTCTATAGAATCACAGTGATACCAAAATAAATAACATCACCAACAATATATATATTTAACATTATATGAGATCACTGGATTGGGCCACTAGTTGATTAATGTGATTTTTTAACAAACAGCCATTTTTATTTGATGCAGTTTTCTTTCAGATTTGTTGAAAGCAAATTTACTGTAACGACACAGCTATAACAGCCAAAGAAAAACTAATGTTCAAAAGAGCACAAGTAAAGCAAACACTGATCACCATCATGGTAACATCAAATTAAACCTTTTTAATAAGAACTTCTGTAGACGTATGACAGAAATAAAGTCAATCTGGTTAGTTTTGTGAAGTAGTGAAGCTGGTAATGCTGTTTGTGGAGTTGTTTAATCCTGCTCTACTGAGATCTTCAGAGATTTAATGTCTTTAATATTCAGTTGATTTCATCTTTTTTCTGATCTTCTTGATGAAGTTCCTAAACATAAATTAGGGAGGAGTGAGCCAATCTAATCTTTCAATCAACAGCCTGAGTATGTAGCAGCCACTTACCTCTCTCTAGCATCAGCTGTTCCAGCATCCCTCCACCTCCCCAAACGCCACCTTCATTAAGATGACGGTACCTTGCCCTTCGTAAAAATATTAGCCACTGTGCCCTTCACATTTAGCCACTGTGGGGAGTATATCTGTATTGTTATAAGCGCTAAATAAATAAAGGTGACTTGACTTTTACAGAGACATTAAATGGCTTCAAGATGACATATTTTCTGGGAAGCAAGACAATAAATATGCCTCATTCTGCACATGCTGAGTGGTTTTTATTTCAAGAGTGGATGTGCTTGACTTGTCTGCCTACAGTCCAGATCTGTCTCTTATTGAAAATGTCAATGCAAACAGATCAATAATATTGTTGAATATTAAGTGTCCCTAACTAAGCAAGCCAAAAGCCAAAGGCAACAAAGGCGACAGTGGCAAGGAACCAAATCTCCATCAGGAGACAGAATGGAGAAAAAAAACCTTGAGAGAAACCAGGCTCAGTCGCTCAGTTCTCCTCTCATTGGCCGAGCAACAGTGTATGATTATGATTCAGGCAGCATTGTAGGTGAGAAGTCAGATTGCATCAGAACATTCAGAATATATATCCAGTTCCATTTGGTTGAAGACCGGAGTCACGCCGGTATGGGACGAGTTTGTTGAGGATCAGTGCTGATGGCTGTCGTGTCGATGAGGCCTTCACATGGGAGAGTCTAGTTGACACAATGCTATTTGAGAGACAGAAACATGTATAATATGAACTGATGTATTAGAATAAATTGGATTTTCCGATGCTACATATTTGAGAGAGAAGACCGTTTAGGATTAACTGAGTCACTAAAATGTATAAGACTTTCCAGCACAAAATGAGAGTTACTAGAATTATTTGAATTTTACAACCCAACGCATGAAAGTGAGAGGACAGTTCAGGATTAACTGATTCACATTAATGAATCATCCAGTGCTATATGTGAGAATTGTTAAGGACAAAGAGATTCACTAGAATGAATCAGAATTTTCAATGTTACAGAGAGGGGGTTTGAAATTTAAACAAAATTGTGTATGTAATATAATATAATCTAAATATATTATAGTTATTATTATAAAAAAAATAAACATTGGCAATCAGAATCAGAAAACTGCATTGCACACATATAATAAACAGAACATTCTTTTCTGTCAGTTTGGGCACTAATATAGTTATAATTATTGTTTTTTGTGTGATCAGGGCTTTAGTCTTCTTTGTTTAATGCAAGATAACAGGGCATCCATCAAGTGTATCCCCGAACTTCTTCAGTATGCACAGAACAATTTGTTTTGCATCTTTTCACAAGAGGAACACACTGTGCATGTCAGCAAGCGTTTTGTTGGCAATGGGCATTTGAGCACAGTCAAAGCCAGGGAAGGTCACGCATTCAGCAGGGGGCGGGGCTGATTGTTGCTCCTCCCCTTCGCTGTGGGTGGATAGATGATGGTCCTGATGTGGAATGTTGGACAGATGGGCTTGGCAGAAAAGACAACTGACCTCTCTCCACTCCCCCTCTGGCCCTGAGCTGTGCCTAGAAAGAACGGATCTAAAGTTTGCCTCCATTAAATGTCGATTATGGGAGACAGACTGCACGGATGGCAGCTTGTAACAAATGCTCCCTTGACCTTTAAAGGTCAAGCTCAAGAGAGAAAAAACAACAACAAAGTCATTACAAATACTACACAAGATTTAGGTAAAGAAAAAAGTTTTGTTTTCTGACACACACAAAAAAATATCTGAAAAGTTAGTTCTAACAAGATGCAAATGAGTTAATTTCAGGTCATACCATTTTAACATTTATGCATTTAGCAAATTTGACAAAAAGCCAACAATATTTGTAATATACAAAAAACAGGTTTATTAGATAATGTCAGAGCAGTTAGTAAATTTATAGTAAATAGATAGTAAATTGGTTGACATCTAAAAGACAATAAATGGTCAGTAATATCCTGCAATTTTGACAATTATTGTACATAATATGACAATATTATGCCATTGCTGCTTTCATAGTGACAATCATGTTTAAATGAATTAAATGTATAAATTACTCCACTCAATAAGACCTCCAATAAGTCATTTAAGCTATGAAAGACCAACCACTATTAGTGACTACTATTACTATTAATGGCCAGAGATGTATTCATATCCAGCTGTTTAAAGTAAAAACCTTTCTTTTTTTTTTTGCTCTTGCTCTTGCTCATGCATGTAGGCATGGAGATAGTTGAACATGTGCGAGCATAACACAGGCTTGTTTCATTTTGTGAGGAATTGTCGTGTTGGTTCTGGACTCAACAGATGGTCCAGACACATAAAGGAATCACCTCCTGGTGTGTCCTTATTGACGCTTATGGAATATTAACATTCCGTTAGCCTGTTTCCACACTCACTTATGGGGAAATGCAAGAACTTTACAACAGTTCACTTTCAACGTTTTAGGAAGAAAAATTAAGAGGAACACAAGTCTGAAGCAGTTTCAATATGTATGAAACTTTAAAGATAAAAATAATAAATTAGGCTAATTAATTTAGCTAGATGCTTCCATGAAAATGCAAAGGAGTGTTTTCATGTACCAATTTCATGACATTAGTTCCAGTACTGGCCTACTGCCATTTGTATCTTCTCTAGAATGCAGGAAAGATCTCAGTAATGTGCCACACATTACTGAGTCATGTGTGCCACATTAAAAAAGCTGCACCACAATCTGCAACCAATAGTGAAAGTTCAATATGAAATCACATTTTTCTCATTCATTTTTATATTTCTGTACTTTGTTACTGTGCTGCATTTCTGTATTTTATATTTTTCCCAATGAACTGTATTAGAAACATCTAAGGCCATGTCCACACTAATACGTTTTCATTTGAAAACATATATTTTTCTCTCCGTTTTGCTCTTCCGTCCACACTGAGACAGCGTTTTAAGTCAACGAAAATGTAGCTTTTGGAATACGCTCTCCAAAGCGGATACACTTGAAAACGCAGTTTTCGCGTTGTAGTGTGGACTGTGAAACCGGAGGTATTTGACGTACTATGTACGTCACTAAGTACTATGATGTAAGTTTAGTCATGTAATCCATGTTGTACCAATAAATATTCATGTTTACCGGTTATTGTGTCCGTTATGTGCTATTCACTTTTACACTGTTGCTAAAATATGTTACTGTGCACACTCTTCATTTCACAGTACTGCAAATATGACAATATGTACTCACATTTGCTGTCCTGTGGCAATACAGGAGACCAGTTGCGTTTTAGACCAAACATATGGTGACTGAGTGCGACCTGGACACATCAGTGAATGGTGAGATATTTTGCTAAATAAAATTGTCCTGTTAGAAGAATTGAGCGATAACTTTATTATTTATTGTTCCATCTTTTCCATCTCAATGAGCTTTTCTGCATACGCAGTAAGGTGAATTTAGAAGTTTCTCATCCACACTGAAACGTCGGAAAATGCCTGAAAACGCTAGTGTGGACGGAGAGCATTTTTAAATGAAAACGCCGTTTTCAAATGTATCTGGATTAATGTAGACGTAGGCTAAGACAAAACTGAAAATGGTGCAAAGTCTACGAAGATTAAAGAGCTTGTTCTGGGCTATTGTCATATGCTTTAAGCAGTTTTAAAGCATTTCCCACTCACCCATCTGTTCGCTACATATGGCCAAGAGATGTGTGTGTATAGGTGCATTATCTGACCTCCAGAAATCAAGTTCAGTATGTAGACAGGCATTCATCCCATCCGCCCATGTCTGATGGCCCCTATCCCCTGCCCGTCTCATGCTCCTCTGCCAAGAGATTGAGAGAGTGTGCAGTCTAGATGGTACCCAGCAAGCCACGGCCCCCGAGGGCCCTCCCTGCACAGCCCTTTTGGTTAAATCAATTGTTTGGTCCCATTGATCCCTGACTGGCCATATTGTGGCTCTGTGGGATATCACACACAAAAGAAGCAGGCCGCATTGTCTCACACTCCAAATGAAGAAGTTCACTTGAAAGCAAAAAAATCTGAGCTTGGAGATGTCAGAGATCGGCCTGAGGATGTGTGTGTTTTTCTGGGCTAGCTATACTTTTGAGGACACAATTGCTGAAAAATGTAAAGTGAACCTGTAGAAGCCCTCTGTTTGCTAGCTTGAAGGCAATCTACAATGTATGGTTATCTGTAAATCTAAGAAAAACAACATTTGGCATTGTTTTAGATCATCAACAAAACTGTCTTAATATTCAATCGAGTAATTAAATCACTTCTTTAAGTATTTAACGAACAAATGTAGGTGCAGTTTTGTTGACAGCCCCCTTTATTGAAGAATATAGCGCAATTTGCTTAAAATCACATTGCTATATTCAGTAAACTTTGCTTTCACTTTCAGTAAACTTTGCTGTCACCTTTATTTATATAGTGTTTTTTTACAACACAGATTGTTTCAAAGCAGCTTTACAGTGATAACAGGAAAAGGATGCAACAAAGTTTGTTTAGACTGTACAGCAAGTCTAGAAGAAAATAGTCATAGTCCAGCATAAGTTCAGTGATGGTTCATTTTTGTTGTAAAAAAGTTATTAATTTAGTTAATTTTTATATATATAGCTGCTCTGGAGAAAACCGTGATGTCATCGTCCAGCTCAGTTCAGTTCTCATATAATGGTGTTAATGCAGGCAGATCAATAATATTGTTGAATATTAATTGTCTGGGGACTAAGCAAGCAAAATGCCAAAGGTGACAGTGGCAAGGAACCAAATCTCCATCAGGAAACAGAATGGAGAAAAAAACCTAGGGAGAAACCCAGGCCAGTTCTCCTCTGGCCAATGAACGAACAGTGTATGATTATGATTCAGGCAGCATTATAGGTCAGAAGTCAGACTGCATCAGAACAGTCAGAATATTATCCAGTTCATCTGGTTGAAGATCAGTATGGGACGAGTTTGTTGAGGATCAGTGTTGCTGGCTGTCGTGTCAATGAGGCCTTCACAGGGGAAAGTCTAGTTGACACAATCTCTGCTGACACTTCAGGGATGCGTTGTGGGCGTGTCTAGGCTCAGGTCCTCCATCTGGTCTGGATACTAATGTCTCTTCTCTGTAAAAAATTGGGCTGTAAAATAACGGAAATCTACTGGCAGCTGTGGTTGCCAGCAATATACTGTAATATACAGCCCCCAAGCGTTAATTTATAGCTCTACTTTTTTACAGTATGTTACCGAAAAAATACCATGGAAAGTAACGGTAACACTTTATTTTGATGGTCCCCTTTGAGCATTCTGATGACTATGAGTAACATTGCAACTACATGTCAATTTACTGTCATTAGTGGACTGTCTGCTTAATATCTGCTAACTCTTTATTGTGATGCCTCAAGATACATTCCACTGACTATAAGTAGCTTTGCAACTACATGTCAACTTATTCTAACCATAACCTACCTACTACCTACTAATTCTCTACTAACACTTCAATGAGAGTTAGTAGACATGTAGGTGCGATGTTACTTTTAGACAACATAATGTGTTAAAGGGACCATCCAAATAAAGTGAAACCAAAGTAACTCATAATTTGGAAATCTGATTGCTTCAAACAGTTCGGGTTTAAAAACTATATTTATACAGATAGTTCTGTGCACTTACTTCATTTGAGTCCACTGAAAATGAATATATCTTAATATAAAACTGCAAACACCTGTGTAATAGTGAATTAAATAAAAACATGACTTTAACTAAAATATTTGCAGTTTGTATTTAGCTATCAATAGTACACATGTATGTACTAATTAATTAAACTAACAGATCTCTCCTATCTTGTGCACAAACACATAAAACATAGCTTTTTTCTATGAACTTTCACTAATATTTCAGTGAAATTAACTTATTTCGTTTAGTAAATCTGACTATGTTTTACAGTATATTACTGTTATTCCTTGATTTGACGTAATCTATTTTTTAAATTTCTTTTTTATAGTCTGATGCCGTAAATTAATTTAGAGTTGATTACTGTTAAATTACGCTTCACCCTGTTTTTTATTTTACACATTTACACATTTTACACATGTTGCACATTTACACATTTACACATTTACACATTTTACACAAAGAAATTCACATTAATATTACTTGTCTCTGTCATTACAAAGTGTAATTAAAGTGTCATTGATTCCCATTGAATATGGCCTTTCAGTTCAGTGCTGTAACCCTTTTAACCTCACTGCAAAATCTTCAGTTTTAAATGAACACTTGTGTGTCCACACTACAGAGTGTTGGAGTAACACGGAAGCAGTGTTGAAGATGATGATATAATTCAGTGATGAATTAACTGATGATTGAGCATTAGTGATGAACACCTGCAAGCAGAACAAGCAGAATCACTGAAGGACAGAAGAACAACAAGAACAGAAAAAAAAGCGAAACACAAGAACTACAACTGACTTCCAGCCAGAGAAGACATTCAATTTCTCAAGATCTCATCAGAGGAGGATTAAACAACTCCACAAATAACATTACCAGCTTCACTTATTACTAACCATATTGACTTTATTTGTTTTTTTCATATGTCTACAGTAATTCCTACTGAGAATTAACAGTGTTTAATTTGGTTAAACAAACAGGTTTTAGATGTTTTTTATTTGACGTTACCATTAATTAGCTTTAGTTAGGCTCTTGACCCTTTAAAATTAGATTTCAATTGGCTGGTGTGTGTTTTTAAGACATATTTGTTATGGCAAAAACAAAACAAGAAAAATTAGATCAGGTGTTGCTGACTATGTTTTAATTATGATGTCATCACATAATGTTTGCATTACTATTATCGAAAAAGTGTTTTAAATACAATTAAATTTATATTATTACACTCTGAAACTACAACAAAATATTAAGCAGTACTGTGCAAATAGTTGTGAAGGATCTTTAAACTCATCATTCACCAAAAAAAATTTAACTACAGTGTTACGTCGACACACACAGATATTAAGAATAAGCCAATGAATCTCAACAATGGTGACAATCAACAAAAAAGATTACATCAACTCTGAACATCACAAAACACACTACTAAAAGTCAACACAAAACCAACAGCAAAAACAAAAAGTAAAAATTAAAGAAAATAACCAGACAATTCAGCTCCATAATTTATTCATGCTGCAATGCATGCTGGGAGTCATGGACATTTTTGTTTGTACTATGCTGGTACTCATCATGCATTGCAGCATGAAACTTTTGATTGTCACCATTATTGAGATTCATATGCCGATTCTTGATGTATGTGTGTGTCTGGCATATATAGAAGTTAAAATGTTTTGAGCATTAACTTTTTTTTGGTAACACTTTACTTGAATTGGTATGCATAAGACTGGCTTGACACAATCATGAGATGTTACACGTCATGCATATGAAGGTGGTTTTGTGCATGTTAATGACAACTGTCATTAAGTGTCATTCGCTCAATTATGATATTTTTAATGCAAATATGAGATTATTTGAGATGTGTTTATGACAACACAACCTGTCATACATATGTCATAAACATGACATAGCAGATTAATTATCAAACTTAAGAAACTACTTAGCTTTATGGGTTAACATTTCATTAAACTGTCATGGGGTTGCTTTTGACATTGGCTGTCATTATAACATTTTAATGACAAATTAAGTTTGTACAACTGTAGTTGAGGTCAAGAAAAACATTCATGACACAGTACTCGAGACACTCATTTACTTATTACCTACACCCAGTAATCATTTGTGAAAACATATACACACAATTAGTTCACTTAGAAATCAAAACTCATTGTTTTGAGAAACAAATACTTTTTTGACCCTTGACTTTCTGTTTATTATATATATATATATATACTTTATATATTCATTCTGAATATGCATACAAGTCATCACCTCTGTTTCTATAGTGCTTTATACAATACAGATTGTTTCACAAGTGGCTTCACAATAGTAACAAATTCAAATTCTGCTGTATCAAATTTCAGTAGCTCTAACAAGTCAATAGTGTCATTATTCAGCTCAAGTAAGTTCTACCAGAAAGACTCAGGAGAATAATACTGTAACAATTAACCAATTATTAACAGCTTGGCAAGCAATATTATGATAAAGTTCTTTGGCGTAGGCCCCGTCCGTAGCTCGCAATCCGGGGGTCCGGACTTTGCATTTCCTGCCTGAAGACGAAGGCAGGGACGCAGCCGACCCCCTGTTAGGTATGGGAAGGGACCATCCTGGTGGTGGTGGGGAGGGTGGAGGCGAATGAAAGCATCAGCATCTGCGAACTCAGACATGTGTAAGTACCCATCTTTTATACAACAAGTATTAAAACGCGATTGGATAGATGAGAAGATAATGAGTGACATACCAACTGAGTCTTCCCGGCAGAACTTATGCTAAAGCTTTCATTTCAGTGTTGATTCAGTTCAATTCAATAACTGTCACATTCATCAATTGTGCATAAATACTGTATGTGTACCATACATACTGCATATATAGTGTATTTGTGCACATACATGTTTTCAGTCCTATGACAAACTCCTGTTGGCCTACACAATAGTCAAAACTCACTGCACACTGAACAAGCAAAAGACACAGAATAGTAGTTTTACATTGTTCACATCCATGTGTAGTTGATGTGTATTTGGCAAATCATTTCATAGTTTGTGTGTAGAGTTACTATGCAAAAACACCCTTTTTAGAATAGTTAACCCCTTACAGTACTTGTCACCCCCCATTTTGGCAAATGGCGCATAAATGACATAGGCCTACCCAAAATAAAAAGGTTGCTGCTCATAAGTCATTCTGGATAGACACATAATCAACATTTAAAAAGACACTTGGGAGTTTTGTGGAACTGATTATTTGGAAATATCTGCTCTTTCCTTGAAGTAAATGCTTTACATTTAGCTAAAAGCTAAGCAAGGATGTACAGTAAGCCACCCATCAATAACAGACTAATTGAGGCTTGTTGGTCGACACCCCATAGATTCCCACGCACTGAGTTTGATTGATACATTTTCCATAATTGTATGTTTTTTGCGGGGGGAAAACCCCCCATTAATGGTTATTTCAAACTGTGCTCCAGTCTAACAGTCTTGTATCCTACTTTACAAACATTCCCACAGTAAAGGATGCTAACTGGAATTAGACATGAAGAAAGTAGGATAAAAAAATAAACTTGTCCCATAAACAGAAGCATAGCCAACAAACAAAGAGTTAAATGTCATATTTTCTCAACTATCACCCCTCAAAGCTACCTTGAGCTCACCTCACACTGGAATTTTCCACACACACACACACACACACACACACACACACACACACACACACACACACACACACACACACACACACACACACACACACACACACACACACACACACACACACACACACACACACAGCCTTGCAAAACACAGTCTGATTAATCTTTTTGCCCTTAAACATCCAAGCAATGAGTCTTTTATGATTTATCTTATTACTCTTTGAAAAGAAACCGATGAATCTGTTGTTGGCGAATATCCAGGGTACGAAAAAGAAACTTAGCTGAAGGGGTTCAGGTGGGATATATAGAGCTAATGATATATCTTTAGTTCAGATCAGTTTACGTTTCAGAGTCTTTGACTAAATCTAGCCTAGGGTTGAAGTAATTATGCTCAAGTACAATATGATGGCTATATAGGAAGAAACTCTTCTATTTATGACACATAAATGGTAACTGAAAGCTCATTTGCACTAAAATGAGGCTGAAAGATCCCTAAGGCCACATTTTAGCAACATGTCACAATAATATGAAGCACCACCATGATGCAAGTGTTTTGGGTGGTGACCAGGGTATAGGTATGAAGTTGTTACAGGGGTCCGGATGGGCTTGCTGGGTATAGCACACCTCTTAAAAATACCCATATGATAAAAAAAAAATGTATCTAAAAAAATATGAATTACATTTTTTTTTTTACTGTTTTCAGCAGTTTTTGTATATTGTAAAAGACTAAATGTATATGTATGGGTTTTTTTTACAACTGCAACCTCTGTCATATAAAAAAATAACTGACAAAAATCTTATTGTATATCTTTAAGCCAACATTTTCTTATGCAAGTCCCTCTGTATTGTGTCTTTTATAAATGTTTCTTGGTTGTTATAAATAATGCTTGTTTATGTGTAAGATCTTAGAGGCTGTGAAAGTTAGACCTTGACCTCTATGTCTTTACACGGGCAAGCTCAGCTAATGCCTTGCATCACAATACATGGCACAAAAAGAGAGTGTACCCCAAAAAGAGTTAGACTTGTCAAACAAAGTGCTGCATTATCAGCCTAAACTTTCAAACACATATGCATAATGCCAGCAAGCTGAAAACCCAACAGCGCTGAATTGCCGCCTGTCTCTGTAATGCAGAACTCCCTTATCTTGCTCTTTCAGTCGTGCACAGCAGAAAAGAAGTGGCTGTGTTTTTGTGTGTCCCCAATGTTATTCCATTGAGTTTTTTTTTTTTTGTGGATTGCTTGACACCCCCTCTTTCACCCCACGCCAATCCTCCAGTTTTCCACCCTCCATTGTCCTCTCCATCTTTTATTCCCTAACCAGATTCGTCATGTATGTTTTTATAGGAGTGGGGGAGGATGTTTGGCATTTGAACAACGTTTGTTGTGTTCTGATGGGCCAGCGGTGCCACATCATCTATATGAAGCTGGCCATTAAACGAAAAAACATCCAGGGTGCCATATGGAGCCACCACGCAATCAAATTACTCTTCTTGTTCTTGCTTCATCTACTCCAAACATGTTTTCAGTTAGCTTGAAGGAAAAATGGTGACCAGTAAAGTCTGCCTTAAAGGGGTCTCGGGGTGACCGGATTATGCCATTGCACTAATTTACAAATTAAATTATGAGGTGGGCTCTTGGCTGCTCTGGGGGTGTCTAAGACTGAGAAGGACCATTCCTGCAATCCTCAAGCTTTTGTTGGTTTAATTTAATCTAATATACAAAAAATAACGTCTGAGAAGTTCTTGGACCTCCAACCACGCAAAATCACTTAAGCTTGTTCTTTAAAGGTTGTCATTGAATCACAGTATTTTGTGTTATAGGCATTGAGATGGTAAATCCAATATCTAAATTTGTATATTTTATGAAAAACTCAACCCCAAATTGATAGCACTTAGCTAAGTTTGTTTTGAGTGGGTTTTAGCATGTTGCTACAGTATGTCCTCAGACCCTTGTAAAGAAAAGTGCACTTAATAATCTTTTGTCGTGCTTTAAAGAAGTACACTTATTTTAATGTGTTGACTAACATGCTAATTCACATTTAAATTCTTTAGATTCATTTTAACAGAAATATTATTTAATATTACTTTTAAAATTAAGATATTTTAAGTGTACTAAAACTTCAAACTCAATGTAGTCCCTATGAGAAAAAAAATCTCCTTTGGGATTCTTTCTTATAATAATAATACCTTTATTTTTATTTTTATTTTTCACCTTTAAAGCAGCTTCTCAAGGCACTTAAGATAATAGAACAAGCAAATAAAAATACAAAAAGACAGAATTTTTAAATTAAAAACAACAGACTACAATATAAAAGTCAGGACAAACAAGGAAAAGCCAACCTAAAAAAATGAGTTTTTAAATAAGATTTAAAAATATTTAGATTCTGTGCATCTCTAATATGAGGAGGAGCATAGGATGAAAAAGCCCTGTCCCCTAGAGAACGCAACTGTGTCTGTGGGACTGCCAATAGACCAGCTTGTGAGGAGCGTAAATGACGTTTGGGAGTGTATAAAGTTAAAAGTGCAGACAGATACTAAGGGGCCAGGCCATGCAGTGCCTTATATGTGAGCATAAGGATTTTAAAAACAACTCGGAACCTGACCGGGTTCCAAGTCTGAGTGCAGAGACTTTAGAATTGGTGTAATATGCTCATTTCTCCTGACTCAAGTCAGGATCCTTGTAGCTGAATTTTGCAGTTTGTTACGCATGTTTTTAGGAACTCCAGCAAGAAGTGCATTGCAATAGTCAATGCGGGGGAAAAAAACAAAGGTATTAATAAGCCTTTCAGTCACAGGGAGGGATTGTCACAATGAGGAGTCATAGATCCAAATGCAAGTAAAACAGTTTATTGTAGACACAGCACAGGAGATACTCAAAACACCACATTTAGCAGGCGGGAGACCTGGAGGACAACACTCCGACTGGAAGACGTCAGACGAGGATGTCCACAATCGAGAGATACTCAAAACGCCACGATTAACAGGCGGGCGACCTGGAAGGAGTCCGACGGGTAATCTCCAGAGAAGGCTAGCTCAAAGGCAGGTGAATTGACTCAGGCAATCTCCCAAACGGCTGATGCGTAGGCAACACCGCCAAAAATCAGCACGGAGACTAGGACACGGAACTTTGTGAGAGACACAAACAAGAGTGACGAACCGACACTAAGCACAGACAACTCCAGCGATATAAAGACAGCTAACAAGCCTAATAATGACCTGCAGCTGAAGGCTGATAAGTGTCAACTGGAGCTAACAACAAACAGGTGAAAACACCCACAAACCCACGTCTACAAAACACACCAACAGAAACTCAGAACGAACAACCGGATTGATGCACCGTGACAGGGATAGCAACATAGCGGAGTCTAGCAATATTTCTGAGATGAAAAAATGAGTTCTTAACAGTGTTCTGCACATGAGAGTCAAAAGACAAACTTGAATCAAATATAACTCCTACATCTTTTAATTTAGTTTGTGACTCCAAAAAAGAGCCATCTATGTTTCACGAGTTTACATGTTAATGAAATCTGATGTAATATTATAATGCGTGTTTGGCTTGCTCTCTGGGGGGAGGGCTCCGAGCTCAAAATTCGGCCCGACCCCAGAGTACTCCCCCCATAATCTTAGAGATCATAGGTATCTTTGAGCGGACCCAGCCGAATGTGGGGTGAAGGGGTGGAGGTGGGGTGCTGAGAAATTAGTCATGAGACAGAAGGTAAGGGAAGGCTTTATTTATACTAGCTTCTTCTTGTGCTGATTGGATGATTACCTGAACATGATCCTCCCGAACTTTGTTTACATAAAACTTCATTTAAAATTAGTGAGCCAGCTTTACAAAGAAATACAATGTTAAAAAAGGAACATCTAAATTTTGACCAGGCTTAGAGTGAATATAAATCTGAGTGTCAAGTCAAGTCATCTTCATTTATATAGCGCTTTTAACAAGCAGATCATTGGTGACCTTGACCAAGGCTGTCTCAGTACTATGAAATATCAAAAACCAGACTAAAGGGGCTCAAAAAGATTATTTACTGTAAGATGACTGTGTAGTTGCAAAGCCAGAACACGTTCTAGAATTTTTGCAAGAAAAGAAAGATTTGATACAGGGCGATAATTATTTAAGTTATTTAAATCTGTATTGTGCTTTTTGGAACATGTGCTTTTTTGGAACAGGTGTGAAGAGACACTGCGAGACTTCAAGGGAGCAAATTAATCTAAATTAGAGACAAGAGTAGTGTTCAATTGTCAGATCTTCTCTTCAAGAGGAGATGACGGAAGACCACTAAGAGAGGAAACAACAGTATCGACAAAATCTGACGGATTAATTGATTTCCATTTACGGAATTTAACAGTGTGTAAGGATGACATACAGTAAAAATAAAAATTGCCAGATGATCAGATATATCGATATCAATCAATATACCAATATTGACAGAAGACAGCTGTGACACAATTGCATCGTTTGCAATCACAAGATCTAGTGTATGATTTGTTTGTGTTGGACCACTAATAAACTGTTTAAGATTAAAACAGTCCAATAAAAATAGAAAGTCCTTTGTCATCACAGTGATTTTGGTCAATGTGTATGTTGAAGTCCCCTAGAATGAGGTCTTGAATTTAAAACACAATATTGACAACAAGTCAGCAAACTCAGACGTAAAAGCTTAATTTTTCTTTGGTGGTCGATAGACAGAAGCGATGCCTTAGGACCGGAAATACTCAAAACAAGGCATTCAAATGATGAGAAATGTGGTACACACAGCACTGATGTTAAGTTGCAGATTTGTGAACCACAATAATTCCCCCACCTCGACCAGTAAGTTGCGGGAGATCAAAGTGTCCATACCCCTCAGGAGTAATCTTGTTAAAGAGAAGTTCATCATTTTGTTTATGCCATGTTTCAGTTGAAAACAGTATGTCCAGTTTTCGATCTGCAATGATGTCTGACAAAAGTAGGGCTTTGTTGTATACTGAGCGTGCATTGAACAACGCCACATTCACAGGGCTCTGGTACACCGCAGAAGGCAGCTCTGATCAAACAAGTGAAGATAGATTACTGAAGACTACACCAGTATGGGACGCTCTTTTAGTCTGTCGCCGACTCATAGGCATAGATGTTGTTAGAAGAAGAAATGCAATAACTGTGTCCTAAACTCCGATGCATGTACCGTCTTTGTCTCAGCAGGACAGCGCTACAAGTTTATAAGCATGTTTTTGTAAACGGTAGTTCTGTTTTAAATTCAGCAACTGGAGTGCGATGTACCTTAAAGCCATGCTCCGTGAGTCCAGGACCACAATAGTCTCAAAGCAGTAAATTTTCACAAGGCCACAGGGTAAACTCCTCAGATTAGGCTCCAGAGTCCTCCAGAGAACACCGGCTGATAAAACACCGGCTGATAAAAGCAATAATCCAACGAATGAGGAATAATCCCGCAACATTGCAAAAGTGAAGAGAACTAAAAACAGCAGGTTTGATAACCCCGAGTTCAACGTAAAAACACAGAAATAAACAAACAGTGAAAGAAGTGGCAGCCAAAGTGCGTCAGCGTACCCATATTATGGCTTATCATGTCACATCTCAGTGAGAATTAATGTTGCTCAGGAGAATTAATGGATTTCTCAGATATGTTCATGTATTAACTCTTGGATGTTTCTCCTAAAACTCCTGCATATAAAATAAAAATAGACACTAAAGGTCCATTGACATGAAGAACATTAATTAAAAAGATAACTATAATGATGACGTTATTAGCACGCACACCAACGGACGATAACTTACTGTTTATTATCTGTTTATTATATACACACTGCAGTTATGTCGTCTCAGTTATGGATTCTGATTGACTGTAAAGATGTTATCTGAAATTCAGTGAAAGTCTTTTTTCTCAGGAGACAAATTGGAGAATCAAGAGAAATCAACACAAGAAATTTTAGACATTAAAGAGATTTTTTTTTAAAGTGTAGCAATTAGGGAGCTTTCACAATGCAACATGTGATGCAGTAACACACCAGCGTACAGATCTGTTACGTGCGTTGCCATAACAAGCTCTTGAAAATGGGCCCCCATTTGATTGCGTCTCACGCTGGCGGTAGAGGAGTATGTGCAGTCATTTTTAATGAGCGAGGGGCCTCTTCGCAGTGAGTGCTGAATTGTACCTGACTAATTTGTGTGTGGAGGGACGTGCTCAGCACTGGGCTGCATGCGCAAGGGATCTTTGTATCTGAGGCGGAGGCCGAGGTCGACCTTGCGGGGCTCTGCTAGGGGCTGGAACAAAAGCCACGGCAGGATAATCCACCCTGGGACAAAGTGTGTGATTAACATGAGAAAGTGGCTCGGCTTGGCACTGCTGCCTTGGGCGGAGAGGGAGAGGAGTGGTGGTCTACCAGCATTTGAGGGGACAGACTTTGGAGGCACAGATTAATGCACCGATGCGCAAACAAAAAGGCCTCGAAGGTGGTTCTGTTGATCTAAGATAGTTTCAGATGGTTGTTGGGAGAAATCTCCCTTCTTGAATTCCAAACAGAAAGTATGTGGATGCTGTTTGGTATCGATGAGTGAAAGACTCAGATCTATCACAAATCCTCAGTCCTGCTGTGATGACTAAACTGATCCATTGAGTGGCCGCTGTCCTAAGCCCCCAGCATGTAGATTTCCTCCCTTTCACAAACTTTCTTGGTCCTGCAAATTAAGAGGATGAGCCGAGCTCTGCTATGTAAACCCCCTCCACCTCCCGGGTCCCTGGTTTAGAGAGTCACAAGTAGCATTTGTTTTGTCTGGGAATAAATATCCTCTCAGTAAATCTCTCAGCCTTGTCTGAGAGCATTTGATGTGTCGAAGCACTCTATCAGATGTCATAGCAGATGCTGCGGTTTAAGTTTTTTATCACCAGCTCTATTCTCCCAGTATCTCTGTCGCTACATCCTCATTTGCATACAGGCCAGTGAAGTAGCTTTTGAGTGAAGTAAGTTTACACGAATGATTGGTCAACAAAAATTACATTTTTGGCAGAAATATTTCCTTTAATGTATGTTTTGTATGTTACTATGACAGTAACAAACACCAGTACTCAAGGGGGCGATAGAGTCCAAAGCTTGTAGCAATATAATTGAGATTCATTATTCAGGTATTCAGGTGGAATAAAATATTAAAATAATAAAAAATATTATCTCACAATTCTTACTTTTTCCTCACGAGTTTATATTTCACATTTAGCACCCTATCATACACCCGGCGCAATGCGCAATTGTTTTTTGCTAGTTTCAGCCTGACACAGTTATCATTTTCAAGTTCTGCAACCACGTTGTTTAAATAGCAAATGCATTTGCGCATATTTGTGCACCCATGGGCTGCTGGTGTGAAAATGAGGTGTGTTCAGGTGCATTGTTGGTTGGTTGCTATTTTGAGGCATCTGAAATAGACTGCGCCATTGACCAACAAAAACATGGTCTAAAGTTAATGGCGCAATATTTGTTTGTTTATTTAAAGAGTGCGTTAGTAATGTGCGCAAATAGGTGGGTCCACAATGTGCCTACACTTTGTTCCATAGATGGTCTGCTCACACGCTTGAACCTTGCGCACGAGCAGATCCGTTTCCTCGCTAGAAAAGCGTTCAGTTTTTCCGCTTGCAAATTCCGCCATAAATAGCGAATCCGCCATGGCACGAGCGCAACTGGCTTTTAAAGAGAATGGGAGATAAGACTCTGATTGGTTTATTGCACGTTACGCCCAAAACACACCCATTACTCATTAAGAGAATAGGGACAACCCTTTTAGACAATGGGCGTGGTGACCATTTTTCCCATCGTTAAACTAGCAAAAGTGGATTTGGACACGCCCTAAGTGCACTTGCGCCATGTGCTTTTGACCATGAGCTAGGATCCTTAAAATAGGGCCCTTAGTATTTTTTCTCAGAATTGTGAGTTTACATCTCACAATTCTGTTTTTCTCCTGAATTTTTAGACACCTGATCTGACATGCAGAATTCAGAGGTAAATACATTACCGTTAAAATACATTACCCAGTTTATTGTTCATTGACTACTATGCATTTATGACTAGTATGCATTGCATTGGTTTATCTTCCCCAAAAGTGCAAACATTAAGCTTCCCAGGCAAGCACCATCAACACCGTGTGTAGTCTCAGCCTCAGAAGTCACGCCCACGGACCACTGGCTGAACATCTGATGTCATCATCTGATTGGTTGAATTCTACAGGATGTCCGGGAGACGTGTGTGACGTGTTCTTTAACAGTCCGCCTGAAATTAAAGATGCTGTGACGCCAAAGCCCCTCATGGAAAAAGAAAGCCGCCGTGTTTACAACGGTTACAATGAGCACTTTTCAGGATCAACTAAATGCTGGATTTTCAAAACTATGTGATGTATGTAAAGTATATGGCAGAGACTAATTAAAATACGTCCAAGAGTTGTACTCACTAGTATTTTGAAGGGACATTGACGTTATATTTTCACGCCCCTAAAACAAAACGAACTGTGATTAGTCGAGTTGTTCCAGAGATAAGTTGCTTAAATATCGACCTCTTTTGAATTGTCAACTGTCTATCTCTATCAAAGGCCCTTTGCGATGCTTATACTGGTCTTCATTTGTACATGCACAGCGTAATTATTTATATTTTTATGTTGGTTGTTTCAACCAATTTTCAAGCACTGCCTGCTAGCTAGTTAGCTAGCGCGACTTCGTCAGCTGTGACAGTAAGAGTTCGGTAATGAATTGCTACCACCTTTATAGCAACTTTTATTTAATTTAATTTTTGGGATATACTAACTTTTCATTATGTGACGTGTTGGCTGAGTTTTGATTGGTGAATGCTGCGCATTGAGTTGTTCCAGAGGTAACGTAAGTTTCTGAAATATCGACCTCTTTTGAATTGTCAACTGTCTATCTCTATCACAGGCCCTTTGCGATGCTTATACTGGTCTTCATTTGTACATGCACAGCGTAATTATTTTTATTTTATGTAAGTAATATACAGTATTTCGTTGTCACCCTGCCTCTCCAAATGCAAAACTGACATTAACAAAATGCAAAAATGCAATAACAGCTAAAAAAGTACTTGGGTGTGTGTTTTATTTTATATTTACCGTTCAATAAGGCAATCGCTGCTGTCTGTCCCATAGAAGAACATGACAGCCAGCGTATGTTTTGGAACTATTGGGGCTTACATGAACCACGTGACAGCGTATTCATTTGTTCCTATAGGAAAGGAAGAATTCTGCAAACTCTTTGTAGCAATGTTCAGGGAAGAAGGAGGCGGGAACCGGCGAACAATCAAAATATAATTTATTTAAAATAAAACAAACAAACGAAAATACCGCCAGCAGCCCCTCGCGGACGACTGCTGGCTACCGAAAATAAATATAACTAAAGTAAAATACAAAAACAAAACACAACTAAAATACAGGCCTGTTCCTCTCTCGATCATCAACGTCGTCGCTCCTCCTTTATGCTTCCGCTCCTCCGTGAGAGATGCGAGACCGGTGTGCTTCACAGGTGTTGCTCATTAGCAATCGCACCACCGGCCTCGCGCCGTTCTCTCACGTCCCTCGGCCGTCCTGTTCGCCACATACCCCCATCGCCCCTCACAGGCCGGGGGGTACCCACGAGCCTGTGCCTACTCCCCCCCCGGCGGCGGCGATCCCTGGGGAGTATGGACAGACAAACCGAGGGAAACGGAGACGGAAGCATGAGGAGCGACAGATCGAGAGAGGGGAGAGAGGGAAAAAAAAAAAATTGGTCCGGTTCCCACAACGCGCTGCCATCTGGTCCCCCACCAGCTAGGCGATCTCCTCCGCGGTGCCTGGCGGTGACGCTGGGTAGCCCTCGGTGGACGGCTCGACGCTCCTCCGCCGCCCGGTGGACGGCGACGGCTCCTCGGGTGCCTTGGGCAGACGGTAGGAGTCCCCCGCTCCCTGCTCCTCCCCTTCACTGGTGGACGGCAGCAGGCTCCGGCCCACGGCGAGCGGCGGCGACTCCTCCTCTCCTTCCCGGATGGCAGCCGCCCCTCCAATACCCAGGCGGCCGGCAGCGAGCTCGACCGTCCCACCGGCAACTCACTCCAGCGCCCCGCCTCGAGCATCCGTGGCCGCGAGTCCCCCGCTCCCTGCTCCTCCCCTCGCTCGGCGGATGGCAGCAGGCTCCGGCCCACGGCGAGCGGCGGCGACTCGCGCACCATGCTCGATGGCACCGCGGATTCCCCACACCGGCGAGGACTCTCTGTCAGCGCGTTCCTCCCTCTTCCCGGGTTTCGGCACCAGTGTAGCAATGTTCAGGGAAGAAGGAGGCGGGAACCGGCGAACAAGCAAAATATAATTTATTTAAATAAAACAAACAAACGAAATACCACCAGCAGCCCCTCGCGGACGACTGCTGGCTACCGAAAATAAACATAAGGAACTGCCAGCAGCCCCTCGCGGACGACTGCTGGCTAAAATAAAATACAAAAACAAAACACAACTAAAACACAGGCCTGTTCCTCTCTCGATCATCAACGTCGTCGCTCCTCCTTTATGCTTCCGCTCCTCCGTGAGAGATGCGAGACCGGTGTGCTTCACAGGTGTTGCTCATTAGCAATCGCACCACCGGCCTCGCGCCGTTCTCTCACGTCCCTCGGCCGTCCTGTTCGCCACACTCGTTAATTCATCTAAATCGACAACTTGTATGTTAGATCCTATACCGACTAAGCTACTGAAAGAGATGCTTCCAGAGGTTGGGCTTCCTCCACACCCCTTTTGTCTTATGCAAGCCCTTTCTACAAGCCTCCGTTAAACCGTCTCTTTGTAATACTGTAGCCAACGCTTAGTGTGCATAATGTTTATTTTGTCTTGTATGTTAGATCCTATACCGACTAAGCTACTGAAATAGATGCTTCCAGAGGTTGGGCTTCCTCCACACCCTATTTTGTCTTATGCAAGCCCTTTCTACAAGCCTCTGTTAAACCGTCTCTTTGTAAAATACTGTAGCCAACGCTTAGTGTGCATAACGTTTACTTTGTCTTTGTCTTAGCTCTTCTTAATATCATTAATTCGTCTTTGTATCTAGGATACATACCAAAAACCTTTAAGCTGGCTATGATAAAACCGCTTGTTAAAAAAACGCAACTTGATCCTTCAATATTAGTCAATTACAGGCCAATCTCAAATCTGCCTTTTCTGTCAAAGATATTAGAAAAAGCAGTATCCTCACAGCTGTGTTCTTTTCTTGAAAGAAATGATAGCTGCGAGGATTTTCAGTCAGGATTTAGACCGTACCATAGCACTGAGACAGCTCTCATCAGAGTCACAAATGATTTGCTCTTATCATCCGATCGTGGTTGTATCTCTCTATTAGTGTTACTTGATCTTATTGCTGCATTTGACACCATTGACCACAACATTCTTTTAAATAGACTAGAAAACTATGTTGGCATTAGTGGAATTGCACTAGCATGGTTTAAATCATACAAATCATACTTATCTGACCGTTATCAGTTTGTAGCAGTAAATGAAGAGATGTCTTATCGATCACAAGTTCAGTATGGCGTACCACAAGGCTCAGTACAAGGACCGCTGCTGTTCACTCTTTACATGCTACCATTAGGAGATATCATTAGGAAAAATGGAATTAGCTTTCACTGTTATGCCGATGATACTCACCTCTATATTTCTTCAAAACCTAACGAAACTTACCAATTCACAAAATTAACGGAATGCATAGCTGATATAAAAAATTGGATGACTAGTAATTTCCTACTACTAAACTCTGAAAAAACAGAGATTCTAATTATTGGACAAAAAACTTCCACACGTAATAACCTAGAATACTGTCTAACATTTGATGGCTGCTCTAAGTCTTCGTCGTCGGTTAGGAACCTGGGTGTGCTCTTTGATAGCAATCTTTCATTTGAAAGTCACGTGTATAGTATCTGTAAAACCGCATTTTTCCATCTTAAAAATATATATAAATTACGACATATGCTCTCATTAACAAATGCGGAACAATTAGTTCATGCTTTCATGACATCAAGACTAGATTATTGTAATGCTCTACTGGGTGGTTGCCCTGCACGCTCAATAAATAAACTACAGCTGGTCCAAAACGCAGCAGCTCGAGTTCTTACTAGACCCAGGAAATATGACCATATTAGCCCGGTTCTGTCAACACTGCATTGGCTGCCTATTTATACATCGTATAAATTTTAAAATATTGTTGATTACTTACAAAGCACTAAATGGTTTAGCTCCACAGTACTTGAGCGAGCTCTTAACGCATTATAGTCCTTCACGTCTATTGCGATCTCAAAATTCGGGCCAGTTTGAATATCAAAATCGACTGCTGGCGGTAGATCCTTTTCCTATTTAGCACCAAAACTTTGGAACAATCTTCCTACCATTGTCCGGGAAGCAGACACACTCTGTCAGTTCAAAGCTAGATTAAAGACTCATCTTTTTGACCTAGCATACACATAATACATTATAGACTTCTATAATTCAATGTTAGGCTGCATAGATTAGGTCAGCCGGAACTGGGAACACTTCCCTTAAATCCTGATGTACTCGTTACATCATAAGAAGAATGGCATCTACGCTAATTTTAGTGTCTTTGTTTATCCCGAGGTTTTCCCGCAGCCTGTCGGATCTAGGCTGGATCTAGATAAGGAGCTTTGCCTGGACCCGATGACAACGCAGTGCTGAAGTGCCAACTAGCCTCTCCCTATGGAGGATCCCTTTCCCACTCTACAGATAAAACGTTGTGATTCCGGTTCACGTACCCACCCCGAAGTGATAAAATAAAATAAAATTCTGTATCAAATTACAGTTACCGTAAATCCGGTCTATAGTTCATAAACACTAGAGGAGAACTGGCCCCCGACTGAGCCTGGGTTCTCCCAAGGTTTTTTTTTTTTTCTCTCCATCAAGTCACCTGATGGAGTTTTAGGACACCAGTAGGTCACTTGATGGAGTTTTTCGGTTCCTTGCCACTGTTGCCTTTGACTTGCTCAGTTGGGGATATTCAAATTAATTAACCAAGCATTAATACCATAAATCATTGTTATGTTATTTGATTGATACTGTGAAGCTGCTTTGATGCAATTTATATTGTGAAAAGCGATATATAAATACACTTGACTTGACTTGACTGACTTGACTTGACAGCCTTTGCGGCGACATCAAAGAGTGTTGCAACTCTTTCTCTCTATGGCTCTGCCCGAGACTAGTTGGTGTGGGACCATGTGACCATAGGGTGACCACCAGTCCCGCATTTTGCTTCATTTTGTGGAAAAAAACACACACACACAGACAAAAAAAAAAAAAACTGAGACAAGGAACCGTGCAACTGTGGACCTCATGAAAAGAGAATTATGAATTTGTGAGTGAATTTCTACAGACACATAATGAATGAGAAGGCCCTACTCAAAGCTGCCAGATCAAACAAAAAATATAAATTCAAGATGCACTGAATCCGACAAGAACGCATTTAATCTTTCTAGTCTTTCCTAATGGAATTCATGTGCTTATTTGGAAATGTGCTTTTTAGCGCTTGGATTGGATTATTATTTCAATTAATTATTTAGATTGAATTGACCCGTGCTGTTAAAATGAGTTTTATATTATTAGTGACGTTCACAGTGCCGGCCAGCGCCGTCATTAACATTTTTATAAAGCCCATTAGCAACGTAAAGCATGTTAACATCACTGCAAAAAGACATCTAATATAAATTCAATATTTATTCACCTAGTATATTAATAGTAAGTTATCTCCCTCATGTCGCGCATTGTCCCGCAAAATCAGGTCTGCTGACCTGCAACAGAGCAATAGCAGGTGGTCACCCTATGTGACCATGGCTGAAACGTTACATGGGAAAAGAAATTCAGCTTCGGTTACAGAAGTGCCAGCCAAAATGTGTTCCATTTAAACCTTCAAAACATAAACAGGTCATGAACACAGCAAAGTGATGCAACGCACTACAATGGGCACTTCAATACCATACAGCATCATTAAGCACATCATCATTCAGAAAGACAAATGTATTTCATAATGTTTTCTCAGCCTCAAACGGTTGTGGCACATCAAAATAGTGCAGATATTTTGGTTTATTATTAGCCACTGTAGATGCTTGCGTTCGCAGACCAGTAGTCCCCAATGTTGTAGATTTTTCCCTAAACCTAACTACTCTACCAATAATACTTATACTTTAACGGGTCTACTCATCGATGTCGGCCGAGTCTAACCCTATACCCTAGCGCGTCTACACATCGACGTCGGCTGGGTGCTAATAATTCTAACTACTTGTTTTGCTGTGCAGCTTAAATGACAGACAGACTTCAGCAATTGTCCTCTAATGCTCTTTACTACGGCCAGGAGTTCTCGAGCAATTCTCAGAGAATCTCCCAAGAAGAGGCAAGGCCAGATCAACTCAGTCAATTTCCATTGAGAATCCCAACCCAAATGAAGAATACAAGCTTTATAGAATAAAGCCAGACACATCAAAATAGAATCATCATGAATAACATGTCACGCTCTATCAATATGATTGGTTACATTGTGTAAAGCTAGCCCCCACCCTTTATTACCCTTTGTTAGTGACATCAGCAAAAAATATCCTGTATCCACAAAAAAACATTGTAAGCAATGTTGTGACCCCAATGGATAACGTCAGACCGTAATCCCTCCGGCACAAACAAACGGTTCGGTGGGCACCGGGCGGAGGCGTTACCCCTTCTAAGGCTCTCTTGACCTTCGCTTCGATCTCCCATGTGAGTGTTGAAACAAATATGGTTTCGGGTAAAATACACTCGGGAGTAGACGGGCGTTCGGAAAAATCAATTATGCGAGATAATGAGTCGGGTTTTATGTTCTTGGAACCCGGACGGTAAGAGAGAGTAAAATCAAAACGACCGAAAAAAAGTACCCACCGAGCCTGCCTGGAGTTCAATCTTTTAGCAGTTCTGATGTATTCGAGATTCTTATGATCAGTCCAGACGATAAAAGGTACCCCCGACCCTTCTAACCAGTGACGCCACTCCTCCAACGCCAGCTTGACTGCCAACAACTCTCTGTTACCAATGTCATAATTACGTTCGGCTGGGGATAACCGATGTGAAAAAAACGCGCAAGGGTGCACCTTGTCGTCCACATGTGAACGCTGGGATAACACTGCTCCTACTCCCACCTCTGATGCGTCGACCTCCACCACGAACTGACGTGATGAATCAGGGGCTATGAGAAAAGGAGCCGAAACAAAGCGACTCTTCAGTTTAGAGAACACAGCCTCGGCTGAGTCAGACCACCTAAACGCAGTTCGGGGGGAGGTCAAGGCAGTCAGAGGCGCGACTAGCTGGCTGAAATTGCGAATGAAACGCCGGTAAAAATTGGCGAACCCCAGAAACCTCAACAGGGCCTTGCGTGAATCTGGACTTGGCCAATCAACCACAGCCTTGATCTTCTCAGGGTCCATCCGCATTCCCTCGGACGACACGATGTACCCTAGAAAAGGAACAGACTGTGCATGAAAATCGCATTTCTCCGCCTTGACAAAAAGCCCATTCTCTAGCAACCTCTGAAGCACTCGTCGGACGTGTTGGACATGTTCCTGGAGAGACGAAGAAAAAATCAATATGTCATCCAGGTAAACATATATGAACTGATCGATCATATCTCGCAACATGTCATTGATCATTGCCTGGAAAACTGCTGGGGAGTTGGACAGCCCGAACGGCATAACCAAATATTCAAAGTGCCCCCTAGGGGTGTTAAAAGCAGTTTTCCACTCATCTCCCTCCCTAATGCGAACCAAATGATAAGCGTTACGTAAGTCCAATTTTGTGAAGATAGATGCTCCCTGCAACCTCTCGAAGGCTGAAGACATCAACGGCAAAGGATAAGTATTCTTTACCGTGATGTTATTCAACCCTCGGTAATCAATGCAAGGTCGCAACGATCCATCTTTCTTCCCCACAAAAAAGAACCCCGCCCCCGCTGGAGAAGAGGAAGGGCGAATGAACTTGGTTGCCAGAGAATCAGAAATATATTTCTCCATAGCCTCTTTCAGGAAGGCGGAGACTTACCTGGCAGTAAATCTTTAGCACAGTCATAGGGACGATGCGGAGGGAGAGAAGCAGCACGAGACTTACTGAACACTTCCTTCAGGTCCAGATACTCCACGGGCACGTTAGACAAATCCCCTGCTTCTTCTTGCAACACAGAAACAGGTACAGACGAACAAGCAGACACAAGACAAGACTTATGACATTCCTTGTTCCACTTCAGCACAGCTTTATTAATCCAGTCCACACGAGGGTTGTGTTTGATCAGCCAGGGATGTCCGAGAACAACGGGTGCCAGGGGTGAGTCCAAAATAAGAAAAGAAATAGTCTCGGTGTGGTTGCCAGAGGTAATAAGTGTAATGTCTTCAGTGGTGTGGGAAATGATGGAAAGCTCTTGACCATTTAATGCGTGAACTGAAATCCGGAGAGTGAGGGGTCGGAGGGGAATCTGGAATGTAAGTGCAAAATTATAGTCCATAAAATTACCTTCTGCCCCGGAGTCCAACAGTGCAAGACAATCGTGCTGGTGGACTGACCATCTTAGTCTAACCGGGAGGAGCGTAGAGGTAGATGTAGTCGATGAGGTCTTCCTGGCGGAGATCCCACCCGATAGTAGCCTCAAGTTTACTATCGGGCTTGGCCTTTTACCGGGCAGTTGTAAGCATAATGTCCCGCTCCTCCACAATACAGGCAAAGGCCCTGGGACCTCCGCCTCTCCCTCTCCTCCCGGGAAAGCCGAGCTCGACCCACCTGCATGGGCTCGGGATCGAAGACGGGGCTGACCACGTCCCTGCCGCTGGATCTGGGAACGTCGACTCCTCCGAAGGTATGGGTGGACGGATTACGTTGCTCGATCCTAGATAGCCGAGCGTCCACCCGCAGAGCAAGATCAATCAACCTGTTCAGTGTGGTAGGAAGATCCAGGGCGTAGATCTCTTTCTGGACGTGGTCAGCCAGCCCATGCAGGAACATGTCCCACTGCGCCTCCTCGTTCCAGCCGCACTCCGCCGCCAAAGTCCGGAACTCTATAGAAAAGTCTGAGACCGATCTGTTACCTTGACGTAGTTCCGTCAATGTTCTGGCTGCTTCCCTTCCCGAGACAGCCCGGTCAAAAACTTTCTTCATCTCGGCGGCGAGGGTCTGGAACGAGGCGCAGCATGGATTCTGATTCTCCCACACCGCCGTTCCCCAGAGCGCTGCCTTTCCTGTAAGCAAAGTTAGTACAAAAGCCACTTTAGCCTGTTCAGTCTCGAACGTGTGTGGTTGCAGATCGAAATGCATCATGCAACGGGTCAGGAATGCTCTACAAAAGGCTGGTTCCCCGGAATAATGCTCAGGTACCGGCAGGCGGGGCTCCGACATCGCGGGTCTCTCTGGAAGTGGTGGGGGAACGGTCGGTGTGGGCGGCGCAGTGGGAATCGGAAGCCGTTGGATATGCTGGGTGAGCTCGGATACCTGCGTCACCAAGGCTTGCACTGTGCGACCTGTATCGCTGATCTCTCTCTGCTGAGCATCCATTCTCCTGGTGCTATGATGAATAAACTCGTCCACGGGGCTCCGCGGTGAACTCGCTGCTTCCATCTTTTGGGTCAGATCGTTCTGTCACGGGCTAGGATGAATGACAGGAAGCAAATGCAAGTGAACAGTTTATTGAGTATCACAGAATCGGCAGTGCAAACAGATGGTAACGGTGACGCAGGGACAAGATGGTCAGGATCCGTGAAGTGGTGCGATGAAGAGACGATGGTGAGACAAACGTAGAAACTCGAATCCAGACGAAGAAACAGGAACACAAGGCAGGAACTGGACACCGGAACACCAACACGAACCACATGAAACAACGATCTGACAAGGATGAGAGAACAACGGTGAGTATAAATAGTGTGGTGATGATCAACTGCAGCTGGTGATGTGATCATGAGCAGCTGGAGCGGATCAAGTGATGTCATACAGACACACCCCTCACACACGTGCATTCATACAACAACATAAACACGAGACTAGAAGGAAACAGAGAAAACATCTACCGTGACACGTATAGTGTCGGGATATGAAGGGCCCCATTATCAGGTATTACTAGGGTTTGCGTTCTGTCTGTTAGCATCTAGTTAAATGATAATATAGGTTTAATACATAGAATAACTGTTATTGCAGCTTGGGGCCTTGCATTCTTTGCCAAGTTCCTTTAACTGAAAAAGTTGAAAGAGAACCATTGCAAGCTACTCCTTTTCTTTGAGGCAATGTTAGCAAAAGTTTGAAAATCCACTATAACAATGTCTGCATAAGACTGACACTGTTTATCATGCGTCTCTGAGATTTATTACGAATTGTAAAAATTTGGCCCATCATTGTGAATTATATTCCAGAGTGGGATGGCAATCGTTGTCCAACAGAAAATTGGCATATTTTTATCTATAAGGCCATGCTTGGTCTGTTGCCATCCTACATCAGTAGTTTAATCACATGGAGAAGTGTTGGTTCTTATTCATTGCGATCAAATGATCACTTGCTGCTTGTCATGAAACTGCACATGGAACATGGACAGAGGTGATCCACACGCAGGCTTTATTAGGAGGAGAATCCAGAGACAGGTACAGGGAAACTTGCAGGGGTCAAAACCAGGTAAGCAGTCCAGATCAGCAATAAAACAATGCAGGGATAAGGCAAACGGGAAGACCAGATACAGGCAGGGAGTCCAGGAACCGTGAAACTAGGAAACACTATGAAACCAGGAAAACGCTTGATGCAGTAAATCACTTACAATACTAAGCCCCGAACAAAGGGAAAACTCAGGCTTAAATCAGGGACGCTCAATCTAAAACAAGTGCAAAAAATGAACCATAATCAGTCCAGGGTAAAACATGAAGGAAACAATTAACTAGGAAGAAGTGCCCCCCAGAGGCTCAAGCGGGCACTCCAGCCGCAGATCGTCACCTAACCCCCCCTCTAAGGAGCGGCTTCCAGATGCTCCAGAGGAAGGTCAACGGGGGATGGGGTGGAGGGCCAGGCCCGTGGAGAGGCAGGAGGCCTGGAGACCAGAGCAAGGCACGAGAACACGGGGAGGCACGCTCTGCAAGTAGCCAGGGTGGAGCATGCTTGGCAGGAAGACAGGCTGGAGCATAAGTGACAGGAGAAAAGGACGGAGGACATATAACACAGGACCAGGGCAGAGTACACTTAACAGGGGACCAAGACGTAGGGAGCACAAGGCTGGACAGGACCAGTGACATGGAAAGCTCAGGCGAAGGTGGTCATGCAAAGGTCCATGTAGGTGCCACCTCCATGACCCTCTCAGGTGTAGGTGGTAGTGCAAAGGTCCACGTAGATGCCACCTCCATGGCCCTCTTAGGGTACCTACTGCCCCCCCCCCAAAAAAAAAGTTATTGGGGAAATTTAAAGCTAAAGCCTCCGGGCTGGAAACCGCCACCGGAAAAGGCTCCCGAAGCTTGAGAGGCGCAGGTAAGGCGAGGCGCAGAGGCGGGGCCGGCAGGACGAGGCGCCTGGGAACGCCCTCCGGAGCCTGGCGAGGCAAACGAGTCCTCCTTCTCTTCCTTCTGCGACGGCGCGTCACTAGACTTGATTCACTCACTAGGCTTGATTCGGGCCTGGACGCACTTGACTCACTTGACTCAGCACTTGACTCACTTGACTGAGCACTTGACTCACTTGACTGGGCACTTGACTCACTTGACTCGGCACTTGACTCACTTGATTCGGCACTTGACTCGGCACTTGACTCACTTGACTCGGCACTTGACTCATTTGATTCGGCTGGCTCGCGCTCAGACTCAGTAGAAAACTCTTGAGGCAGGAATACCACAGAGCTCACGTGAAGTGTTAGAACGACGGGATTTACATGTTGCGTGGATTCGGAGGACCTTTTCCGAAAAGCTGGTTCAACTGGGCTTTCATGTAGCGCAAACTCTGCGGAGCACGTGTGAAGCGTTGGTTCACCGGGAGACTCTAGATGCGTGGATTTAGTGGGTACCTTGTAAAATGGCGAATCGTCGGGTCTTCTGTGAAGAAAAAGTTCCAAAAACTCCACAGTAAAAAGCGAACCGCTCATGGAAAGGGCCAGATCAATATACTGGGTAAGAGTCCAGCTTGAACTTGGAAACGGTATAGCAGAGCCGAGCGGTTCAGACAGTCCTCCCCGAAAGAACATCATTAAACAAAAATCATCTAAGTAGGACTGACGAGAAATCTTCAAAAAATCTGTCACAAAAACCTTGAGAGGACGTTCTCCTTGGCGGAGGCTTACAATCTGCACGGTGCGATCCATTAACGAGGTCCATGTTCCTCTCAGCCGCTGGATCAGTAGTGGCTCAGTATTCTGTCATGAAACTGCACATGGAACATGGACAGAGGTGATCCAAACGCAGGCTTTATTAGGAGGAGAATCCAGAGACAGGTACATGCAACTTGCAGGGGTCAAAACCAGGTAAGCAGTCCAGATCAGCAATAAAACAATGCAGGAATAAGGCAAACGGGAAGACCAGATACAGGCAGGGAGTCCAGATTGAGAGAACCTGAAATGACCTGTTTAAATTGTAAATGTTTTTAATTATTTGTGTTGTATAACCTTTATAAATGTAATTGATTGTGTTTTTGCTGCCTCTTGGCCAGAACTCCCTTGAAAAGAGGTTTTTAACCTCAATGGGACTTTCCTGGTTAAATAAAGGTTAAATAAAAAAAATTAATCATCCAGGCAATTTGACCCATGTACTGTGATTTCAGATGCAGTAATTCTAATCTAGCAGGAACAGTACACAAATGGGTTTCGTAATGCATCAGTAACATGCAAATAATGACCAAATTGTCTTGAATGACTGACATCTGGAGTTATCCAAGGGGTCAGAAGTTCAGCATGCTGCCACCCTGAGCAACAATATTTACAAATGCTTATTTGTCTGGGGATTGCCACTTTGTTTTGGTGTGTTTGTGGGTGCATGTGCATTACCCTGTGATATTTTACGACTCCATTGTGTTTGGCTTTGTGTCTGCAAGCACCGTCTCTTCCTCTTTGGGGTAGAAAGCAGGTCAAAGCTTAAGCAAGACATCTCTCTTAAGTGGTGCATTGTTCTGCTTTTGTCTGTAGGAAATAGCTGCGGAGATCACTATAGTAACCTCTACTTGAAGTACAGTAACAGGAATGACCAAATTCAGAGTGACAAAGTATTTGGGCAAAGAAACAAAGATTTTTTGGAACTTTAGATCTCACAAAAGATTTTGGCTGATCAAGTAATTCCTAAAGAGAAAGCATATGGATATGACTCCTTAATTCTCTAAACATTTGTATACCTAATACATGGAAACTAGAACACTGAAAATGGAGATACTTAACAATATTTTTAATTGCCCTTTTGCCTTCTGGGTCAGTTTGGTGGATTCCTATAGTTTGTCCCCATGAAACAACACTGAATATAAATAAAAGTATATATAAATTGTTAATCAACTGTCTTGATTCATGGTTAGATGTACCACAGTTAAAGGTATAGCTGAGGATCTTTCCGAATTTTAGAGAAGACCCGCCCTCTCCAATTTTTTTAAAAATGCACATGCGCAACACTCTATTTGCTCCTGAGAGCCTATTAGCATCGCTAATCATAGCTTACATTAACTTTTACTAGCAGTGATTTTAAATGGATTTCTCCAAGTAGGATGACAAACTTTACCTGTCTAGTAGAATCTTCGCGACTGCGGCATCAGTGGAAAGCCCAACCTGTGCTTTTAGCGCACGCCAGCATGTGAAATATTCACCCAAAATCACTCTGGTCTTGTATCTATATTCTGCGGCCTTTCTCTTCTTATCGTACACTTCGTATACATTTTTCCTCTTTCGACCCTCAGCCATTTTCAAAGGAATGGCTGAAACCGTAACTCATAACACATAATACACCTGAAAGTGCGCATGCGCAGAAAGCGAAAACTACATTGGGATGAGCACGTACGACGGCCTTACGTAAACATATCACCAGAATGATTGACACTTAGGTGGACCAATAGTATAGGCTACCCACCCGGAAAAAGAAAATCCTCCGCTATACCTGATAACACAAAATCATAATGACTGATAAGTACCTATATGATTAATAAAAAAATAAAAAGATTAAGCACTTGACATTTTAATTCATCCCAATCATGTTTTCTCAATATTCTCAATAGTATTAGTTATGCATTTATTCTAATATTCTATAAAGATTCTATTTTGTCAAATACAATTTATTGATACATTCCTACAGTTTGGTGGATTCCTACAGTTTGTCCCCATGAAACAACACTGAATATATATATATATATATATATATATATATATATATAAGTATATATAAATTGTTAATCAACTGTCTTGCTTCATGTTTAGATGTACCACAGTTGGCACAAAATCATAATTACTGATTAGTACCTATATGATTAATAAATAAAAAAAAGTTTAAGCTCTTGACATTTAAATGAATCCCAATCATGTTTTCTCAATATTCTCAATAGTATTAGTTTATTAGTTTAGTTTATTCTAATATTCTATAAAGATTCTATTTTATGTCATATACAATTTATTGATACACATGTGTAAAACTATTAAAATAAGTTTGCCTCTCAAACTCCAATCCCCCCTGTTACATTGTCAAGTCAAGTCACCTTGGCACAGGACTTTTTACAATACAGATTGTATCGAAGGTAATATGTAATGATAATAGGAAATTAATTCAACATCATTTTGGCTGTACAGCAGCTCTAGAAGAAAGTCATTGTCAACCTTAAGTAAGTTTTTAATTGATCAATTTCTGTTGAAAAAAATCATTAGTTATTAACTTAAGGGCACTACACTGTTCCCTTTCGAAAGGGAACTCGCATTGCGTCAAAGCGCTAGGGGAAACGCCTCAGCGTGACTGATGACTGAAACACTGTATAATCATGACAACCTTGTTGGTCTGCGTCAGCCATGACGTCATGCTTCCTGGAAGACCAGGAAGTATAAAAGGGGGGCCTAGAGAACATGTCATCCTCTTTTCGTCTTCAGGGACTGTTTCACTGACACTGTGAGTAAATCGAAACTATGGCAAACAAGTGATTTAGGAAGTGTTCCGACCCATGTGAGAGGTTTTTCACTCCTGGTGATACTCCCAAACTTTGTGTGCAGACTCGAGGGGACAGAGTGAGCGGACTGTGAGCGTTTCTCAATAAGAACGCTCCGTTCTCGTCTGTCTGTCTTCTCGAGGGAAGAGGGACAGTAATCTTTGCCCCGTGGTTTGGGTCCCGCTCAGGCCGAGGCCGAGAGGTGACTCAGATCATGGGGATCTCAGATGGATGAGCAGGATGGGGCTGAAGCAGGTGAAGATCCCGAAATGGCTGAACCTGCCCAGCCCCCCTGCCCAGCGTATGCGGAGTTGGTGGAGGTGATGGAGCGCGTCAGAGAGGAAGCCGCTCGTGTAAAAAAAAAATTATAATTCTGCAAGCACTTTCTCTCTGGCCACACCCCACCACCCAAAAAAAAAAAGGAAATGTAGCCCCACAGTGTTCTTAGCAGAGTGGTTGGCACAAGGTGCCTCGTCCAGTTAAAACAAACGTAGACAGGCTGTCCCCCCCACCCCCCCCCAAAAAACATTTGTTTTATTGCCTGGGTTATTCAGCCTCCATTCCCCTCCTGGATAGGATGGGTTTCCCTTATGGTGTGGTGAGTTTGTTATAGGGGCTTTGTCGCTTTTTGTTCACTGAGTTTCTGGCAGCCAGATCTGAAGTCGGCTAGTATTGCAGTGGTGATAAGCACAGGTAGCAGGTTCCCTTCCAGTGGGCTCAGAGGCATGGTTAGGCTTCCTCTCACTCCAGAGAGTTATCTGCAGAGGCCTCCGCTCTCTAGAGCTTGACAGAGTGTTTATATTCTTTATTGGGTTTCTTTTCTAACATAGTGGTTTCTCTCAAGTAGAAAAACTAGTTTAAGACCACTTGGGTGCGAGTATAGCAGGCCTCCTCTTCATAGAGTCTTTTTGTTAGGTCCCTGCTCCCCATAGCCCTGTAGAGCCCCAGTATATGTCTGTAAATTCGAGACAGTGGTAAAATCACTCCTCTTAGGATGACGTTGTACTCCCCTAGTTAGCAAGGGTGTTTTTTAGAGTGCTCCATCTCTCAGATAGCAGCCGCGTAAGACTCCCCTGGTTCCTCTGGGTCATTATGCAGAGTACTTCACCTCTGGTTGAGTTCTAGCAGATACTCACAAAGTTTGGGCCCCTATACTCCCAGTAGGCAGGTGTGTTAGGGTGATAGGCTCCCAGTGTCAACCTCCCTTATGCGGCCAGGCCGCCCAAAATGTAGACTCCAGTACTCCCCTTAAGTTTAGGGTCATCATGCTGAGTACGTCTACAGCGGCCATATTTCTGGAAATGCACATAAGGATGTAGTAGCCTTCCTCTCATTCTTAGAGTTGTCATGCTGAGGCCTCCATCCTCCAGAGTTCCGAGCAGATAGATCTGGTCTCTGTATCGAGAAGAAGCCTCTCTCTTAATTCAGAGAGTTATATTTTAGGCTTCGCTTCCTCAGTTCTGTGTTGCGCTTAGCTAGAGCTCGGCTGATTCTTAAAGGGTATGGTAGGCCTCCTCTCCCTTAGGAGAGTCATTTTGCTGGGGCCTCCATGTTTACAGCTTGTTAGCTGCAGGTGTCAGGCCTCCTCTCCTTTGAGAGTCATGCTGCTGAGGCCTCCATGCAAACAGGCCTCCAGGTAAAGCTTGAGAAGTGGTCCCTCCCTCTCTGAGGAGGTGTTTTAGGACCCTCGTTCCCTTAGCTCTGGTGGTAATCAAGCTAGCTGTCTGATCTACATGTGTCAGGCCTCCTCTCCTTCGAGAGTCATTCTGCTGAGGCCTCCATATATACAGCCTGTTAGCTACATTTGTCAGGCCTCCTCTCCTTCGAGAGTCATCCTGCTGAGGCCTCCATATTTGCGGCTTGGTAGATGCCAGTGTAAGTCTGGCAGGCCCTTCTTCCTAATAGAGTTATCCTGCTGAGGCCTCCAGACGACCCTGTCGCTGTATTCTAGCATGTGTCAGGCCTCCTCTCCTTCGAGAGTCATCCTGCTGAGGCCTCCATGCAAACAACGTTGCAGGCAGTAGTACAGAAAAGGGCCCTCTCGCGTTGCTTTAGGCCCTTTGTCTGAGTTCTGAAAACGATTAACTTTTCACATTTTAGATTAAGTTCTGGAAGAGCCACATTGGTGTAAGTGGGCAGGCCTCCTCTGCTCTTGAGTCATCCTGCTAAGGCCTCCGCTTCCCATACTAGTAAGCAGGTTGTTGGCTTCAGCATTAAGTATGATAGCCTCCCTGGTATGGGGGTTGACTCTGTCCCCTCGAAAGTAGCAGGCTAGGGCCCATAGGCTCTGGGCCATACTCCCTTAAAGGAACCCCCCTCTGAAAGTCGGGCGATGGTTCCCATGCTCTTGAGCTTGTCAAGCCCTTCGTGTGATTCACGGAGTTCCCCCTCGCTCAGTATGGAGCTCGGGCAGTGGCCGTAGGGAGTAGTGCTACTGTTAGCCTGACGTGTAAGCAGTAAGGGGCTTTAACTTTGAGTTAATGTGTTTTTGCTTGTAGCCATAGTTGCTAAAGCATCCCCTCAGCATGGCAGCATGATAGTTCCCCTAGCGCTTTGACGCAGTGAGTTCCCTTTCGAAAGGGAACATCTCAGGTTACGACTCAAACCTATGTTCTCTGAGAACAGGGAACGAGACACTGCGTCTCGTCGCCATGCCTCCGGTCTGCTTTTACAGTTCCTTCAGACGAAGAAGTGTATGACATGTTCTATAGGTGCCCCTTTTTTACTTCCTGGTCACGCTAGAGCATGACATCATGGCTGACGCCGGCCAACAAGGTTGTCGTGATTATACAGTGTTTCAGTCATCAGTCACGCTGAGGCGTTTCCCCTAGCGCTTTGACGCAGTGTCTCGTTCCCTGTTCTCAGGGAACATAGGTTATAGTTGTAACCTGAGATGTTTTCAACTGAAAACAGAAAACTTTTAATATGTTCTGGCTGTTCATTTACATGACAATTGTGACCTGAGAATGCAAACTTTGAAGTGGGATTCAAAGAGCAAGATTTTGAAAACGGGGTTTGAAAGCGATACCGTTATCATCTCCGTGTAAACTTAAAAAAAGTGAATCTGTGAAAATGGTGACAGCATGCACATGCGTATTACGTGTTTAGTCTATAGCCTATATGTGCGTTTGAATGCGAATGTGCGCGGGTGCGTAGTCTTTCTTTAAAAAGTGACATCGCCAATTACTTGTCTGGCATACATAATACAGCGTTTAGTCGTTTCTGTGGATGAGTGTGAACGGGAATCATTTTGATAACGTTTTTATCTGTACAGAGGAAAAAATTTTGTTACAAAAAAAAACTTTTGTCAGGTCGATGAGTTGTGGTTGTGTCCAGGTGCAGGTCCTCCATCTGATCTGGATATGGCCCGCATCCGGCTGAGTACCGTAAACCTCGGCATAAACAGTGAGACTAATATAGTGTGGAAGCCATTCTTCTTATGCTGTAACGAGTACATCAGATGTTATGTGAAGTGTTCCCGGTTCCGGCTGACCTAGTTTATGCAACCTTATAATAGTATATAATATATAATATAATATAATATAGAAATTGATAATGTGCTATGTGTATGCTAGGTCAAAGAGATGTGTTTTTAGTCTAGATTTAAACTGACAGAGTGTGTCTGCTTCTCAAACAATGCTTGGAAGACTGTTCCAGAGTTTAGGTGCTAAATAGGAAAAGGATCTACCGCCAGCAGTCGATTTTGATATTCTAGGTTTTATTAACTGGCCAGAATTTTGAGATTGCGGTTGATGAGAAGGACTATAATGCGTGAAGAGCTTGCTCTCACTGGGGAGATAAACCATTTCATTTTTTTGTAAGTAATCCGCAATATTTAAAAATGTATACAATGTTTAATGGGGACCCAATGCCGTGTTGACAGAACTGGGCTAATATGGTCATACTTCCTGGTTCTGGTAAGAACTCGAGCTGCTGCGTTTTGGACCAGCTGTAGTTTGTTTATTATGCGTGCAGGGCAACCACCCAGTATGATAGCATTACAATAATCTAGCCTTGAGGTCATGAATGCATTAACTGTTTCGCATTTGTCATTGAAAGCATATGTCGTAATTTAGATATGTTTTATTGTGGAAGAATACGGTTTTACAGATGCTAGAAACATGGCTATCAAATGAAAGATTGGTATCAAAGAGCACACCCAGGTTCCTAACTGACAACGAAGACGTGACAGAACATCCATCAGGTATTATACAGTATTCTAGGTTATTACGAGCTGAGTTTTTTGGTCTAATGTGTTTTTTCAGAATTAGGAAATTACTAGTCATCCAATTTTTTATATCAGCTAATACTTTTCCGATTGGTGATACTTCTTTAAAACACATAAGTTACATCAGTTTTAAAGAATCGGTCATAAACATTTCTATCTTTTCCGACTTATATAACAGCGTTAAAACATAACGTGTCGATCCTGCTTTGTCAATTTATATTGTACATGAAAATGTTTGATTCTTTTTTTAAATAGACTTTATATATCTGTTAAAATTCTTCCTAAATTCACCCCCCCCCTTCTCCCCCCCCCCCCCCCCCCCCCCCCCCCCCTTCCCTTCATTCGCTTAAAACGTCCACTCTGAGACACGTTTCTTTTCAACAAACCTGCACAGTACAAAATCTACCAAACTGAATGAACCTTCTACAATAGTTAAGTCAAAAGACAAAAAAGTGGGGGATAGGAAAAGGGTATGTCGCATGCAGGATTTGAATCTACATCCTCTTGAGCATAATGCCACCATCACACATACTACCCTCTATACCACAGATGCGGCTAGACTCTACATTCTAGTTTTTTGTTTTGTTTTGTTTTTACAAATAATTCATGTCTGCTTTGTTAAACGAGTCTGCTTTTGGTGGTCACAAATCAGAAACCAGGTCTAGGCTAAAAATATCCACCCTGGTTCCCCTTTTTCTCCTCTTTTTTCATCTGAGTATTCATCCCCATACCTGTGGGAAAACGATGGCAGAATAGTTGATTTATTGAACAAGGAGGAGTATATTATCTACTTTTTGGGGAAAAGCGAACAAAGTTTGAGAAAAGAACAAAGTCAAGAGCCATGATTCAGCAATAGATTTTAAATTAAGCAGTCAGCATTTAAGTGATAAATCTTAAACTGGTCCTCACAAAGATTAACTATGCATACACACTTGAACAGACAGACAGAAAAACACACACAGGAGGGAAGAAACCCTCAGATGGCTTTGGGTCTAGTGGTGATAGAGAAGGTCATTAATAACCGTAGAATAAGAGAAGGCCATAACACAGCCTCTTCTGTTAGCCAGAGCCGCATTCTGCACAGCACCATAGGTATTACATGAAAAATGCATAACCAGAAGTGCATCCACAAAGAAAAGTAGTCCCACCACTATTTAGACAACTTTACAATCAAAAAACAAATTTTGTAAAGTGTTTTTATTAACATATGCAATTTTTTTTACATTTTTTTTTTTCAAAATAAGTTGTCTATGTGTTTTTTGTATCTGATGCATCAGGCTTTTATGCTCTTATTGGATAATATAGCTCACCATATTATTCAGAGGCCCAAACTGAGTAAAAATATGCAATATGGTGCAGTTGCTATGGCCAAAAAGTACAATGGAATTCTGGTAGCTTGCAATGTAAATCAATGAGATCTTAACAGTATAACAGACAAAAAAATGCATATCTATACTAACATAAAAAATATAACGTAAATGCAAAACAATGATGATTGAGAGATGTACAAATAAATGTTCCTCAAAAGCCTAATCTATCCCATTTGATACATTTACACAATGTTTCTAAAAAATAATAATGTATGGATAATCAAGTTGTCACAGAGTAGGTGGCTGCAAAGAGGTGCATGACAAAGGACATACTCAAACTGACTTTAATCTAACAAACAGGAGAATAATTGGGAGAAATGACAACCACATACACATCAACATAAAACAACAGCAATGCAAGACCAGGGGCCTGTACCATGAAGGTAGCTGAACAAACTCGGAGTTACAGGATTAGTTTTGAGTTGACAAAACCAAACCGATGCAATCAGGCTTTATTGGTACCATGACCCAGCTCATCAACTTTCTCTGTCAACTCAGGCTTTGATCTTAAGCTATGATTACTCCACAAGCGCGTGCACATACCAAAGTGACGTTGGCACCGAACAACCAAACGCGTTCGATATGGATAGAGCGAGAGCGATATTTTCTTTTCGAGGAGGAGCAAGAGATAATCATTCAGGATTACGATGAATTTAAATATATATTACAAGCTCGAAACAATACGGTATCTGCTGCCAAAGCAAGAGAAGACTGTTGGAGAAAGATTGCTGATTGTGTTAATGTGTAAGCTAAATAAATATGTTCTTTATTCATGTAAAATTATGTATAGGCTATGAATGTATGTGTGTGTGAAATATAGCCTATATTTTTATAAAATATAAAAAAAATGTGCATATATATACTAATAAAGATTAATATTCATTGATTTTTAGATGCAACTCCAAACGTTCTTGCCAGCTGATAAAGACAAAATATAAAAATATAATTCAAAGTAGCCTAGTAAGTATTTACACACACAACCTTTTAGAATTTTTTTATTAACACTTGTTTGAGGCAAACCAAAAAAAGAGTGAAATTCAGAAAATCAGTGGAGGGCCACTCCTCCAGAATACACTGAGTTGGCTCTGATAGGAATAATGGATGGCCGATTATGGATGGGATAACAGGTGCTGTACAATCTGACCCTGGTGCTGGCTCCTCTAAGCAAATAACACTGGGTACGTGTGCGATACATTACTATTTTAAGTTTTAAATATGGCTGACTGTATGTTCTACATTAGAGTGAAATGCAGTGTCCCTGTTGAAGCCAGCACACACACACAGTCTCCCACACAGAGGTCAGTATGCAGCAGACAGAACACCAGAAACATATTGGCCTACTTTTATTTATCAGGGAGGAGGAAATGATGAAGACACTCTGTCTGTTTTCTGGGACAGTTGCTGAGGTGAATGCACTGGGCTTTTTATTAAGGCAAACATTGAATGTGTGGCATAAAACAGGGACTGGCCCAAGTTACACATCTCTTTTACTGTAGGATTTTTCACAACCTGTCCCAGAAACTGAACTGGCTTCAAAAGAAATGTGAACAAGGTAAGGATTTAAAACCCTTGCCTAGAGATAGACTGCACACTTAAGGAGCCTATAGAGCTAGACTGCACACCAAAGGAGCCTATAGAGCTAGACTGCACACCAAAGGAGCCTATAGAGCTAGACTGCACACCAAAGGAGCCTATAGAGCTAGACTGCACACCAAAGGAGCCTATAGAGCTAGACTGCACACTAAAGCAGCCTATAGAGCTAGACTGCACACCAAAGGAGCCTATAGAGCTAGACCGCACACTAAAGGAGCCTATAGAGCCAGACTGCACAGGAACCTATAGAGCTAGACTGCACACCAAAGGAGCCTATAGAGCTAGACCGCACACTAAAGGAGCCTATAGAGCTAGACTGCACAGGAGCCTATAGAGCTCGACTGCACAGGAGCCTATACAGCTAGACTGCACACCAAAGGAGCCTGACTGTGAGCTGAGGAGGCTCCACATTTAAAAAAATAAATGCAACAGCTAGATTAAACTGATCTCAGTATGTGAACTTATTTAACCAAGTAACATTTTAGCATGAATATTTATTGATGACACTTTCTATTGCTTTCTTTCTCCCCCCATCCCACAAAACCAATAAAATAGTTTGTGACCTATCTGCAGTTTCAATGTGCCTAAGTGTAATATTGTATGGTGATTGCAACTACATTTGCACCAGCAGGGTGGTCAAGTGTGTTCGGGTCAGTTTCATCGGGGAGAAGCTTTCTGTGGTGGTTCTGGCTCCTTTCTATGGTGGCTATATTGTGCAGAATGGCACATGCAGACACTATCTGTGATGCCCACTCTGGTGACTCTTAAACGCCGAAGACAGTTGAAACGTGCCTTTAGGATGCCAAAGATCATCTCTAACTTTTACTATGGTTTTACTGACACATGAGGGTCATGATAGGGGGTTATTGTGTAGGTTTTGCTGTCCCAATTCAAATTAACAGTGTTTTGTACTGTACCAAATTTAACTAGCTTTCCTCAAAGCGCTGACACAACATAACATTGTTATCTGTTAATTTTACTATTAAATTAAATCTGAATTAAAATAATAATTTCACATGTTCACATAATCTCTACCTGAACATTAAGGCTGTGAAAGGACTTTCTATTAACATAATCTGCCTCTTGTTGTCCTAGAGAAGTGGAGATTGCAACATGTGTGCAGGCTATTGCTGCAATGACTCTATAGGGAATCCTATCATAAGATTAATCGATTTAAAAAAAGATTTAAAATAATGCTTAACATGTACTGTATTATAGTACATTTGTGAAATTTGCTTTTTGAAAGAAAAAAAACGTGATGTCACCCTATCAATATATTTTACCGCCAATTTTATAGAAACTCTCTCTTCTGGACATCGTCAATAAATGTATGGGGAACACTATTAAACTATTAATATACTCCTGCAGAGCGAGGACCACCTTGCGAATGGTTCGACAAACCGTGTTTTCCCCTAGATTCTGTGCATCACCGATCGTGCAAGTATGTAGGCTACCACTTGCGACAACAAAAAAAAAACGTAAGGCAATACCATTTATGGTACAGTAAGTGCATGAATTCGACGTGTTAAACTATTTATGTGCGGCTCAAGAAGTTCGCAAAGATAAGATATTCCTTCCGCAGAAAATCTGTATCTTTCATACAAGTAACTATCAGGAAAAGCAAGGGGATTTTGTCCGGCTAAAAACTCTTTCTCTACGATGTGCTCGTCTAACAATTTGCGCTGAGATGTCCACAGGATTTGAAAGAAAATGTAAAGCCATTGCAACAAACACTGGGAATTAGTTACGTCACCTATATGTTTCTTTGCTCACAGCTGATTGGTCAAACTTCAGTCTGAGATCTCGAATCCAGAGAGTAGCCGTGCAGCCGTGCAGCGTAAGATACCATGGCAACGAACACCGAATAAAGCCGAGATACTTTCACAGTACCTAAAACCCAGGGTTCGCGGAAACTAAGCTGAAACAAAGCTGGCTAGCCACCTAAACCGGCTTCATGGTATAGGCCCCATGGAACAGACAGAAACTGAGAGCTTAAATGGAGCAAACAAGATCATTAAAAAGGTACACCTAAACTGAGGGCTCTAATCAATCAGAAACATAGGAAACACACAGGCAGGGATATGAACAAATTACCAAACTAACTGCAAACAGAAACAGAACTCAATGAAAACTGAATCAAAACAGAACATGCATGTGACACAAGTAAACATAGCTACAAACAAGTAGCTATGTAAACAAGTAAACAAACAAACACAAGCTTTAGACCAGTTCATGAAATATTACTAGTATAAAAGTAATTTTAAACTTTACTTTATAAAAAAAAAACAGTTTCACAGCAAAAGGTTTGATCTAATCACAATTTAGAGAGGCCTATAAAATATAAGATTAGGCTGTATAGTCGATCAATGTTCTTTACCATACAAGCTGCCCATTTTTGCTTTTAAACTCTGCTGCACCTTACGACCATTGTAAGTACATTAGGCTACTTTACACAATTTAGAAAGTTAACAGAAACAAATCTATTGCATTTTACAAGATTAATAATTTATTATTTATTGGATATTTAAATTCCAGTCAGTCGAATACAATTTTTTTAATAAATATTTTCTTTATATTTTCTTTTATAAGTAATAAAAGCTGTAAAATATATATTTATATTTATATATATATATATATATATATATATATATATATATATAAACAATTAAAAATAGGCTAAATGTGTACTAAAACGCATTTGTTTATTTGTGAAATATTTGTTGCAGATGCTAAAGCAGTCCTTTCCAAACGTTTTTTTTTTTTTTTTTTTTTTTACTCAGTATTGTTGATTATAATGGGTGTTCTAGTTGTGTCCCGTCCCGTCAATCATTTGCAGTGTAGACACAGCGTGTGCAGTGATGGCTGAGTTCAGGGGTGAATCCCTCCGGCCCCTTTGACAGGCACAAACATAGAGGGTTGCTGGTGACCAGGATGGGACGAGGGTATGAAGATGCGGGGGGTGTTCGCCTAACACGAGTCCCTCCACTGAATAGCCTTCATTCCGCGCCGTTGTCCCACTGAGGGGAGGGTGTCCGGGGCTAGAGCCAGGAACAAAAGCCCAACTCAAATCACATCAGCCCTCTCAGCGTTACACTTTCTGCCTTTTATTCTCAATATTCTTTTGTGCCTGTGTGTTTCTGACCTAGCTACACTTCGGCCGTAGGAATATTTATAAGAGAACATAAGCAGTATGCTGATAAAGCGCTGTTTTTGATAAATGCGTCTGTGAGAACATGGGCTACACAAGAGTATTCGGTGAGTGCGCACACAGCACATTGCATTTATTACTGATACAAAAAGTAATATATCACGATGACGTCGAGGAGACAAGAACAGGGCCTTGATAAAGTGTAACACTGGTCATTTGAATTCACACACGTTCTGATTTTACTGCCAAAAACGACTCTGCATTATGTCTTCTGTTTTAATGTGCTTTCGTTGTGTAGCTACTTTACAATAAGCCCCATTGACCCTTACACTACCCTCTATTGTTTGAGTGCCAATTACAGCAAATTTTTGTCTTTTTCAGCCAGTTTCCACCTTGCAACCTGGAATGCACAGGACAAAAGTGACATTCGATATAGCCTAGTTCTTTTGTTGTGCATTGACATTCATTGTTAAAACATACCGAGTCCTGGACATTCAGGAGACGCAACCTGCTTTGTTCTTAATGATAGTACAACACATTCACTTTTTTTACAGCGTTAAAAGTGACTTTTATTTTGCTAATTTCTGGCCCATTTGTGCCTACTCAAACATTTAAGTTTGATTCAACCTAAAGAAAAAATGTATACAAAAAAACACAAATTTAACCCTTTAATTTTAAGTTTGAAAGGTTAAAACAAGAAACCAAACTGATGTGGGTCACACACACACACACAGACGCACACACGCACACACACAATGTACACAAAAAAAAAAAAAAAAAATTTAACCCTTTAAATTTAAGTTTGAAAGGTTAAAACAAGAAACCAAACCGATGTGGGTCTCTCTCTCACACACACACAAACAAAAACAAATGTAACCCTTTAAATTTAAGTTTGAAAGGTTAAAACAAGAAACCAAACCGATGTGGGTCACTGAAACTTTAACTATGCAAACACTATGCAAAAGTGAGATAAGACCAAAGTTAGCCAAGACTTCTTATGAATGTTTCTTTCACTGTGTACTTGTCTGTGTGTGCACAGCACAAGCTGACCGCTCTCTGATAATGCCACAAAGGAGATTTCTATGTTTGTAGATTTCTTAGTATGCAAGTTCCCACCCTGCTCAGAGTGTCTGCTCTCTCTCTTTGGAAGCCGCACGTGGGATGCAGCCAGCTGTTCTATTCTCTTCTCTGAGCCCTGCCTGCTTGTCCTACACTGCATGGCATGCACACCATCAGATAACACCCAGCACGCCGTAAGAAATCTTCTGAGGCACTCTGTACTAACAATACAATGCAGATATTTACATGTGAAAACACTGGGCCTTGTCTTAAGTTCAGTGAAGGTTTAGGACAAGAGGACTCAACTTGCTTGTGTGAGCATGCAGATCTGTAACAGGTAGGTCTCTACTGGTGGATGAAGGCTGTAATGAGGCTGTCAGCTCAACAAAGAAGCACTGAAACTATAGTATTCCCAAACCTCCTACTCCAAAAGCTTGATGAATAATGGTGATCACTTCCATCACTATGTGGAGTCTTGCTGCCACCCACTGGACAAGATATGAAAACACTTACTTACTAAAAGTTTTTGTGCAGTATAGTGTCTACAAATTATATGCTTTATAAATGCTATACATTGTGCAGTATGCAATGATTAATATTCTAAATTTTCAGTGTGCTTGACTTTTTTTATTCTACATGATGTTTTATTAAAATTCAGGAGCATGATCAGATAATTAACCTAATTAACATGGGAGGAGCTCATTCAGTTAATCAACTCAATTAGTATCAGGAGGTATATATATATATATGCCTCCTTTAAGTAATTGAGTTGATATATATATATATATATATATATATATATATATATATATATACATCAGACGTACCTCTGTTAAGACAGATTTTCAGCATCCCACCACCATCCCATCTCCTCACTTCTGTTATCCCAACCTGGGATGGAGGAGTACAGGGAAAAAAACAGCACGCCAAATACACATAATTTTTTTTTTTTATTTAGATTTTACTTTTTTACATATTTTATTTAGAGATATTTTCTTTCTTGGCATTGAAAATATTTATTGGTTTTTAATGATAAATGTTTATTGACATGTTATTCACAAAAGCCATCAATTATTCCCCAACAAACATTATAGTCGATTATTGGTGGCAAATAGATTTCAAAGATGCTATAATATTTGCATACAATGGCAGATTATACATATTATATTATTATATTGCAGAAGCTTGATTTTTTTTGTACAAACCCACATCAATAAAAAGCAAACGTGAAGTTATTTGATCAGCATTTAATTTTATTTCATGTCATAACTGAGAACAATGTTACTTACAACAGGACTTTAAATTCTTCAAAGAGCGAAAATGTGCTTTGGTTTTCATAAACAAGGTGCAAATACTTTAGTATCATTATTTTTGAACAAAGTACTTGACATTTCAAAAGCATTTGAAAACCATATCAAAACCATACACGTACACACAAACCTGTACTGCTAATGGAAAGAGCTGCCAAACCTTCTGCAGGCATATTGTGTCAGTTATAGTGAATATAGAAATGTGTCTAAATTAAAATAGCTGCAAAAAACATTGGTTAATGGTGCTTTATGGTTTAAAAAGTAAATTAGGATGTGTCCCTAAATGTTCCCTGAGGTTTGCAGAGGATGCAAATGAAAGTGTTCACAGTTTTGAAGTTCAGATTCAAGCCCCATTATGTAATAAAAAGTTCCTGAAGATTTTAAGAATTATATTGATTTACAGACAATGTCAAATAATCATATAAAGCAAAGAGAGAGAGAAAAGCAAGCATAACTGAACAAAGAGTGCCTGCAATGGCAATTCAGCAAATTAAATAATTTGACTAGTTGATCTATTATTTAAAGTACCCTTTGTTGATATTACCAGAACAGGCAACTAACTACAAAACAACCTCAGAATTAGGTATTGTTTAAAAAGCCCTCCAGCATGATGAAACCCAACCAGAGGTAGTTTAAAGATATTAAACCGCAAGAAAATCATTTCATATCTGAACAAGTAAAAGTTTCAGTAATGTATCAACTGATAACAATAACATGTAATTTACATTAAGATACCCAAAAATATTTACAGTAGGTTTTGATTTTAAGCTTTTGGTCTCATTTCAACACTAAATGCAAGAATGCAATCTGCTAAACCTAACATTTTTAAAATCATAAGAACAATGCACATGCCACAAGAAAATATGGACAACATGCTGTATTCATTAAGCCATTGGTTGAAGCATTGGAAAATAATAATAATAATAATCCCAAAGGAAAACCCCTGAAAAAAAAAGAAAAGAAAAAGATTTATAATATAAACCTGAATTGAAAGAAGCATAAATTAGACTTAAATATTTAGCAAGAATATAGATTTGGTTATATAGTTTTACAGTATTTCTTCAGCATTTCAACATTCAATATTTCTTTGGAACTGTACATCAAAACACCTTAATTGCTCAAGCAATATGACTTCACAAGCTCAGATAGCAACCCTACAGTGAAGTATTACCTGACCCTCTGAAAAGTGTACATTAAAACAGGCAGTGTGTTTTCCCCTGTTCTGGATCAGATGTCAGTTTAAGCTCATTAATTAAACTAGACAGAGTGACTGTATTATGGAAGGCAGCATGAAGGTTTTCTTATCCAACATGTAGTCTTAATCTCATACAGGCTAATCAGAGGGTTTGGTTTAATCTGAGGTAGCAAGTTTGTGTATTCAAGTAAACAACCAGATAGCTTTATTATAGCGGTCAGTTTCTGAAGCCTAAACTATATCACAATTCCTAATTACATTCGAGAGGTATAGCAAGTCAATGCTGTAAAATAACTGGTATCACCAGGAACATTCGGTTGTTTCAGTTCGGAGAGAATTACTAGCAATTTGAGGTAATTTTCGTTTTAATAGATCAAACTACATCACTAAGTGGATAAACTTGATATTTGTTTAGCTAAACACTAACAATAACAATAACAATAAACAATTCATGCACAAGAAGAAAATTTATAGAAATTCATAGAAAGAGGTATAACAGCAGGTATTGGCTGAAGTTGGCATTTTTATACTGATCAGGAAATGGCATGGCCATTCTTCAACAAAGATCAAGATAATTCTATGTAGCATTCTAGAGGATTTGCGAGCAAAATTGGACCCTAGATTATCTCAAATAAAGTGAATTGTAGAGAAACCTTACAGAACCCAAGATTAGACAACAATGGTTTTCTTTTTGAGAGTAGAAAAATAAAAAGCTAAAAATTATATATATATATATATATATAATATATATATAATCTAGATGTTCAGAAGTTTCATTTGCAGCTAGAGTATTCTAGAATTTGTGGATGAAAACGAACCCTAGATTAGCTAAAAAAAGGAAATCAGTGTAGAGAAGAGTTAAAGAAATCTTTTATAGGATCCTAAAGGACTCGGATCTGTACTGAATACTAGATTAACTCAAAAGGTAAACTAAATGAATGTTCATATGGTGTTGTAGAGGATTTGTGGCCAAACCTGATCCCTAGAATAGGCTACAGAGGTTTCCTTTTGAGAGAAAATAGGGTCCCGTTTTGGCCATAAATTCTCAGAAATCTACAAAGAACGCTCTTGATCAGGGGTGCGGAACTCAAACTCCTGGAGGGCCACAGTTTGCACCCCTGCTTTAGATCGGGGTTACTCATATTCGGCTCTGGAGGAGTTTTGGACTGTCAGTCCAAATCAGATTTTTGTGCATATCCGATTGAATCTGATCATATTTGTAAAAATGTTCTGATCATAAAGCAGATGTGAACGGAAAAAAAGCTACATTCATATGTGGTTTGAAATCCTATTTAAATTGCATTTCTTCGTTTATGTCACTTTCTAAGGCCACGTAAAACGTAAACATGTCAGACGTTGTTATAACAAACATGCTGGAAGTCGCTGCAGAAACAAGGTTGTCAGTGTCGGTCAAGCATTAATTAAATTACAATATAATGGAGACATGTTGAATTCTAAGAGTGGCGGATTAAACGGAACAGCACGGAATAAAGCCGCTCATACCAGCCTACTATGTTTCTGCCGCTGCCTCAGATGTAGTAGACCAGCGTGGTGGCTACACATTGTCAAGTTGTAAATAAGACAACATCTGTATTGCAAAACTCTCTACGTTGCTGTTGTTTTTGGCATATGCCTACTAACGCAACGTCACTGCCATAGAAACCGATGCAGATATTCCGGAAAACGAAAGAGCACCAAGGGACACACAAATCAGGAGCGAACAGTTACGATACACAGTGTGAACAGTCAATGTAGATCAGATTCCAATCGTATACACAAATAATCAGATTTGGACTGACCGTGTGCACAAAGCCCTACTCTAGATCTTCAGAGGTTTCATTTTTGAGCTAGAAGAATCTTTGTAGAATTTAAGAATTTGAGGCTGAAACTGAACCCTAAATTAGATCAAAAAGTAAATGTTGCCAAAATCGTATTCTAGATTAGACAATAGAGTTTTTCTTTTTGAGATAGAAGACTCTTTTTAGAATTTAGATTTGTGGATGAGGCTAAAACTGTAAAGAAGATCTAGATGAATCTTTGTAGTGTTCTGGAAAACTTGTGGGAGAACTGAACCCTAGTTAAAATAACCTAAACCAAAGCACTATGGAGAACTGTTGGGATCTGCATTTTCCAAGTTTAGGGCTCTTTGACCTGTTCTAAGATGCTGAGGTATGCATCCGCATGTGACTAATGAGGTTTCTTTGTTGCGTAAACTTCCCACCACAGACCTGGCACTCATACGGTTTTTCCCCTGAATGCACACGCATGTGCTCAGTGAGACGGTACTGTCTGGTGAAGCGCATACCACACTCCTCACACGCAAACGGCTTTAGGCCGAGGTGGCTGCGCATGTGGCGGGTCATAGTGCCGCGCTGCGTGAACATCTTGCCGCAAATGTTGCAAGGGAATGGACGCAAAGTGTCAACATCTTTGAGGGACTTTCGGGGACTTTGCTCCAGGCTTTCAGCAGCTTCTTGCGAGACTCTGGTGACTCCAGCACGTTCCTCTTCCTCCTCATCCTCAACCTTCACATCCAGGTCTCCATCCAAATGACTTTCCACATGGGACTTGAGACTCTCGGAGGAGGGAAAACCCTTTTCACATGGAATACAAACGTAAGGGTTGTCCCCTTCAGCTTCTTTGAGAAAGGTCTCCTTTTGATATACAAAATTGGTGCTGCCATTGTTTGGTTTTTGGCCATCAGTTTCGTCTGTTTTCCCTCCAATTCCTTTCTCTTTCTTTACAGACAACTGTAAAGTGAAAGTCTGATTCTGGCTTAGTTGACTTCCAACCCTGCTAAGAGGAATGTAACCACTGACCTTGGATTTTCTTCGGGATCCCTCCCTTTTTCTTTCCTGAGCTCCATCCAAAGGAATTATCCACTTCTCTTTCTTTGGAACACACTTCCCATTTATTCCTAGCTGCATATTGTTGGAGATGGTTCTAGAAAGAAAAAACGTATCCTTTGTCTCAGACTTTACATTCTTCTTAGTCAAATCCAACCCCAAGTCCTGCTTTTTTCTACATTTACTTTCAGCATTATGCCTTTTTTTGGGAGGAGTCATACACGTGTATGTTTCAGTGTCTGATGAGTGGTCTTCATACAGGCGAAATAAAGATTTGGAGCTCCCACATGCTACGCTATTGAGGGATCCATTTTGGTTCATCTTAGTGGAGCACAGGTTTGCGAGGTCATTGAGCTGGAGAAAGTTAGCTGTGGTGAGTAGAGAGCTCAAATCCAGAGCCTCAAAAGTCTCATCTGACAATTTGCCAGTGTAAATGAAATCCAGAATTTGCTGGAAAACAGCTGGATCCACCATATCAGGGTCAAGGTGGATGAGGTTATCATGAAGGACAAGGGACTTGAAGTAGTGGCTGGTGGCAGCGAGGACACTTTTGTGGGCTCGGAAGAGTGTATTCTCAACCATGATGATGACATCGCACAGGAAGCCCTTTGAGCGTTGTTGATTGAGCTGGAGAAGCAGTTGACTGGCGTAGTTGGGGAGCTCCATCGCCTACCCTTGATGTTTTGCATTGGTGTCACTAAGAAAGGATGACAAAATGTTATTTTGGTATGACACAGACCCTCACGGATAATCAATAACATCTGCTTTGCCTTAAAGGTGCTCTATGAAGGATTCTCGGAAAAAACAATGTATAGACTCGTACAAAAATAATGCCTTTGAATCATTACTTATGGTCCACTAGAAGTGTGTGGTGGTGTTTGTATCAACAGAGAAATTGTCCTGTGCCTGTAATTTCTTTTTGAATTCCTGTGCTCAGGACCTTTCTGGACGACAACCTTTGGCCAGTGGGTGTGTAGTAGGGGTGCACGATATTGACAAAAAGGTGATATTGCGATATCGATAATGAATATTGCGATATCGATATTAATTTCGATATTTTTAAACGCATGTAAAACTACAAAAGTTATGGGAAAACGCATCAAAAAAGATTAATAAATAAAACAAGTTCTTACAAAATAAGGTTTATTTCAACTGACAGTCATACTGGACTGGTACAACATGAATAAATAAATAATAACCATGTCTACAGAACAGGACATGTTTTACTGGTTGTATGTACACTACAGTGTGAAAAACAATAAATAAAGAGCAAGTCTACAGAACACACCTAGCCACTTTATGCGTCAAGAGAGTTATCTGATCGTGAAAAGACCAGGTGGTAAATGCCCTCCGAAGCGCGTTCGAGACGGATTTGAATCCAATCGCTGAAACCACTTCAGGAAGAGGTCTGGGCCGCATTCCAGACGAAACTGGACAAGTGTAAATGCATCTCGTTGTTGAAACCACATATGTAAAATTGACTCCTCCCAAAAACGCTAAAAATGAGAATGTGTTACAGGCTACACGTCATGTTATGACCAGATATGACGATGCGTGCAAATGTAACACGCATTACCGCAGATGAGCAGCTGAACATCTCTTCATTAAGCCAACTATCGCAAATCAAAGTGAAAGTCGCAGACACGCGGTTTTACAAAAAATTATCTTCATTAAAAGTAAATAAAATAATCTTAACAGGGCTGTTGCCGTTCTCTCTTATTGCGTTATTTGATTTTGACATTTTAGCTGATGATCGTAAAATGCAGCTCATTTAACTGTTGCTTACGGTGACGTGCACTCCATTAAATCTGCATAGGCTATAGCGCAGGAATTGATGATCGGATTTATTATATCTGTTTTGCAAAAACATATTTATGTGACCAGGTGTAAAAGGAATATCATTTTGATAAATCAGATAGCTATCCGATCAGTGAAAACGCTTGAAGTTGCCAGGTGGCCTGATGTTAATACTTGTGCGCTGGTGTGTGCATCGAGCCGCCAAGTGTGTGTGGGGACTGTGTGGTAGTAGAGCAAGAGAGAAGTGAGAGAGTGACAGCGATTAGCTTTGGAGCGAGTAGCGACTCTACAGTCATATTGAGAAAAACAAAGTGTCTCCCTTGTTCTTTCTGGCCATTGTGGGAAATCTATAGCATGAAAAGTTAACCCTCTTCTTGATTTCATGTTGTTTATGGAGACGGAGAATCAGGAAATGAGTCGGGGGAAATGCAACGGGGAATGTCGGACCGGACGCATCATAAACAAAATATCGCGAGACTTTCGATATGATATCGAGCAACGTGATATCGCGATAACGATATCGATTCGCTATATCGTGCACCCCTAGTGTGTAGCCCCAGCCAATCACAAAACACTGTGCAGGTGTGGGCGGGACTTTAACGTTGGTGTCTGAAGCTCAGATAAGTTGTCACGTCTCTACACAAAAACAATCAGCTAATGTTGTTATTGCCTGTTCTGTAACTCGAGTCAGATTATTAGGCATTGGAATTATGATTTTATGACAATAATTATTAGCGAGCTTGAGAAGATGGCTAAATTTTGAAGCACCAAACTTAGTACACAACTTATTAATGAAACTTAGCTTACTTTGTACAGACTAGCAGAAAAATATGAACTCAAAACACGCAAAGTTTCACATCGCATGTTTCCTGGTTATAAAGAAAATGCTTAATGTAATGAATTAAGAAAAAAAGGCTAACATTAAAAGACCAAACTCGGCAAGACTATAGGCCTACCTTATTAATAAAGGATACTTTGTAGAGGCAAGCAGATTAAATCAGATTCTGAACATAACACGCAAGGTTAGGCATTTCTCTCCCGTAGAAAACCATTATAAAAACGCGTTGCATGTTCAATAAGGTTTATAGGCAACTGAGTTTTAATATCACCGTCTTACTAGGGCTGGGCGATAAAACGATAACGATAGTTATCGCAATATAATTTTTCAATAAAACGATATCAAGAGTTCGATAAATGTTCGATAATGTTTCAGCTAAGAACACAAATGTCTCAGTGATTTAAACCAGTTTAAAGGCAGATGAACCAGCGCTAACGAACAGGAGAATCACTATGCGCAACGATACAGTCAGAAAGATTTTCCGTCTACCCCATCATTTACCACTGATTTACCGTAACGTTAGCCTACTAATATTAACTGCACTATGAAATCTGGGATAGACATATTGAATTGTATTATATTATTAATTTAGACAATGTATTAAAGGACTAATGCAATATAATTACATTATTTAATAATGTATTTAGGCTACTGTTTTTCATACAAATACCATATAAACCATAAAGTAACATTTTGCCATGATAGTGAGGTGCTGTAGGCTACGCCCGGTTTATCTTTGGTTATCATGATTAAATTTTTTTTTCTATTAAGATATTTATTTTGTTAAGGGAAAATGACAAATGTTTGAATGTTCTAACTCAGATTTGGCAAATGTTCTCCTGTTTGGCAAGTGTTTGTCATGATATGTTCTTACAATAAAGAGTAGTTTAAAACCACAATTAACGTTCTGGTTTCTACAACTTTCATCTGCCTTTAAACTTGTAATAAACTTGACATTTATCGTGATAATTATCGATACAGACTGATATATTGTTGCCCATATCGCCCAGCCCTACGTCTTACTGCATTAAGCCACGTTAAGCATTTTCTTAAACAGGCTCTATGGGAGTAAAACGATATAGGTCTACAGACAAGAGACTATAGAATGTGAATGCGACGTGCATTTTCCTCCCATAGTCATTTGCACGACAACAGTGTTTGGTGGCTCGAGAACGCAAACCTTGAAACAGGTTCCAATACGCAAGTTTTGAAATATTTTGAAAAAGTTGTCTAAACTTCAAAAACGTGAATCTGTGAAAACGATGACAGCGTGCACATGTATGGAGCTAGAATTGTTCCCAAACATTAGAGTGTCCGTGCTCAACCAAGGCAGAGGCGGCATAGGTGAACCGAACAATGGTGTAATGATTCAGTTCGACTCCCAAGACAAGACGATGTTCACTCGACTGGCCAACAGGAACGTGGCCCCACCCATGACACAATTTTCACAGCGAAAGCGAGAGCAAGAAATTGCATCGAGAGCATAGAAAAGCGTTTTGAGAGAAACACTTTTTTTTGAGAAATGTTTTCACACTGATAGCAAAAAATATATATTTGAGATTTTTTTTCAAAGTATTTTGAGAGATTTTTCAATAATTTATGAAATTTCAAATTTATTTTTGTATGTTCTATGAGAAAATACTTTCAGAACTTTTTTTAGTCTTGTTTAGTCTATAGGTATGCGCATTTGAATATATATATATATATATATATGTGTGCGTAGGCGTGTAGTCTTTATTTTCAAATTGACATCGCCAAATGACTTGTCCGGTCTGCATAATACAGAATTTTTTATCGTTAAGTAATAGTCTATGTTATAAATAATTCAAGTGTACAAATATTGTGACTCTGCAAGTCAGCTGAGCTCAAGGTGTTCACCCACTTTTTCAGTGTTCTTGGTCCTAGTATTTTTCACACTGGGAAAAAAAAAAAAGGTACAATAATGATTTCGCTCATTTCAGTACCAGATATGTTAATACTTCGATGTGAATTAGTGAAAGCGCTGTCAAATGTTACTATTTACAATGCGTTTTCGCAGCTTTGAGCATTGTGTAGCCCATCACAGACATTGGCTATCTGTTGAGCAAGTGAACCAATAATGGCCTATAAGATGGGTTTAATTTGCTCTGACAAACTAACATCCACTCAACACCACTGAAAACACTGGAGTTTGTTTAGAGCAAGCTCATACAGTTAAGCCAAAGCACGTTCGCTGAGCTTCAGTGATTATAATGGGAGCGCTCTTTGCTCACTTTTTGTGTCATGCTTTTAACTGCTCATTTCAAAGTTTCTGGATTGACAACCTTATTTAGATGGTGGATTGAGTCTCGTAACTGCGATGATTGATAATGATAATCATAGCAACGGACAAGACCAAAAAACAACAACATCCTAATGCTGTATGTCAAAAGAGATCTGTGCATTACGTCTTGGATCATAAATGCAAACTAATAGATGTGCCACTTGTTCTGTGTAATTTCTTACTTTTTATAGGAAATTGCACTTTTTTATAATTCAATTGAAAAAAAATTTTTTAAGTATGGAGCACTGAGATGTGCTGTTTATAGCCTTTGCTTGAAAACAAGCAACACATGTGTTACTGCAGTATATCTACTGTTCTTAACGCAATTGTTTTAATTCAGTTATCTTTTGAGGCTGCAAGTCACCTATGGTATAAATGTAGTATCAATACAGAGGTATTAAATCCTGCTAATAAGTTGCTTTGGATAAAATCGTCTGCTAAATGGTTAAATTTAAATGCTATCGTACTGAAGCCAAAATTGTGTTATCGTGCCAACCCTAAATGGAAGTAGCGACATAGCAAAAAAAATAAAATTGTTCACAATAAAAGAAAAGAAAAAAGTAAATTTCCATTTCAAGCTAATTGTAAATTCTTTCATGATACAAACTACTCCCATGAATCATTGGGGATGACATAAATGAACCAAAAATAATGGTTCAATAGAAAATGATTGATGTTAACTAATTTTAAACAAAGGTTGACTGCAAAATATTCATACACCAAATGAGTTGTTTGAGAGTGTAGTAGTGTGACCAACTATGATCGATTACAATGCTTCATGGGAGTTTGCCAACAATTTATCTACTGAAACTGTTGTCACTCAGTTGTGGCCATGAAGTGTTTTGAAGGCATTAAGATGAATAGATTAATGTCTCTTACAATAGCTTGAGTTATGAAAAACAAAAAATGTGTACCATGGGTTTTTTGTAACTAAAATTAAACCGTGGTAACTTTATATCAGCCAAGACAGTCCACAAACAGGTTAACAATGAAAAACAAAAAAGGAAAAGTATAAAGCTTACACTATTTGAAGAAATACAATTATTTATACAATTGATTTACAGTACTGATAAACACTGCACAAACTACAGCATTTTAGCAGAAGCTTTGTTCATTTTCAAAGGGACATTGGCATAATAGTCATCATGGTCATAATTAAAGTATATTAAGAGTCATTGCACGTTTTTGAGCCAGGCATGGTGTTGTATTGATCCACAAACAAGAATCTAACATTTAAACACTACGGGTTCCAGATAACTAGTCCAACGCGCATGTGCTAATTAATTGGGGCTGGTCTTTGATTAAAATTGCGAAACTACGCATTTTAAATCGAGTTTTGGTTTCATTTCAAAATATTATTTAAAACAACATCAACATATCCTCGTCGAAAACAGCATGTCCGTGAATAACACGCCCGAGCTCGTTAAAGCACACGGTGGGTCCTAGGTAAAAAATACACGTATCTGTTTCTTAATATGCGGAACTGCGGATAGAATGCTTACGTGCGTATGACAAACTCTTTATTTTATAATCTCGGCCACGCCTGAATAGTATGTATGATAGTATAGATGTTAACAATGAGACAAACACTGAACAATTTTTAAGCTCGTTTAAAGTAAAAAAATAAAACAACAGGAAATGATACCTTGCAAGGCTGCTGTGGGCTAGGTAAGCGGATCGCGCTATGCATTTAATGCCGTTTGTGTTTTAATAATCAATGTAAGTTCAACACAATGTAGTTGTTTACATCATATATATATGCGACAACAAATATATATTTATTTTCAAATACCTTTTAAACAAGGGCAGGGGTCCTTACTTCTCCCGTCGTCATCAAAACGCCATCTTAGGAGCTTGTGACGTAGCCAGTTTGACCCTTGACCCAGTTCAGATCAGTCTCACCCCCCTACCTGTCCTTCTGGAGGCATTACCATAGTATTACCTCAGGTTATTATTTCGGAGTGACACATAAGGCTTGTAATACTATAAATATGTTCACCTGAGCCTGATGAGTGATAATAAATAGTTGAATAGAATAAATAATTATATTACTAATTGGAATACAATATAAAATATTCTAAAGTATAAAGAATATTCTAAAACAACATATTCTAAAATGACAAAATACTGAAATGAAAGAAAAAACTATAAAAATACATTTATTGAGTGCACCTAACTATGTACATTGGCTTTGCCATAAATTATACATATAACTGCTTAATAAAATGATTTTTACTATATTACGCAAGGCATTATCATATATATTATGAATTTAATAACTAAAAAACACTCACTTCACAATTTTCATTGTAACAATTGGACGTACAAAAGTGGTGAGCCACAAATTTAAACAAGTTAGTCATGAGACTGTAATATTAACTGTAATATTGTCTTTTGTACGAAGATCTGGTCTGATAGTTGTCAAGGTTGTTAAGGAAGAGAAGGTTATAGAACCGTGGCTTCCTGGATAGCTTCAATCCATCTATGAGAGAGAAAACATGTATAGAAGATGATTATTATATTTAAATTTAATATTATTATGTAATTATTTCTACATGTTTAGCTTCATATGTTATATATTTTATATCAATAAATTTACCTTTTAAATATCTGACTGTCACTTGCTCTGAAAATGTAGTAGAGCATGTTTTTGTGATAAAGTTTAAAATGCAATGAAGATTCTGGTTTCTCTGTTCGGAGAGAGAATCCGAGAAGGGGTTGACTTTCCAAAGCTGCTACATGCTGCATGGATACAACAATTAAAATAATATATAAACAATAAATAAATAACAAATATTTTGAACTGAAAATAGTTATAATATAGTGTATAAAATTACATTTATCAAGTGCAATGAACTGGTAACAGTGAGTCATTAGTTGGTTAAATAGAATAAAGTGTGGTCATAAAGTGAAAATATAGCAGCATAACACGATTTTTACTAGGCTACATCATGCAAAAACATAATCAGATAAATTAAGCACTGAATAACTACAAAACATTCACTTCACATGTAAAAGAGAAAACAAAAAAAGTTTATATTGGTGGACATGCTGTGTACTGTAAAAAATAAGGAAAAACTTTATTTTTCTTAATCTTTTGATGAGAAAAAAGTTAATTGAAACTAAGCTGAAAAAACTGCTCACTTGCTGACAGAAACCACACATTAACACATGATTGGCCAGATTTACACATCAATTACTATTTTTGTGCTCAGAAACTTGACCCACCAAGTCACTTGACAGTGAATATAGATCTCCAAATTAAATATACACAGAGTCATGGTCAGAATTATTGGCACCAGTGGCGTGCACAGACCTCCTCAGGGGCAGGGGCGGAGGGACCAAAAAGGGCACTAAAAAAAATTATTACTTCAAATAACAATAGGTTACTAGCGTAACCCCGGTTCTCTGAAACATCGAGTGGAGAGATCCACCTATGGGAAGGGCATCCGTACCTGACCTCTGCAGAAGCATCCAATTGCACCAAGTCTGGCTAGACAGACAGAAGCGCGCAGCCAATGCCAGGTGAGGCCACACCCCCTCACCTACTGGAATATAACATCTGGGCGCGCTGCTATTCCTCAGTAAGTATATTCGCTTCTCGTGCGGCAAGCGGGGCAAAGCTGGTGGATCTCTCCACTCGATGTTTCAGAGAACCGGGGTTACGCTAGTAACCTATTGTTCTCTTTCATCATCTCGTGTTCGAGATCCACCTATGGGAGAGACATGGACAGCTCCCCGATTGCCCAATACACTCACAGTGAGGTTCTGAAAGCCAGAGAAAGACGGTCACCTCGGGGAGGTGGTGCCTGACACGTCCATTAATCATGAACCTGCAAAGGTGACGCCACACCAAACTGCTGTGGACAAGCAGGACATGAAACATGCATGAGACACATACATGATAGTAACCCCAACCCACCAAGGCACATAAACTATACCCATAACGGGAAGTAAATGTTTGGTGGCAGGAATGAACATGGCCAGCCGGCCCATTCACTCTTATTGGTTTCAACAGGGTACAGGGAAGAGCTAAGAAGACCCCACCCCTAAAACCGAATGTGCTACCGAGGTTCTGGTGACATCCAGCCGGTAGTAACGCACAAAGGTATGAGGAGAAGCCCAACTGGCAGCGGAGCAGATGTCCTGCAGTGACACTCCCCTAAACAAAGCCCAAGAGGCGGCTAAGCCCCTTGCGGAATGAGCTCTGATGCCCCTTGGGGGCTGCACTCCCTTTGCTTCATAAGCCATAGTTATAGCGTCCACAACCCAATGTGAGAGGCGTTGCTTTGATATGGGACTCCCTCTGTGCGGGGGGGCCCATGAAACAAAGAGCTGGTCGCTCTTCCGGAAAGCGTTGGTCCTGGTCATATAGGCCTGTAAAGCACGGACTGGACACAAAGCATTCAGCCTCTGATCCTCCAGAGAGGTAAAAGGTGGAGGGTGAAAGGCGGACAGCTCCAACACCTCCGAAGTGAGCGCAGGGAAGCACTTCGGCATGAAGGCCGGGTTAGGCTTAAGGGAAACCTTATCTCCACTGAGGGAGAACTTAGTGCACGAGGGGTGAACCGAGAGTGCATGTAGCTCACTGACCCGTTTAGCAGATGCCAAGGCCAAGAGCAAAGCTGTCTTGAAGGACAGCAGCTGAAGGGAAATACTCCCCAGAGGCTCAAAAGGATGTTGAGACAGCTTCCAACACCATGGAGAGGTCCCATTCCCGAACAGTTCTCCTGATGACTGGCAAAGAGCGGCGTGCACCCTTCATAAATCTGCGGATTAGAGGGTGCTGCCCGACAGTAGAGCCCTCAAAACCCACATGACAGGCTGAAATCGCAGCCAAGTAGACCTTAATGGTGGAAAAAGACCTCCCTTTTTCCATGAGGTCTTGAAGGAAACACAAAATATCAGGAACTGAGCACTGATAAGATGTGAGACCGCGCCCATCGCACCACCCTTCGAACACTTGCCACTTACAGCCATATAAGGACCGTGTAGAGACGGCCCTGTTTCTGAATAGTGGCGACCACACGCGGCGAAAGCCCAAGTGCGTTCAGGTTCGTCCTCTCACGGGCCAGGCCCAGAGAGCCACCCTGTCCGGGTGGGGGTGGTAAATCTCCCCGTTGGCTTGGGACAATAGATCTGTGCGAACGGGAAGGCGCCATGGCTCGGCGTACAACAGAGGAATTATCTCCGCCAGCCATGGTGCCTTGGGCCACCTGGGTGCTATCAGAATGAGAGACAGGCCCTGCTCTCTCACCCTGGCCAATGTGGGAATTATCAGGCACAGGGGAGGAAAAGCATACAGGAGCACTCTGGGCCATGGGTGGGCTACCCCGAGGGGCGCTTCCATGTCCCTTAGAGAGAAGAACATAGGACAATGGTAGTTTTCGCGAGAGGCGAATAGATCTACGCTCGCCCATCCGAATCTCATCCATAGCATTTCCACTATCTGAGGGTGAAGACGCCAATCTCCGTAGATTGGGTTTCCCCTTGATAGCAGATCCGCACCTCTGTTCAGAATGCCCGGAACGTGAGTTGCGCGTAACGACAGGAAAACCCGTCTGCTCCACACCAAAAGCTTGTAAGCTAGAGCGTGGAGTTTCGACGAGCGCATGCCGCCCTGACGGTTGATATAAGCCACAGCCGTGGTATTGTCGCACCGTACTAGAACGTGATGTCCCTGCAGGCGAGGCAGAAAATGATTCCGAGCTTTCCAAATGGTTAGAAGCTCTAAATAGTTTATGTGCGCTGAACGTAGTCTGTTTGCCCACAGACCGTTCACCGTTCTGCCCTCCTGGGTGGCACCCCAGCCTGTCAAGGACGCATCTGTCGTCACAACTTTCCGCATCGTAACTGCCCCCAGAGGGGTTCCCCGTGCGTAAAAGTCCTCGCTCTCCCAGTGGCGCAAGGCTGCCGAGCAGGCGCGTGTCACTGTTACCGAGCGGCAAAGGTCGCGAATCGGGCTGATATGTAGTGACAAAACCCATTTCATGAACGCCCTCATCCTCAGGAGTCCCAACGGCACAACTTGGGTGGATGAAGCCATGAGACCCTGCAGCCTGAGACATGCGCGAGACATGCATGAGATATTGCACTTTCGCCCCTTCTCTGAACTGCGTCAGACAGTTCATCAGAGAGCGAACGCGCTCTTGAGAGAGACGCGCTCGCATGGAGACCGAATTCAACTCCAAGCCCAGGAAAATGACATTCTGACTGGGCGTGAAATTACTCTTGCTCACATTCACTTGGAACCCGAGCGATGTGATGTGCGCGAGCACACGGCCGGTGTCCTGCAACACCTTCTCCTTTGATTCGGCTATGATGAGCCAATCGTCTATGTAAGTCAGGATTCTCAGACCTGATATTCTCAGAGGTGCTAAGCCCGCCTCCGCGCACAGACAGAAAGACCGGGGACTCAAACTGAGTCCAAACGGAAGAACTGTGAATTCGTAACATATGCCCTGGTAGGCGAAACGAAGAAACTTCCTGTGCGGAGGATAGATGCTTATGTGAAAGAAAGCATCTTTCAGATCGACTGATGTGAACCAGTCGTTCTGTTTTATGGCACGGGCGAGTGCGCCTTGTGTCAGCATTCTGAAATTGTATTTCCTCAAATGTTTGTTCAACACCTTTTGTTCGAAGGTCCAAGATAGGGCGGAGAGAGCCGCCTTTTTTCGGGACCAGAAAATAACGGGAATAAAAACCCTGGTTCATCAGATTGGGGGGTACCACCTGAATCGCTCCCTTGTTTAAGAGAGATGAAATTTCCTCTTTCAGAATGTGGGAGGCGTTCTCTTCCGTGTGAGAAAAGAGAATGCCGTTGAAATGCGGGGGTTTTACTGCGAATTGCAATCTGTAACCCTGCATTACTGTACGCATCACCCACTCGGGAGCTGAAACGGTTCGCCAAGCCGCTTCGAGACTCGAGAGTGCTCCCGCTCGGGCCAGAGCGGAGCTGTGTGAGACCGACAGGTTTATTTGTGATGCAATGGCGCCATCTAGTGGGCACACTAGAGGTGACATGCAGGGGTTCGGAGGGATTTTCTTTCTCCGCAGTGAGAAAAATTCTCTCTGCGGAGAGAGGTTTTCTCTCCGAAACGAATTCATTTGATTCGTATTTTTTTGTGTTTTGTGTGTTTTGTGTTGGGCAAACACTGGGGCCGAAGCCTTTATTGAGAGAGTGAGGGGAACAGAGTGTGGGCAGTGTGGTGTCACTGAGCTTAAACTTTCCCTCACAAAGGGCCCCCTGAACGTGGGGGGAAAACACACATTTCTCGAACACACGAGCTGGGCAGTCTCGTTTACAGGCGGAGAGCTGACCCATCCGCGGGACCCCCTGGGTCTTTTGGACGGGGGTCCTAGAAGAGGAGGGGAGTCCGAAGGGCTTGCGGCCCGTGAACATGGACTCGATGCCCCCATCGGCTGAACATCAGGCAGGCCGCTTGCGTTTCGAGTCGGTGGGGTTGGAATTCGCAGGTCAGAGTCCAGAGTCCTGCCAGAGTCCTGACAGGTTCAGCCAGAGCGCGCGCTCTCCAACCACGGAAAGCGCCATGGAGCGCCCGCAAGCTTGGACAGCCTGCCGAGCGTTACGGAGGACGAGGTCGTTCACCGTGAGTATCTCCTTCCACAGGGTTTCAGAAGGATTTCCCTTTTCCAATTGTTGCCCTAACTCTTCGAGGATCTCCGCCTGGTAGGCGGAGAGGAGCGAAGAAACGTTAAGGGCCCTGACAGCCACGGCCGAGGACTTATAAGCTGCCTGGTGAATGGGGGCAGCAAAACGGTCCATTTTGTTGGGCAAGACCGGCTTAGGGGGAGCGAGCAGCCCGCCCTGAGCGGGGTTAAGGTGCCTGGCGATGGAAGGCTCAACGGCGGGAGGTTCGCCCATACCGTGCGCCGCCATGTCCTGAACCTCGAGTCCCGTGAGACCGTGTCTGAAGTCGAGCGGGTCGCTCCAATAATTCCTCATGTGCTTCGCGCACGCCGGGAGGATGGGGAAGAGTTGTTTCCTCGGGCCGGGAGGGGGTCCCAGCACTTTCCCATCATAAATATCCCTCTCCTGGTCGGTGGCACTCTGTGGTGCCGGCCATTCAATGTTGAGACGAGCGGCCGCTTGCTCACACACTTCCAGGAGGATGGCTTGAGGCAGAACCGCGTGGGCGGTAGCCTGGGGGACACCAGAGGGCGGGATGGCCTCCTCGTCCTCTGAAACCCCAAGAATGGCCGCATCCTCCTCTTCGCCAGAAACTGGCGGTTCTTGGACGAGAGCGAGGTTGTCCCCGAAGATGTGCTCCTCGGGGAAGGCGGGATTGGGCTGGTCAGCCCAGATGAGAGACATTGCGCCCCGGGAGGCCCCCGGTAGCGCGTCGTCATCACCGTGTCCTCCGTCCGAGTCAGAAGGGCTGAGCCCGGTGCACTGTGTCACTGCCACCTTAAGACGGCATTTAAGCAGCTTCCTAGGCAGCATGAGGCAGAAACTGCAATTCTCCGGGTTCTCCAGGGCTTCCCGAGCGTGCTTAAGACCCATACAGACCACGCAAAGCTGATGAAGATCCTTAGTTGCGATAAGGGCACCACACGCGGCCGGGCAGGCCCGTGATATGCTATCCCCTGGAGAGGCTGCAGGCTTAGACAGTGACATACCAGTTTTTTTTTTTGAAGAAAACGGAGAAATCCGTGGCGGGCAGCCGTGAGGAGAAACGGTGAAAATAGCGAGAGCGTGGGCGGCTCCGAATGCAAAGCAGCAGTCGTTGAAATATAAACAACTGTCACGTCTGGCGGAGGCTGATCTGGTCGATATGTCCTCCTGAAGACACGAGGTGAGCAGTGTAAAATCAACCGAGCTGTGAGATGCAGAGATCGCGAGAAGCGGATGTCAACTGAGGAATAGCAGCGCGCCCAGATGTTATATGCCCGTAGGTGAGGGGGTGTGGCCTCACCTGGCATTGGCTGCGCGCTTCTGTCTGTCTAGCCAGACTTGGTGCAATTGGATGCTTCTGCAGAGGTCAGGTACGGATGCCCTTCCCATAGGTGGATCTCGAACACGAGATGATGAAAGAGAACAATCAATTGTATTTTTTTACAGAATTTAAATGTAAATATTTATTCAATAAATCACCTGTATTTAAAGCAGTACCCGTCTGTCTGTTGTGGTTTTAAATATTTTATTGACTTCCTCACGATTAATTGGAATATCTCGCTCGATGGAGAGCATCAGTTGCATATATTTTAAGGAGTTGAGAAAGAGAGGGGAAAACAGGGCGCGTGACGACGAGCAGAGAGAGAGAGAGAGAGAGAGAGAGAGAGAGCGCCACGGCCCCGCGCGCGCACTTTCACGTATTCAAACAACACGGACGCTGTCTTGCTCTATCTCCCTCGCGCATATGAATCAAAATCAATTGACACGATAGTAAAAGGTCTGAAGGCCGCAGTTTCACGTGGAGCATTTGGATATTTTAAGAGATTAGAGACTCTAGGCCTACACTGATACTCAATGACCAATATCTCAACACTAAAAGGCCTGTCTCACACAGACGCCTGTCTCAAATACAAGCCGGTGCAGTTAGACGATTTGGGAAAATAAAAGCCCGGGCTATTATTTGAAGTGTTACGGGTAGTTAAGAATAACTCGCATACAACTATTAGAGTAGCATGGTGATGGTAGGACAAATGTAATTTTCCGTATTAGCTTAAACGTTACCTGCTGCCGGTTTGAAGATTCGCGCGCGAACTGCTGAGTAGTGCGTACCAGAACCGTTAAACGCATATGAGGTGCTGCAAAGGAAACTCCGCCTACCACTTCTCCTCCAAAAAATGTTTTTATATAATATTTGTTTCTATTATTATTGTTAGTGGCAATGGTGTGTAAGTGTATTGTTATTTATTATAATATTTATAATAATAATAATATTTTTTTTACAATTATCAGAAAAGGGCACAATACATTTTGAGACAAAAGGGGCAGGGGCTTGAGAATCATGCGTTCAGAATTTTAAGAAATCATTTGAGTCAAGATAACCTGATTGAATATCAAAAGAAGAAAGCAAGGGCAAGGAAAGTAATTAAGTCATCCAAAAAGAGTGCTTGGAGACAGTTTTGCTCCTCCATTGGAAGTGAAGTACAATTGGGTGATATTTGGTCAATGATTAAAAAAATGAGTGGGAAAAGGAAGTAGGTTAATATCCCAGCATTGAGAGATGGAGAATATATGGCAATTACAAATAAGGAGAAAGCTGATTTACTAGGCAAGAAGTTGGCATGCAGAGTGGAAGTCATTTGGATGAAAAGCACAAACAAAGAAAAAAAGAAATTTTAAGAGATAATTCTGATGTGACAAAGAAAAGGGATTGTGATGGTTCGGCTCTTGATATGGAATTTACTCTGCATGAGATGAAACTGGCTTTAGAGGGAAGTGGTTACACGTCCCCAGGGCAAGATCAATTATGTTATGTAATGTTTAGACAGCTACCTGATGAAGCATTGCAAATCATATTACACCTGTTTAATAAGATATGGAGAGAAGGCGTAATACCTATTAGCTGGAAAAGTGCTCTGGTATTACCTTTTGGTAAACCTGGTAAAGACCTAGTGAATGTAGGAAACTACAGACCAATTGCACTAACGTCTCATTTATGTAAATGGATAGAAAAGATAATTGTTCGTAGACTGGCATACTATTTAGAACAAAGACAACTGTTAAGCCCATGTCAAAGTGGATTTCGTAAAGGAAGATCTATGGCAGATGCATTAGTGAAAGTTAGCAATGAAGCAGAAAAAGCAATTGGTGTGAAAGAGGTTATGAATATAGTATTTTTTGATATAGAGAAAGCGTATGATTCTATGTCGAGAGAAGGTTTAATGATTAAAATGCAGAGAATGGGGATTGGTGGAAGACTTTACAACTGGGTTTTAGATTTAACTAATCGGACATTTCGTGTTAAAGTTGGAGATGTTATGTCTGAAGATTTTAATATTATAAATGGTATCCCTCAAGGCAGTGCTATTAGCCCGATTCTGTTTAATATTATGATAAATGATATTTTTTATGAACGTTGGTAAAGACATTGGATCGTCACTATATGCAGATGATGGGGCTATATGGAAAAGGGGGAAAAATATTAAACGTGACAAATAGTATACAGAATGCTATATTGAATATTGAAAGATGGTCGTATGAATGGGGATTTAAAATGTCAATTGAAAAGTCATGCTTCATGCTTTTTACTAGAAAGAAAAGGACAGATTCGGTACAACTGAAATGATATGGTCAAAGTATGGAAAGGGTAACAAAGTTCAAATACTTAGGGCTATGGTTTGATGAGAAATGTATATGGAGGAATCATATTAATCAGATTGAAACTAAATGCAAAAAGGTAATAAATCTAATGAGATCAACTGCTGGATATGAATGGGGAGCAGACAAACTATCACTTATGGATATTTATAGGGCATTAATACGGTTGTGTATAGATTAAGGGTGTATGGTATATGGAGCAGCAGCTAAATGTATTTTGGAAAAACTTGATAAAATTCAGTTCAGAGCCTTAAGAATCAGTATTGGTGCAGTTAAAACAACATCTACTAATGCGCTGCTGGTAGAAGCTGACGAGTTACCTCTTTATTTAAGACATTCAAAGTTATCATTAGCATATTGGGTAAAGCTAAAAGGATCTGGAGAGGAACAACCCGCTGTAAAGGTGTTCAGTGATTGCTGGGAGTATATACAACAAAGAAAATGTAAAGGATTTGGTTGGAATATTTCTACAGTAGCTGAGGAGTATGGACTAAACAGGATAGAGTATGGACCAAATACTGTATGGGGTAATGTTCCTCCATGGATATTCCCAGTGATCAAGGTTGACTTTCATCTTATAGAACTGAAGAAAACATGGGCTGAAAGGGAGGTGGAAAATATTGGATGTTTGGTTCATAAATATGTCGGAATTAATTACTATAATTACATGACAATATTTACTGACGGATCTAAATACCCAAGGAGTGAGCATGTAGGATTAGGAGTATATATTCCAGAGTTTAATGTTGTAATATGGAAAAGAATTAATGATGGAGTATCTGTATTTACAGCTGAAATTACTTCTATAATCCTAGGATTACAATGGATAGAAGAGGTGAGGCCGGAGAGAGTTGTAATTTGATCAGACTCTGCTGCAGCTCTTAGTAGCTTAAACTCAAAAGAAACCTCTAGAGATGATTTATGGTTGGGAATATTTACAACATTGTTAAGAATACAAAGAGTTGGAACTGGTGTACAATTTTGTTGGGTTCCTGCTCATGCTGGTGTAGAGGGAAATGTGAAGGCAGATGAGATTGCAAAGAGAGCATTGAATTTAAACAAGTGTTACGTCCTTTGAGTGTCTAGGGGTCAGAGCGTAACATAGTTAAGATTTTAAAGAGCAATAGTCAGGGCCCTGCCGCAGCACCACAACAACGAAGTTCTTTTTAACAGTTTTATTCAAAAGTTAACAATAATTTACTTTGAGAGTAAATTGAGAAGGAAACAAAGACTTCAGGAGGGGGGGCAATGCCAAAATAACAAACCAAAGTTTAGACTGCCTGGGGGAGTCAATTTCTTACTAAATCTCTTAAAGAAAATACAAACAAATAACAGAAATGTACACTCTCTCCCTCCCTGATCACAAACCAGGAGAAAACAGGGGATAGCAAAATAAAAATGGCACCCACCTCCCTACAGTTCCCAGACAGTAAACAAAGCAAATAATTAGATAAATAGCAGCTTAAATGATAAAGCAAAAAAAGGAATGGACTGGGACGTCTCACAAATAAGCAACAGTGTGTGGCTCCAGTAATTAACAATAAACAGGAATAAGGCAACAGTTCTATAGGCAAAAACAACAAAAAGAGGCACAGTGTTGCACAGGTCCACGACCAGGAACACAACAGTGCTCAACAACAGGGCCGGGCAGGACACAGACCATGCTCTGGAGAAAGGTTCTCCCTGATTGATAGTTCTGCTGGCTTTTATGCTGTGTCCCTCCTGGTTGATAAGCAGCTTCAGCTGGAGACGTAATCAGCAACCTGCCAGAGTGAAAAAGTGGGAGGAGCCAAAAGAGAGCAGGAGACACCAAAACAACAAAGAAAGCACACCCAGATCACAGTACCATGTACTTCACAAAAATATACGTCCTTGGACGTAACACCCCCACCCATAAGTTACAAACAATACCCTCAAAGAAATGTTTGTAAACTCAGGAATTAGTTATTTCCAATAACAGTTTCATACTTGTTATTCACATAAACCTAGTTATCCACACTTATACTCTGGAAAGTGCACCGGCTACAATATTTTCTGAACCTTTTAGATGTTGAATGTCAAGGTTGTATTCTTGAATGATTAAAGACCAGCGCATTAGACGTTGGTTTGAGTTACACATTCTCCCAAGGAATACTAAGGGGTTGTGATCAGTGTAAACCACCACCGGATTACAATTACCACCCAAGTAAACTTCGAAGTGTTGCAATGCTAAGAGTAAGGCTAAAGCCTCTTTCTCGATAGTACTGTACTTCTGTTGACATTTGGTAAACTTCTTGGAGTAGTAACTCCCAGGATGCTCTACACCGGCCGAGTCTTCTTGTAGCAGAACAGCACCTGCCACTGCTGAACTCGCATCCACCTGCAACTTGAAGGGCAGAGTAAAACTTGGAGCAGAAAGGACGGGGGCATGGCATAACAAGTCTTTCGCAGCATTAAAGGCATTGCTACAAACATGACTCCACACAAATTTTCTGGAGGTACTCAGGAGATCTGTCAATGGGGCAACCACAGAAGCAAAGTTCTTACAGAAGCTCCTGTAGTAACCAGTCATACCCAGAAATCGTCTCAGTTCTTTTTTGTTACTAGGAATGGGAAAATTCAGTATGGTAGCAACTTTTTCTTCAACTGGCCTTACTTGTCCTTGGCCCACCTTTATACCCAAGTAGGTAACTACAGCCTTCGCAAATTCACATTTCATCAAGTTTAACGTCAATGACGCCTGAATGACTACTGAAAACTTGGTTAAGACTATTTAAATGGCTTTCCCAACTATCTGAATAGATCACCACATCATCCAAGTAGGCCTCACAGTTGGTCACTCCTGACAACACATGCTGCATTAGGCGTTGGAAGGTCGCAGGCGCATTTCGCATCCCGAATGCCATAACGGAATATTGTAGGAAGTTGTCAGGGGTAACAAAAGCAGAGATTTCTGAGTCTCGAGGCGTGAGTGGCACTTGCCAGTATCCTTTTAAAAGATCCAACTTGGTGACATAACGTGCAGAACCGACTCTGTCAACACAGTCTTCTATTCGAGGTACAGGAAAAGAGTCTGGCTTGGTAACGTTATTAACTTTGCGGTAGTCAGTGCAAAAACGAAAGGACGAGTCAGATTTAGGAACCAGCAAACATGCTGAACTCCAGGGGCTTTGGCTGGGGGTAGCAAAACCATGTTGCAACAAATATTCAACCTCTGATTTCATTACTTCACGTTTATGTGGATTAACACGGTAAGGATGTTGCTTAATGGGCACAGCGTCACCTATGTCAATGTCGTGTGAGAGAACAGTAGTTTGACTGGGAACGTCAAAAAACAAGATGGGATACCCATTTATTAACTCCACTATATCCGTGCGTTGGTTGAGAGGTAAGTGAGCAAGATACGAGTCCAAGGTACTCAGTACCGGAGAATTGTTTAGACGCGTACAAGACATTCGGTCTTCCTTTTCAATCAGATTATCCTCTGATGGACAATATGCAGTAGACAACACTGTAGAAATAGCCGCAGACACAACATCAGAGACAGGGGTTTCATTTGAGGCTTCGCTTGTGACATAAGCCTTCAACATATTCACATGACATACTCGACTTTTTCTTCTATGATCTGGCGTTGAAATTACATAATCAGTGTCAGTAAGCCTTTTCTCAACTGCATAAGGACCTGTGAATTTAGCCTGTAATGCTGTCCCTGGGACCGGAAGCAAAACCAAAACTAAATCGTTCGGTCGAAAATTGCGCTCTACACATCTCCTGTCATAACGCAATTTCATCTTGGATTGTACAGATACCAGATGGGCCTTGGCTACATCACAGACCTTATGAAGGCGTTCACGAAAGTCACTCACGTAGTCCAATACATTACTAGACACTGGGTTCTTTGATAACAACTGCTCACTTAGCAGTTTCAAGGGCCCACGAACAGTGTGTCCAAAAACAAGTTCTGCAGGGCTGAAACCCAACGACTCCTGCACAGTTTCTCTAGCTGCGAACTTTAACAACGGCAAACCCTCAACCCAGTCTTTGCCATTACTGAGACAATATGCACGTAGCATTGATTTCAGGGTTTGGTGAAAGCGTTCCAGCGCACCCTGGGACTCTGGATGGTATGCGCTGGAGAGTTTATGATCAACTCCTAACTCCTGCAATACTTGAGCGAACACTTTGGAAGTGAAGTTAGTACCTTGGTCAGTCTGGATAAATTTAGGCAATCCAAACATTGAGCAGAACTTAACTATCTCCTTCACCACCACCTTAGCTTTGAGAGTACGGAGCAGAACAGCTTCTGGGAACCGAGTTGCAGCACACATCAAAGTCAAAATAAATTGATGCCCTGATTTTGATTCTGGTAACGGCCCAACACAATCCAAAATCAACCGTTCAAACGGCTCACCCACTATTGGAATCGGATGGAGGGGAGCAGGAGGTAAAGTCTGGTTCAGTTAGCGCAAGTTGGCAGACATGGCAACTCTTGCAAAATTTGGAAACACTAGACTTCAATCCTGGCCAGAAGAAGTACCGTAGTATGCGCTTGTAGGTTTTATTAACCCCGAGATGGCCAGAGAGTGGATGCTCATGAGCAAGCTGCAATACCTGAGAACGATAATTAGAAGGCAAAACAATTTGATAGACATTTAAAGCATTCCCAACCTTCTGTGGCTTCCAGCAACGCATTAGGACACCATCTTCCCAAATAAAAGCTATTCTAGCATCGTACGAGTCCTCTAACTGACCAGCAGCAACCATGCAGGTGGTTAGAGATTGGGCAGACTTTTGAGCAGCAATTAAGTGTTCTCTTTCAAATTTCAGAGCTGATGCTTCTAAGTCAGAGCTCATAGAATCATTAGGAACTAACTGTGGTTTAACAGATAGAGTACACTCCAGAGGACTTTTTACAGGATTCAAAAATGAATCAGCAAGATCCACGGTTCCTTCCCACTTTCGTGCTTGAGCACGAGTGTAGCAATGTTCAGGGAAGAAGGAGGCGGGACCGACGAACCATCAAAATATAATTTATTTAAAATAAAACAAACAACCAAAATACCACCAGCAGCCCCTCGCGGACGACTGCTGGCTACCGAAAATAAACATAAGGAACTGCCAGCAGCCCCTCGCGGACGACTGCTGGCTAAAATAAAATACAAAAACAAAACAACTAAAATACAGGCCTGTTCCTCTCTCGATCATCAACGTCGTCGCTCCTCCTTTATGCTTCCGCTCCTCCGTGAGAGATGCGAGACCGGTGTGCCTCACATGTGATGCTCATTAGCAATCGCACCACCGGCCTCGCGCCGTTCTCTCACGTCCCTCGGCCGTCCTGTTCGCCACATACCCCCATCGCCCCTCACAGGCCGGGGGGTACCCACGAGCCTGTGCCTACTCCCCCCCCGGCGGCGGCGATCCCTGGGGAGTATGGACAGACAAACCGAGGGAAACGGAGACGGAAGCATGAGGAGCGACAGATCGAGAGAGGGGAGAGAGGAAAAAAAAAATTGGTCCGGTTCCCACAACGCGCTGCCATCTGGTCCCCCACCAGCTAGGCCATCTCCTCCGCGGTGCCTGGCGGTGACGCTGGGTAGCCCTCGGTGGACGGCTCGACGCTCCTCCGCCGCCCGGTGGACGGCGACGGCTCCTCGGGTGCCTTGGGCAGACGGTAGGAGTCCCCCGCTCCCTGCTCCTCCCCTTCACTGGTGGACGGCAGCAGGCTCCGGCCCACGGCGAGCGGCGGCGACTCCTCCTCTCCCTCCCGGATGGCAGCCGCCCCTCCAATACCCAGGCGGCCGGCAGCGAGCTCGACCGTCCCACCGGCAACTCACTCCAGCGCACCGCCTCGAGCGTCCCTGGCCGCGAGTCCCCCGCTCCCTGCTCCTCCCCTCGCTCGGCGGATGGCAGCAGGCTCCGGCCCACGGCGAGCGGCGGCGACTCGCGCACCATGCTCGATGGCACCGCGGATCCCCCACACCGGCGAGGACTCTCTGACAGCGCGTTCCTCCCTCTTCCCGGGTTTCGGCACCAGTGTAGCAATGTTCAGGGAAGAAGGAGGCGGGAACCGACGAACCATCAAAATATAATTTATTTAAAATAAAACAAACAACCAAAATACCACCAGCAGCCCCTCGCGGACGACTGCTGGCTACCGAAAATAAACATAAGGAACTGCCAGCAGCCCCTCGCGGACGACTGCTGGCTAAAATAAAATACAAAAACAAAACAACTAAAATACAGGCCTGTTCCTCTCTCGATCATCAACGTTGTCGCTCCTCCTTTATGCTTCCGCTCCTCCGTGAGAGATGCGAGACCGGTGTGCCTCACATGTGATGCTCATTAGCAATCGCACCACCGGCCTCGCGCCGTTCTCTCACGTCCCTCGGCCGTCCTGTTCGCCACAACGAGATACTGCACAAGCAGGAAATACAGAGGGGAAACAAACAGCAATATCAGAGTCAGACAATATATCTGGCGTATCAACAACAACCGGAGAGGGGAAAACCTTACCACCTGCCAAGTCATTCCCCAATATAAGGCTTACACCATCTACAGGCAGCTCAGTTCGCACACCAAGAGGAACCACACCTGTAACTAGATCAGACTTAAGATAAGCCATATGCACTGGCACTCTCACACATCCTAACTCAATTCCACGCACCCACACATCAGTACCAGAATACGTTTCAGCAGAAAATGGCAAAACATCTGCTAAAATAAATGACTGTGTTGCACCTGAATTAAGATAGACTTTCCCAGAGTTTCAGTACAAAGAGAAACGGAACCACCAAAGAGAAAGGGTTCATACCCAGTATCATGAACCGGCATCAAACAATTTTTAGGGATTGTGACAGCCTGAGCAAAAGCTACACTTTTGGATTTCCCAGCAGCATTTTTCTGTTTCCACGCCTTACAATCATTAATCAAGTGGCCTGGATCCAAACAGTAGAAGCAAGAACGTTTGTTACTGGAAGGTTTTACATCAGCTTTACGACCCTTATCTGCCATCGCCCTCACAGCATGGGAAGTTTCCTTCTCTACCTGCTCAGTATTAAAAAACTGACGTTTGGGCTGTCGTGAAGATGGAAATACCGTCTTATGGGTGAGCACGAACTCGTCTGCTACCACAGCAGCTTCAGGGAGCGTGTTTACCACTACCAGTTCAGGGACACAATTCTTAAACTCTTCCAACAAGATAAGTTCCTGCAACTGCTCAAAACTGGTGACTTTATTAGAGAGGCACCACTTCTCAAAGAGTGTTTTTTTCTCCCTCGCAAACTCTACATATGTTTGTTTGCCTGTCTTCACTAGGTGTCGGAAGCGCTGACGGTAGGCTTCAGGAACCAATTCATACGCTCTCAATACTGCCGCTTTTACAATATCGTAATCGAGGGATTGCTCAATCGGAAGTGAAGAACAGACTTCCTGTGCCTTACCTACGAAATTGCACTGCAGAAGGAGCCCCCACATGTCTTTTGGCCATCCTAACTTTGCAGCAATACGTTCAAAAGTGGTGAAGTAACAATCTACCTCAGCTTCTCTAAAAGGTGGTACCAGCTTTACATACCTCACAACATCAAGGTTCGGCTGGGTATTGCCTACTTGATCATCCTCGCTGGCTACGTTGGATCGTGAAGGTGAATTCTCAAACGTTGGTGAGGAGGGAGCTCTCAAGCGGGGAAGGGGAACAGGCTTCCTTCGCAAAACCTCAGCTTCTAATTCAAGAGTTTTTAGCTTAATGTTGCGCTGTGCTTCTACCTCGATAGTACGGAGTTGTACTACCTTAATATCATGCTCTTGTCTTTTTAGCTCCAAGTCAAGCTCTTTTAACTTAACTGCAGTCATTGGATCTAATCGAGATTCAGCGGAAAGGGGTAAAACTGAAGCTAAAGTTTCTCCCTCTACTACCTTCTCCTCTAGCACATCTAGTGGTGATTCCGCAGGTAAAATGCCTGTACTCACCAACCCATTATACAGTTCCTTCTTAATCACTTGTTTGGCAGCATCTCTGGACACAGTAACATTAAAGGAATCCGCAATTAGCAAAAAATCTTTTTTCAGCACCGATTAAAAACTTCTGTAGTTGGAGCAAGTGTAAACGCCAATAGATCAAATTCCATTTTGACGCATGCAGTCTGCCCTCACCCCAAAGCGTAAGTTCAACAACAAATAGCTTTGTAAAGAACAACTCTTAACTCTACAAATAATGGAATTCAAGGATCCCGGACGAGCCCCCAAATATGTTACGTCCTTTGAGTGTATAGGGGTCAGAGCGTAACCTAGTTAAGATTTTAAAGAGCAAGAGTCAGGGCCCTATCGCAGCACCACAACAACGAAGTTCTTTTCAACAGTTTTATTCAAAAGTTAACAATAATTTACTTTGAGAGTAAATTGGGACGGAAACAAAGACTTCAGGAGGGGGGGCAATGCCAAAATAACAAACCAAAGTTTAGACTGCCTGGAGGAGTCAATTTCTTACTAAATCTCTTAAAGAAAATACAAACAAATAACAGAAATGTACACTCTCTCCCTCCCTGATCACAAACCAGGAGAAAACAGGGGATAGCAAAATAAAAATGGCACCCACCTCCCTACAGTTCCCAGACAGTAAACAAAGCAAATAATCAAGTCAAGTCAAGTCAAGTGTATTTATATAGCGCTTTTCACAATATAAATTGCATGAAAGCAGCTTCACAATATCAATCAAATAACATAACAATGTTTGTTTCTTAGTGAAAAAACATCCACGTTTGGTAGGGCTGATCAATGGTATTAATGCTTGGTTAATTATTTTGAATATCCCCAACTGAACAAGCCAAAGGCAACAGTGGCAAGGAACCGAAAAACTCCAAGTGACCTACTGGTGTCCTAAAACTCCATCAGGTGACCTAATGGAGAAAAAAAAAAACCTTGGGAGAACCCAGGCTCAGTCGGGGGCCAGTTCTCCTCTGGCGTTTATGAACTAGAGGCCGGATTTACAGTAACTGTAATTTGATACAGAATTTTGTTTTATTTTATAACTTCGGGGTGGGTACACGGACCGGAATCACAACGTTTTATCTGTAGAGTGGGAAAGGGATCCTCCATAGGGAGAGGCTAGTTGGCACTTCAGCACTGTGTTGTCATCGGGTCCAGGCAAAGCTCCTAGTCAGATCTGGATACGGCCTGGATCCGGTCGGCTGCGGGAAAACCTCGGGATAAACAAAGACACTAAAATTAGCGTAGATGCCATTCTTCTTATGATGATGTAACGAGTACATCAGGATTTAAGGGAAGTGTTCCCAGTTCCGGCTGACCTAATCTATGCAGCCTAACATTGAATTAGAGAAGTCTATAATATATTATGTGTATGCTAGGTCAAAGAGATGTGTTTTTAGTCTAGCTTTGAACTGACAGAGTGTGTCTGCTTCCCGGACAATGGTAGGAAGACTGTTCCAAAGTTTTGGTGCTAAATAGGAAAAGGATCTACCGCCCGCAGTCGATTTTGATATTCTAGGTATTATCAACTGGCCCGAATTTTGAGATCGCAATAGACGTGAAGGACTATAATGCGTTAAGAGCTCGCTCAAGTACCGCAGAGCTAAACCATTTAGTGCTTTGTAAGTAATCAACAATATTTTAAAATTTATACGATGTTTAATAGGCAGCCAATGCAGTGTTGACAGAACCGGGCTAATATGGTCATATTTCCTGGTTCTAGTAAGAACTCGAGCGGCTGCGTTTTGGACCAGCTGTAGTTTATTTATTAAGCGTGCAGGGCAACCACCCAGTAGAGCATTACAATGATCTAGTCTTGATGTCATGAAAGCATGAACTAATTGTTCCGCATTTGTTAATGAGAGCATATGTTGTAATTTAGATATATTTTTAAGATGGAAAAATGCGGTTTTACAGATACTAGACACATGACTTTCAAATGAAAGATTGCTATCAAAGAGCACACCCAGGTTCCTAACCGACGACGAAGACTTAACAGAGCAGCCATCAAGTGTTAGACAGTATTCTAGGTTATTACATGTGGAAGTTTTTTGTCCAATAATTAGAATCTCTGTTTTTTCAGAGTTTAGTAGTAGGAAATTACTAGTCATCCAATTTTTTATATCAGCTATGCATTCTGTTAATTTTGTGAATTGGTAAGTTTCGTTAGGTTTTGAAGAAATATACAGCTGAGTATCATCGGCATAACAATGAAAGCTAATTCCATGTTTCCTAATGATATGTCCTAATGGTAGCATGTACAGAGTGAACAGCAGCGGTCCTAGTACTGAGCCTTGTGGTACGCCATACTGAACTTGTGATCGATAAGACATCTCTTCATTTACTGCTACAAACTGATGACGGTCAGATAAGTATGATTTAAACCATGCTAGTGCAATTCCACTAATGCCAACATAGTTTTCCAGTCTATTTAAAAGAATGTTGTGGTCAATTGTGTCAAATGCAGCACTAAGATCAAGTAACACTAATAGAGAGATACAACCACGATCGGATGATAAAAGTAAATCATTTGTAACTCTAATGAGAGCTGTCTCAGTACTATGGTGCGGTCTAAATCCTGACTGAAAATCCTCGCAGATATCATTTCTTTCAAGAAAGGAACACAGTTGTGAGGATACTGCTTTTTCTAATATCTTTGACAGAAAAGGCAGATTTGAGATCGGCCTGTAATTGACTAATTCTGAAGGATCAAATTGCGGTTTTTTAACAAGCGGTTTTATCATAGCCAGCTTAAAGGTTTTTGGTACATATCCTAGAGACAAAGACGAATTAATGATATTAAGAAGAGGATCTATGATCTCTGGAAGCATCTCTTTCAGTAGCTTAGTCGGTATAGGGTCTAACATACAAGTTGTCGATTTAGATGAATTAACGAGTTTGCAGAATTCTTCCTCTCCTATAGCAACAAATGAATACAATTTTTCTTCAGGGAGACTACAATGCACTCCCTGATGCGATACTGTAGTAGACGGTTGCATAGTTATAATTTTGTCCCTGATATTATCAATCTTATAAGTGAAGAAGTTCATAAAGTCATTACTGCTGTGTTGCTTGGAAACTTCTGTGCTTGAAGCTTTCTTTTTCGTTAGTTTAGCCACTGTTTCAAATAAATACCTAGGATTATGTTTATTTTCTTCTAATAGGGTTGAAAAATAAGCAGATCTAGCAGCTTTTAAAGCCTCTCTGTAAGCAATCGAGCTCTCTTTCCATGAAATCCGAAATACCTCTAGTTTTGTTTTCTTCCAGTTGCGCTCCATTTTTCTGGCTGCTCTCTTAAGGGCCTGAGTGTGCTCGTTGTACCACGGCGTTGGACTATTTTCTTTAATCTTCTTTAAGCGCAACGGAGCAAGTGCGTCTAAAGTGCTGGAAAAGAGAGAGTTAAAAGTTTCTGTTGCAATATCGAGTTCTTCTAAGCTATCCGGGATGCTGAGATGATGAAACTTATTAGGAAGATTATTGATAAAGCAATCTTTAGTGGCAGAAGTTATAGGTCTAACATATTTATAACACGGAGTCGGCTTTGCAGCCTTGGCTAAATGTAATTTACATGAGACTAGATAATGGTCTGAGATGTCATCGCTCTGCTGCAGAATTTCAACGGCATCAACATCTATTCCATGTGATAATATTAGATCTAGAGTATGATTACGACAATGAGTGGGTCCTGACACGTGTTGTCTAACTCCAATTGAGTTTACAATGTCTTTAAGTGCCAATCCCAATGCATCTTTTTCATTATCTACATGTATATTAAAATCACCAACAATTAGTACTTTATCGTTAGCCAATACTAATTCTGATAGAAAGTCCGCAAATTCTTTGATAAAATCTTTATGGTGCCCTGGTGGCCTGTATACAGTAGCCAGCAGAAATCTCAAACGTGATTTATCGTTTACACTATATATTTTTACATTAAGCACCAACACTTCAAAAGAAGTATATATAAAAATAGATTTCTTAGTGGTTTTGAAAATATTACTATAAATTACAGCAACACCTCCCCCTTTGCGTTTTAGACGAGGTTCATGTTTATAACAGTAATCTTGTGGGGTTGACTCATTTAAAGTAATGTAATTGTAAATAATAGTAATGTAAATAATCAGATAAATAGCAGCTTAAATGATAAAGCAAAAAAAGGAATGGACTGGGACATCTCACAAATAAGCAACAGTGCGTGGCTCCAGTAATTAACAATAAACAGGAATAAGGCAACAGTTCTATAGGCAAAAACAACAAAAAGAGGCACAGTGTTGCACAGGTCCACGACAAGGAACACAACAGTGCTCAACAACAGTGCTCAACAACAGTGCTCAACAACAGTGCTCAACAACAGTGCTCAACAACAGTGCTCAACAACAGTGCTCAACAACAGTGCTCAACAACAGGGCTCAACAACAGGGCTCAACAACAGGGCTCAACAACAGGGCTCAACAACAGGGCTCAACAACAGGGCTCAACAACAGGGCTCAACAACAGGGCTCAACAACAGGGCTCAACAACAGGGCTCAACAACAGGGCTCAACAACAGGGCTCAACAACAGGGCTCAACAACAGGGCTCAACAACAGGGCTCAACAACAGGGCTCAACAACAGGGCTCAACAACAGGGCTCAACAACAGGGCTCAACAACAGGGCTCAACAACAGGGCTCAACAACAGGGCTCAACAACAGGGCTCAACAACAGTGCTCAACAACAGGGCTCAACAACAGGGCTCAACAACAGTGCTCAACAACAGGGCTCAACAACAGGGCTCAACAACAGGGCTCAACAACAGTGCTCAACAACAGGGCTCAACAACAGTGCTCAACAACAGGGCTCAACAACAGGGCCGGGCAGGACACAGACCATGCTCTGGAGAAAGGTTCTCCCTGATTGATAGTTCTGCTGGCTTTTATGCTGTGTCCCTCCTGGTTGATAAGCAGGTTCAGCTGGAGACGTAATCAGCAACCTGCCAGAATGAAAAAGTGGGAGGAGCCAAAAGAGAGCAGGCGACACCAAAACAACAAAGAAAGCACACCCAGATCACAGTACCATGTACTTCACAAAAATATACGTCCTTGGACGTAACACAAGAATGAAATTATGAAAGTTCCATTTGGAAAAGGTGAGGCTAAATCATTAATTAATAAGGTAGTGAGGGATTTGTGGCAGAAGAAGTGGGACTCAGATAACAAAGGAAGACACTATTATAATATACAAAAATCAATCTCAGTGAAAACATATAAAGGAAAGTGTAGAAAAGAGGAAGTGGCTCTTGCAAGACTAAGACTTGGACCGGATTAAAGTCAACTTTGTTGTTAATGGCAAAATGCATTTCTGATAAATGTGACAGGTGTAATGTAACAGAAAATGTTGAGCATGTTATTTGTGTAATAAGTGTAGTGACGAGAGGGTCATTTTACGTGGAAAAATGTACGAATTAGAACGTGGATGGAATTTGGAAGGGATTTTAGGACGGAATGAGAAGATGAGGGAGTGTTGGGAGGCTCTCTTTTGTTTTCTAAGAAATACAGGATTAGTTAACATTATATAGGTTAGATATAGTTGAGTTAGTTTCTTTTGTATATTTGTGTATGTAGACATGTATGTGTATGTATGTATATGGGTGTATATGTGTAAGTGTGTGTGTGTTTAATAATTTTTTTTATTATTAGCAGTATTAATATTATATATATATATATATATATATATATATATATATATATATTTAGTTTTTTTTTTTTTTCGTAAAGCCCTGAAGATGTAAAGCCCTGATATTACACACTCCTGTACAGTAGGTGGCGGTATGCACCTATAAATGCTAGTTTGCGATCCGCCATTAAACTGAAAGAAGAAGAAGAAGAAGAAGAGTTCTTGATGTTGTATGTTGGTTGTTCTGTTCCTGAGTCCTGGGCTCTAGTCTGAGTCTGTCAAGTTTTGAGTTTATTTATTAAAAGACTGCTGCATGTGGATCCTGCTTCCTCCTATGTTTTTCAACTGCATTGTTACAGAAGCAAAATATTTTTTGGATTCACAAAATATAAAGTGGCTTCAATAATCTATTGTATCCAAAGCACAAGAAGATTAGTCTATTCCAAAACCCATATTAACAAAATGTAGACTTCCGGTAATACACATTCTGGTCTCATGAGGCCAAATACATTATTTTGGAACAGCACCCAAAATAAATGGCATAGCAAGGGGGAGGAGTACAGTGAGAAGAGCCTGGTTCGGTATAGTAAAGGGTGTATGAGTGCTGAAGGAGTTGTGCTTAATCAATGCTTAATCAGTCTTCTCCTTATTCCCTGCATTGTTGGAGACTTTTTCAACGTGACAAAGACTCTCTACATTCTCTCAAGGAGTAAATCATTCTGTCATAGGATATTATAGGGCACCTGTGGGGGATTTTGTAGTTGAACAGCACTCCCCATCAAACATCACGGCACTCAAGATCATACTTCAGGAGTTAAACTTTACATGTGAAAATTTGTCGTGAATTTGCACACTCAATGCCAAGAAGGGTCAGGGCAGTATACTTAAATTTTTGGAGGATGTACTAGAATATTACTTGTTGTTTCTTGGATTTAATCAAGGGTGTACTCATTTTTGCAACCATTCGTTTAAATTATTAGGCAAGGCAAGGCAAGTTTATTTATATAGCACATTTCATACACAATGGTAATTCAAAATGCTTTACATAGAAGAAATTAAAATATTAAAATAATCTATTTATATTATTAATATAAATACAATTTGGCCAATTTACTTATTTTACAGATATTGATGACATTTTTCTCTGTTTTTATTAGTACATTTAATTAAAAAAATGTATCTTTAAATGAATTGTAATAGTGATCATTGGGGTAACTCCACAATCCGGTTCAATTTGTTAAAACCAGTTAATGCATTAACTAACATTATATTTAGTATTTCAGTATTTCAACATCTTTCTTAACATATAACAATAGTTAATAAAAATATGACTTTTGATTTTATTAATGTATTAGTAAATGTTGAAATTAACATTAACTAAGATTAATAAATGCTGTAGAAGTATATTTTTAATTATTAGTCCATGTTAACAATTGTAAAGTGTTACCAAAATGTATTTTTATGCTCAGAGGGGGTGTACTCGTTTATGCTGAGTTTTTCATTATATTCAAATTTCTGAATTTATAATCTTACCTCACTTGCAGCATATGTGTACAGAACTTTGTTCATGATGACAAACCAGAACCGTTTCCACTGTTTCCTGTTGGCTTTCCTGTTGGAGAGGTCCAAGTAGCCGCTCATCGAGGACCCATCTGTGTTGGCTGAAACCTAAAATTGATGAATGGATTCAATTTACTGACACCACTGTTCAGAAGTTTGGGATTGCTAAGATTTTTTAATGTTTTTGAAAAAAATATTTTTCAATAATAAAAACGTTGTTATCGAACAGTTGTGCTGCTTAATATGTTTGTGGAAACCTTCATTTTTTTATGATTCAAAAGCATTCATTTGAAAATTGTTTGTTTGTAAGTAACATAATAAATGTATTTATTTATTGTCACTTTTGATTAATTTAATGCATCCTTGCTGAATAAAAGTATCCATTTCTCATCTTCAAAAAAGAAATTCAAATGTTTGAACGGTAGTGTATGAAATTTAATCATAAATGTAACTCATACTAGTCAGATTTATAGTAGTCAGTTTTACAGTTTGCCTTGGAGAAAACACCCTTCGTTTCAACAGGGTTTTCAGATTTCACAATTTTTTTTTATTTTAAATTGGCCAGAGTGCATATTTTCACCTACATATTTTTGAAAACATATCACATTTGAATTAAATCCCTCAAGCATGGTTGATAAATCAAATACTAGCATTATTTTCACAAAATTATAGATTTAAATAGCATACATCACATATTACATGTCTTTAAGATAAACTATGCTGAAGGCGGTACAAAACAATTGTCAATGGCTCAATACACTGTTAACTGGAAAATATCTTTATTATATTAGATCAGATTATGTCAGTATTGGTTGCAATTTAAAAGACAGTTGTAGTTCTTTGGATCATCACCTATTTTAGGCCTGCTGGTATTTTCTTCTGCTTTCTGAATGGAAAGGAACCAGGGGACTTAGTAGGCGAAAGAGGCATTTTACTGGGTGCTTCGTCACCTAATATGAGTAAAATATCACACAGGTTATCCTGTTTAAAAACAAAAATTTGCATTTCTCAAGTTTTACCAAGAAAAGTTATAGTTCTTTTAGAAAGTAAAAAATGTATTCTGAATTACCTCTTGTCTTACGAATTCATTGCCATGATTAGCCACCTCCTTTACTATCACTAGGGCAGCTGTAAAGATTTATAAAAGGTTTTTTTTTTTTCATATAATAGAAGATTCAGATCAGGTTTTAGTTGTACTGTATGTATTTAGATGATTTAAAGGTGAGGCTGATAATGGAAGATTTCGAGAGCTTTTATTTTCACCTTCTGCATCTCTGTAGTCTGGGGATTCTTCATCTAGATTGTTCAAATAATCTGAGGAAAAAATAAATATTTAAAAAATAAGAGAGTAATTAAAAAATATTTGAAATGCATACATTTTTTTATATATATTTTTTAACAATTTTTTTTAATAATAATTATAAGAATTGTTTCACTATTTTACTATTAGTTTCACTATTTCACCATTTCACTAGCTCATTTTTAGCCAATTTCCATTCTAAGATTAATTTAGTCGCATAAGGACATCTCTCAGCGGCCAAACTTTAACTCAGCAAAAAATCACGTGTTGCAAATGTTGCCTCCATGATGCTGCCTTTAGTTTCAAAACAATAGAAATTGACTGTAATATAATTCTAGTAATCTACAACAATCATTAGTTACTTATGTAATCAGTGCATTAGCATTAATGAATACACTTTTTACATTTTTGTATCATTAAGCCTCTACTGCTTACACAACACAAAACATGAGGCCTGTGGCATCAGATTTCTGCTTTGTAAATCTGATTATGTGTTTGCAGAAGTAAAATAAAAGCATTAACACCAACATATTCGACATATCACACAAAAATGTTCTGAAAGCGGGTTCCTGTGTTTAGATATTTGGATGTTACAACAAGGCCTTGTCAAGCATCACTGTTACTCTTGCTCTTACTCAGGAAATCTGCATTTATACCTAGCAGGGCCGTGCACAGGGGGTTGGCTACTGCCCCTATGCCCTATACAATCCACATTACAGACAGTAGTTGATTCATGAAATTAGTAATTTGGAAGTTTGTTTTTGTATTTCTGTCGCTAATGTCCTGGTCTTCTAATAGTGGTAACAACTTGTGCAAAATATCCACGTTCTTGGAAGATAATTAGAATTCTTGTCTAATTAAAATTATTGTACCTGATCGGATCTAATATAAATAACACTAATAAATAAATAAAACACTAATAAATAAATAAATAAATAACATTTCTGTTGTCAACACACTTTGTAGACAATAAACAATACCTTCACAAAAAGAAGACAGACTGACAAAGAGCAAAGGGAGACTAAAACCCCATTTAAATTGCAAACATGGATTCAAAGTTCCAGAAAGCCAGCGGGTAAATCATCAGAATTTGTAGCAGACAGTTTTTCACACTTTAACTCTATTAAAGTATACTTCCCATTATAATCGACTGTCTTAGTTGATACTTGTATCCATAACATACATCATATTTCTAATATTTTATTAAGGCCATATTAATAGTATACAAAATTAAAAAGATAATATACTATAAATGATCTAAATGAGTTTTATCTTAGCATAGTAAAGGGGGCTAAAGGCATACCCTAAGTCAATAAATGAATGAGGTGGCAAGGTGGTACACACGGGTTAAACCAGCACGGGACAAAAGACACAATTGATACAAATACTTTAGCTAAATTAATATGCTTTTAATAATGTCTAAGTTGATACTTGTTCTTGATAAAAAATCACTTTAGCAAAGTACTATTTTTTGGTTTATTTTGATAAATTAAATAATTCATTTTTGTTTTATAAATATACTGACATCAAAATGTTCATTTTAAAAATACAGAAAGAAAATGTATTTTAATAAGATTCTTGAGACCTTTAATTTTAGCATGTCTCAATTGCTACATAAATCTACAACATTTTGAAAAAGACATCAAATATTAAATAAAATTAGCAGAGAATCAAATTTGCCACGATCAAGTCAAGGATCAGCCAAACTTCCATGTGAATCATCAAAAGCGGTTGTAAGGTAAAGTGCTTAGCTGAATTTTGTGCCATCTAGTGGTTTAAAAGAAGATAAAGTCAAATGCACCTTTTACCCCGGTGTGACTTTAGACCCGTTGTACTCTATATGATATAGATTTATTCTGTATAATATTAAATTAAATGTCTAAAACTTCCATTTAAGATGAGGCAGCTCAGAGGGAGAGGGAGAGCCCACTGAGCATCTGCCAAATCAGACAGTTACAGGTAAAACTGTTAAACTGTCTGACAGTAAAGGAATATGCTAGAGTGTGATAAGAAAGATAGACTTTAAATTATTGAATTGGAAGAGTAATTATAACAACATAAATTGCTTAAGCACTAAAGCCTAATTGTATTTACAATATGATTGTAAAACGTTTGTTATTCATTCTCTATATTAAGATGATACTTCCTCAGTCAACCTCTTTTTATAGTGCCCTCTTTTTTGGTTTGGGCCACTGCCCCTCAAAATGCCTGTGCATGGTCCTGATACCCAGCCATACAATTCACCAAACTAGGTTAAATTCTGATTTACATTTCAATTTTAATTTTAATCCGATTTGAACTCTTGATTAATTTTGGTCAGTGTCCATTTTGCTTGCTTATGAAAGAAATTATCTCCCTGCTAATAATGTAAATTACTCAGGGCAGTGTTTCAGACTCATTCAAACTGGTACCTCATGTGTTAAGAATCAATTAATAAAAGTTTTTTGTTGTGGGAATCTACTGGCTACACTGGTTGTGCTGTATATTTTTGATAAGCAACATGCAGGCAACTGCACTTCAACGTGCTAAAAACACTCAGAGCAATTAAAAAACTGCACAGCAATGTAAAAATGTCCCGATGGAACACGACATACAAACACCCTGGCTACCACCGAAAACCCTAGTAAGTTGCACTAGGTTTACCAACTTGTACTTGTTCTAGCTTTGGCCGAAAGCTAGAATTTTACTTTGTGACGTGTGAAATATGAATATATTTCTTACACAAACTTATTGCTTTGCTTCAGAAGGCCTTTATTCACCCCCCGGAGCCATGTGGAGTTATTTTATGATGGATGGATTCACTTTTTTGAGCTTCAAACTGATTGGATTGCAATCCACTGCCATTATAAAGCTCGGAAGCGTCAGACTGTTTATTAATATAACTCTGATTGTATTTGTCTGAAAGAAGAAAGTCAAACACTTGGGATGGCTTGGGGGTGAGTAAATCATGGGGTAATATTCATTTTAAAGTGAACTACTCTTTTAATAAATGTCCCAGATAAAAGTTTAAATGGAATTAAATTACTTTTTCACACTGAAAAGACAGTGAGAAGCAGTAAACCTTCACCCGCTTATAGTAAACTGACGTTGGATTGATTGGGCGGGCCTTACAAGTCTGAAATATGTTGCTCAATCAGGTAATAAAAAAACACATCACTTAATTCAGACAAATAACGCAGACTGCTTTATTTTCTTATCAATTCCTGCAACTAAACACAGATATACTGTGTGTTCGTGTTTAATATTTCCTCCATAATTACGCACATAAAGAAACATTGTGTTAGGTCGATTATCTTTGTCAGAAGTGTGCAGTAGACACACCCACATTAACAATTTCAATATATGACTTATCCTTTCCGAAAAGACCATAAACATTGCAGATAACATCTGATGTAACAATTAATTTACATACATTTATCATAAAACTGATCATGTGAGACTGAGACGCTTCAAATCGAGTATTTTAGGTCAATGTTTTGGCTGTAAATCAACTATACTCTGTCAGTAGGGAATAGCAAGATGGCCGCTCGAACCCTTCCAGTGGCTTCACCGCCTGATGGCAGTTTAGAACTCAATAAGCAATTCAGTCATTATACAGATCAGTGCTAGCAACTGCAATGAGCTAAAACCTCTTACCTCTTGTCACAGAACTACCCTCAGTTCTTTGTGACCCCTTGTTAGCCCTTCCACAAAACACATACTTGGGTTTTAAAAGACTCTTTATTTACCTTAGTGTACCAGTGACATGACAGATGGATTAACCACACAAATATATCTACAACTATACTGTTGTGTCTCAGACTGGCCACCTGAGCACTAACCCAGATGTCTTATTAAAGTTTGCTACAGACTGTTGATTGTCACCTGTATCAGCATACATGGTGGTGGCCATCTTGATTTGGGTAAAAGACTGGAATGGACTTTTCTCATGCTTTTTATACCTGTTCTGTGTTGCATCATGGGAATGGGAGATACCAAGTATGGTGGGAAAGGAAGGGGAATTGGTTGATGTTAATGTGTACTTCCTCTAATGGGTTTAGTCTGTAAACCTATTTTCTGTTTAACAGTCCGGAGCAGAAGGTGGCGGAAATGCACCAATAAGTTGGATACCAACCGCCGTAAAATAGCAACAAGAAGAAGAAGAAGAAGAAGAAAATCAGGAGAGCTAAGACTGGTGGTAGTGAATGCTGTATCAACTGAGTACTCTGATTGAAGTATTAGACCTGATGCAAGGATATTGTTTTTGGTACATTGAAGTTTTTTTTTCTTTCTGTTGTTAATTTTTTATGCTGTGGCACCTGTGAGCACCTTGCACTTTACTGGCTTGGGAGCACGTTAATAAATATAAAAATGGCATTTAACGTCCTCCATGTGTTATTTTGAAGAACTCTGGATGTCTCTGTGACACCTCTTAACCTCTTACGTGTACTAAAACCACACTTACTGCATGCTGTGCTAAATACCATCCAGAATACCTTAGCAACCGGATAGCAACAACCTGGCAACCATCCACAATACCCTAGAAAACTGCAATTCAATGTGCTAATTGAAACACCACATAGAACAACACAGCCCTAGCCAAAAGAAGTCGAGCCGTTCCAAGTCGAGTCATCTTTATTTATACAGTGATTTATACAATAAAGATTTTTAACTTTTACAGTGATAAACAGGAAAATAAAGTTAAAGGATGCGAACAGAATTCAATTGTGATGTAAAGCAGCTCTAAAAGGACAATAGTGTCATTGTTCAGCTGAAGTCAGTTCAGTTTTCATTTCAGTTCAGTTAAATAACTGCGTTAAGTTCATCAGTTGTTAAATTAGTTCAACTCATTTATAAAGCAGCTTTGCAGAAAACAGTGATGTCATCGTCCAACTCTGTTCAGATCTCGTCCAAAAGTGTCAGTTCAGTCAAACACACATTGCAATAATGTGCTAAAAAAAACACACTAGTAAACACCTTAGTGACAGCATGGCAACAAGCCAACACACTGGCAACTGCACCACAATGTGCTGAAAAAACTACTCAGAAAACCTTAGCAACCACATAGCAACACCCTGGAAACCACCCACAACTGCACTACCACTCAGAACACCTAAGCAACTGCATTATGGCAGTGATTTTTGTATCGAAAAGCACTCCCATTTCCTTCATAAAATATTCTTAAAGTGTAAAAATTCTCACCAGTTAGGAGGAGTTGATATTGTGGAATCCTCTGGATAGGTTTAAGCATGTAATGTTTCACTGTGAGGTTAGCACAGCATGGGTTGCTCTGTATCATTGAGAAAGTAAGACAGAGAAAGAAAGACAGAATATACATTTTTGTTACCCTAGTGAAAAAATAGTATACTTCAGCACAATTTATTCATAAGTACTTTAGTATAACTAAATGTACTTGTGGCCCACTATAAATAGTATACTTAAAGTCTGTTAAATTGGAACAACTAATTTTTTACTCATTGCATTTTAGTTGCGCCTAATAGTGAACATTTATCCAGGTTAAAGTTGTATGGCCATGCCAGACGGATAAGTCTTTAGCATGTATGGTGTTTACAAGTCATATCAGAAAGAAAATATTTACGAATTAAAATGCACATTGAACATCAGTACAACTCGTAATTATGAGTTTTGATAACTTTGGGTTTTCTTAAGAGTTTCCGAGTTAGGTGCGTGACGGTGAGAAAACATGTCAGAGTCTAAAACCTATGCCAAAATGTATTTAAAATAGGCCTACGTTTATTTCATTATTCTACAAACCCACTTATATATTTACTGACATTTTGCTTGAGACTTATAATAATATAAATATTAGAATTAAACTTTATTTGGAGTTCTTCTTTATTACACAATGCATATTTCTTAATATTAAGCCTAAAATGTGTTTAATATCATTATTATTAAGGATAGTATGATCACTGTATAATTTAAATGCAAGATATTTAAAGTGTACCTAAAGTATAGGCTGGCGGTGTCCGCAAAATAATATAGGGTTCATAGACAATTGGAAAAGTTTTTGGGGCAGACCTGATCTGTTGAAAAGAGATTGTATTCATCCCTCCTGGGACGGTGCTGCTCTTCTCTCTAGTAATATGGCACATAGTCTTAGAGCTCAAACATGACAATCTGGGGCTCAGGTCAAAAAGCAGACAGACTGGCTAAACCGACCGTCTGCTAGATGTCTCACGTCACTGAGGTCAGATAAATCCCATCACAAAGAGACTCTTTCACCTAGATATCATCATATAGAGACTGTATCTGTTCCCCGAATTAGGAAATAAAAAAAAAATCCTAAACCCAATTAAGGGTAAAAATTGAATTGATGTTCAACTAATAAAAAACAGATATAATACAGATGAACAAATGATAAAGCTCGTGTTGCTGAATATTTGATCCCTTACTTCAAAAGCATTTATTGTTAATGATATGATTACAGATTATAACCTAGATGTGCTGTGTTTGACAGAAACCTGGCTTAAACCAGACAATTTCATTACTTTAAATGAGTCCACCCCGCAAGATTACTGTCATAAACATGAGCCTCGTCTGAAAGGCAAAGGGGGAGGTGTCAAGTCAAGTGGAGTCAAGTCTTCGCCCTCGGTGTAGTTTTTGTTTGTATTTGTTTTATTTTTTATACTTATTAAAAACCCATTTTCCTGCAATTGAGTCCTCGCGTCATCTCCTCAACCCCACACCTGACAGAACGAACCAGCCATCAGAGGACTCAGCAGAGAATGTTCTTGTTTCCATCTCCCAGCCCTTGCCCCTCCGCTCGTCAGACGATGGAACGCTATGGCAAGCTCTTTTCTCTTTGCCAAGGGGACTCCAGAGTAAAAGAGTTTGCCCACCAGTTCATCATCACTGCGGAGGGGCTCAACTTTAACAACACTGCCCTTTAAGACATTTTTTAACAGTGGCCTGAACGAGCCTGTCAGCGCCCGGGAGATGGAAATGTTGAGGATACTGTCTTTCTGGCAGTTTGTGGGGTTTGTATACCACCGTGGGGAAGAGGGTGGTCTTCCGCCTCTTGGCACACCTCCCATTCACCTCCCAAACTGCCAGGTCCCCAGTCCTCCGATGACCCCTTCGGGGAGAGGGAGGAGGAAGAACAGGTCCACCTCATCTGTCACCTATCCTGAGGCGCCCGTGATTGCTGCAGCACCCCCCCCCCCCCCCCCCCCAGGTGTGGCTAAAGATGCTGCAGTTTCCCCCGAGGTGGGTGTCCCCAAATCAACTCGACCTCGTAAGCGCAGGAGAAGGAGGGCTCGTGTTGCCCCCTCAAGCCAATTGGTCCAGGAGGACCCGACTTTGGTGGTCTCAAGTCTGGTGGTCCGGGAGGACCCGACTTCGGTGGTCTCAAGCCTGGTGGTCCAGGAGGACCTGACTTCGGTGGTCCCAAGCCCGGTGGTCCCAGAGCCTGTTGTCGGCCCAGAGGCTGTCCCCAAGCTCCTTGCCCTGACGGCGGCGTCCAAGCTCCTAACCCTACCTGCGCCACACAAGCTCCTTGCCCTGCCTGCGCCGCACAAGCTCCTTGCCCTGCCGGCACCCCCCAAGCTCCTTGCCCTGCCGGCGCCCCCCAAGCTCCTTGCCCTGCCAGCCCCACCCATGCAGCCTGTCAAGCCTGAACCTCTTCACGTCGGACCTGCAAAGCCTGAGATTCTTCGCGTCAGAGCTGCCGAGCCAGAGTTTGTTCACTTCAGACCCGCTGAGCCAGAGACTGTTCACGTCATGACTGGCTAGCCAGAGCTTCTTCACGTCATGCCTGCCGAGCCTGAGCTTCTTCACGTCAGGCCTGTAGAGCCAGAGATTGTTCACGTCATGCCTGCCAAGCCTGAGCTTCATATCAGGCCTGTAGAGCCAGTGACTTTTCACGCCAGGTCAGCCATGCCTATGTCCTTGGACAAGATGTCAGCCTTCACGCCGTTGTCTCCGCCCTGGCCCCCTGAAGCGTCTGATCCGCCCTAGCCCCCTAAAGCACAGGATCCACCCTGGATCTCAGCCAGGAATCCAGACCCGTCGGAGTCCCCCTGGTCCATCCCTCCGGCATCGCCCCGGCCCTCTGCCAGGATTCCAGACCTGCCGGAGTCCCCCTGGTCCGTCCCTACAGCACCACCACCCTGGCCCACCTAGGCTCCCTCTAGCCCTGCCTGAGCCTCCCTGGTGTTCTGTTTTGTGTTTTGGTGTTCCTCCTCCCTTTAGAGGAAGGGTAGTGTCAGGGTTCTGTCACTTCTGCCTAGTCTATTTCTTGGTTTTGTGGCAGAGCCCTGACACTCCAGTTTTGTCTTGTCTGTGTTGTTTCATGTGCTTTCATGTCATGTTTCACACAGCTTGTGTTTTACACTAGCTGTGTGCTTTCATGTTGTCATGTTTTGTGTGAACACGTGGCTTATGAGTGTCCTCATTAGCTGCGTGTTCATGTCTTTTGTGAGCACATGGCTTGTGATTTGTTTTACTGGCCATGTGCTTGTGTTTTTGTCATATTTGGTGTGAGCACATGGCTTGTCATGTGTTCCCTAGTGCCGTGTGCTCTCCTGTTGATTGTCTAGCCCCTCCCATCGATTGTCTAGCCCCTCCCATCTTGTTACCTGATTATTGATTGATTTGCCCCACCTGTCCTTCCTTATTACCTGCTTTGTTTGCTCTCCCTATTTATTCTCCCTGTGTTTGCTGTTCTGTGCTGGTTTGTTGTCATTTGTACGTCGTATGTACAATGTATGTTTCCCTGCTGTGAGAGTCAAAGTCAAAGTCAAAGTCAAAGTCAAAGTCAAAGTCAAAGTCAAAGTCAAAGTCAAAGTCAAAGTCAAGTCAAGTCGTTTTTGTTTGTGTTTGTATTTGTTTTATTTTTTATACTTATTAAAAACCCATTTTCCTGCAATTGAGTCCTTGTGTCATTTCCTCAACCCCACACTTGAAAGAAACACTATCTAGTAAAAAATGATACGTTTGAGATTTATGCTGGCTACTGTATACAGACTTTATCAAAGAATTTGCTGATTTTCTATCAGAGTTAGAACTGGCTGCAGATAAAGTCCTAATTGTTGGTGATTTTAATATACATGTAGATAACGAAAAAGATGCATTGGGATTGGCATTTAAAGACATTCTGAACTTTATTGGAGTTAGACAACACGTGTCAGGACTTACTGATACTTACTGATTACTGACATACTCTAGATCTAATATTATCACATGGAATCAATGTTGATACCGATGAAATTCTACAGCAGAGTGATGACTTCTCAGATAATTATCTAGTCTTGTGTAAACTTCATTTAGCCAATGCTGCAAATATGTTAAACCAATCACTTCTGCCAATAATAATAATGATTGCATTATTAATAATCTTCCTGATCAGTTTCATCTCCTCAGCATCCCAGATAGCTTAGAAGAACTCAAGATTGCGACAGAAACTTTTGACTCTCTCTTTTCCAGCACTTTAGACGCAGTTGCTCTGTTGCGCATAAAGAAGATTAAAGATAATAGTCCAATGCCGTGGTACAACGAGCACACTCAGGCCCTTAAGAGAGCAGCCAGAAAAATGGAGCGCAACTGGAAGAAAACAAAACTAGAGGTATTTCGGATTTCATGGAAAGAGAGCTCGATTGCTTACAGAGAGGCTTTAAAAGCTGCTAGATCTTCTTATTTTTCAACCCTATTAGAAGAAAATAAACATAATAGATACTTATTTTAAACAGTGGCTAAACTAACGAAAAAGAAAGCATCAACCACAGAAGTTTCCGGGCAACACAGTAATGACTTTATGAACTTCTTCACTTATAAGATTGATAATATCAGGGACAAAATTGTAACTATCCAACCGTCTACTACAGTATCGCATCAGGGAGTGCATTGTAGTCTCCCTGAGGAAAAATTTTATTCATTTGTTCCTATAGGAGAGGAAGAATTCTGCAAACTCGTTAATTCATCTAAATCGACAACTTGTATGTTAGACCCTATACCGACTAAGCTACTGAAAGAGATGCTTCCAGAGATCATAGATCCTCTTCTTAATATCATTAATTCATCTTTGTCTCTAGGATACGTGCCAAAAACCTGTAAGCTGGCTATGATAAACCGCTTGTTAAAATACGCAACTTGATCCTTCAGAATTAGTCAATTACAGGCCAATCTCAAATCTGCCTTTTCTGTCAAAGATATTAGAAAAAGCAGTATCCTCACAACTGTGTTCCTTTCTTGAAAGAAATGATATCTGCGAGGATTTTCAGTCAGGATTTAGACCGCACCATAGTACTGAGACAGCTCTCATTAGAGTTACAAATGATTTACTTTTATCATCCGATCGTGGTTGTATCTCTCTATTAGTGTTACTTGATCTTAGTGCTGCATTTGACACAATTGACCACAACATTCTTTTAAATAGACTAGAAAACTATGTTGGCATTAGTGGAATTGCACTAGCATGGTTTAAATCATACTTATCTGACCGTTATCAGTTTGTAGCAGTAAATGAAGAGATGTCTTATCGATCTCAAGTTCAGTATGGCGTACCACAAGGCTCAGTACTAGGACCGCTGCTGTTCATGTCATGTACATGCTACCATTAGGAGATATCATTAGGAAACATGGAATTAGCTTTCACTGTTATGCCGATGATACTCAGCTGTATATTTCTTCAAAACCTAACGAAACTTACCAATTCACAAAATTAACGGAATGCATAGCTGATATAAAAAATTGGATGACTAGTAATTTCCTACTACTAAACTCAGAAAAAAATGACATTTTAATTATTGGACAAAAAAACTTCCAGACGTAATAACCTAGAATACTGTCTAACACTTGATGGCTGCTCTGTTAAGTCTTCATCGTCGGTTAGGAACCTGGGTGTGCTCTTTGATAGCAATCTTTCATTTGAAAGTCACGTGTCTAGTATCTGTAAAACCGCATTTTTCCATCTTAAAAATATATCTAAATTACGACATATGCTCTCATTAACAAATGCGGAACAATTAGTTCATGCTTTCATGACATCAAGACTAGATTATTGTAATGCTCTACTGGGTGGTTGCCCTGCACGCTTAATAAATAAACTACAGCTGGTCCAAAACGCAGCAGCTCGAGTTCTTACTAGAACCAGGAAATATGACCATATTAGCCCGGTTCTGTCAACACTGCATTGGCTGCCTATTAAACATCGTACACATTTTAAAATATTGTTGATTACTTACAAAGCACTAAATGGTTTAGCTCCGCAGTTCTTGAGCGAGCTCTTAACACATTACAGTCCTTCACGTCTATTGCGATCTCAAAATTCGGGCCAGTTCATAATACCTAGAATATCAAAATCGACTGCTGGCTGTAGATCCTTTTCCTATTTAGCACCAAAACTTTGGAACAGTCTTCCTACCATTGTCCGGGAAGCAGACACACTCTGTCAGTTCAAAGCTAGATTAAAGACACATCTCTTTGACCTAGCATACACATAAGACATTATCGACTTATTCACTATAAGTACACTCATACACTATAATTCAATGTTAGGCTGCATAGATTAGGTCAGCCGGAACTGGGAACACTTCCCTTAAATCCTGATGTACTCGTTACATCCTAAGAAGAATGGCATCTATGCTAATTTTAGTGTCTTTGTTTATCCCGAGGTTTTCCCGCAGCCTGCCGGATCCAGGCCGTATCCAGATCTGACTAGGACCTTCGCCTGGACCCGATGACAACGCAGTGCTGAAGTGCCAACTAGCCTCTCCCTATGGAGGATCCCTTTCCCACTCTACAGATAAAACATTGTGATTCCGGTTCGTGTACCCACCCCGAAGTGATAAAATAAAACAAAATTCTGTATCAAATTACAGTTACTGTAAATCCGGCCTCTAGTTCATAAACGCCAGAGGAGAACTGGCCCCCGACTGAGCCTGGGTTCTCCCAAGGTTGTTTTTTTTTCTCTCCATCAAGTCACCTGATGGAGTTTTAGGACACCAGTAGGTCACTTGATGGAGTTTTTTGGTTCCTTGCCACTGTTGCCTTTGGCTTGCTCAGTTGGGGATATTCAAATTAATTAACCAAGCATTATTACCATTGATCAGCCCTACCAAACGTGGATGTTTTTTCCATTAAGAAACAAACATTCTTATGTTATTTGATTGATACTGTGAAGCTGCCGAACACTACAACAGACCAGACAGATAAATACACTTGACTTGACTTGACTTTTGTCCTTGTGTTTTGATCTGTTTGGTCTGTTGTAGTGTTCGGTTGTATGTCATGTTCCTGTCTGTTTTTGGTGTCTCTCATTGGGGAAGGCCAGGTAATGTCAGGGTTCTGTCACCTCTGTTTGGTTTATATCTGGTTTGGTAACAGAGCTCTGACATTCCTGGTTTGTCATGTGTTTGTGTTTAGTCTGGTTTGTTGTGAGCACATGGCTTGTCTTGTATTCCTTGAACCATGTGCTCTCGTCAATTGTCTGGCCCCTCCCATCTTGTTACCTGATTAATTTGCCCCACCTGCCCTGTTCGTTAGCTGCTTTTGTTTGCTTCCTATTTAGTCTCCCTGTGTTTGCAGTCCTGTGCTGGTTTGTTGTCTATGTTCCCTCGTGTTCCCTGTTCCTGCCAGATGCCTGTCTTGTTTTCCCCCACGGGGAGTTTTTGTTTGTAGTTTTGTTTTGTTTCTTTATTACTTAATATATACCCTTACTCCTGCACTTGAATCCTCACTTCACTATTTTACCATTCCGTGACATCTGTATTGTAAAAAGCGCTATATAAAGGTGACTCGACTTGCAATAGTTCCACTATAACACAATAAAATATACTTAAGTATATCTTTAGTTGGACCTCAGCATTAACGGATAATTAGAGTGCATTATGTACAAAACTTGTTGTTCTAATTTAGCAGACTTTTAAGTATACCAATTTAGTATTCCAATTGCAGGGTATTTATATTACATTTATATTATTATTTACATTACATATTAAATTATTATTTACATATTATATTAAATATGTTACTGCATTTGAAGTATACTTAGCATAAAATAAATGTATTTCAAATACATTTTAGTATATTTATTTTCACTAGGGTAGTTTTTACGAATGTAAGAAAAAGAACAAACAAAACCACCCAAGAGACTATTCGCATCACTACAAAGGCATTTAGGTATGGATTAAAAACAAGTCGGAGTGGTTCTATTACCTTAAACTCTTTGACGACTTTGGCAAATGCTGGGTTTTTCCGGCAATGCTCTTCTAGAAGTGCCACATTCTTGTCGAACTCACGAATATAATTGGAGTACATTTTGAGATAAGGTCCTTTCTTCACAAATATGTCTGCTACACCACAATGATTGTTCCTGTTTGAAAAAGGAAACTTCTATAAATAGACTAGTTCACATAAAAATACAATCTGCCATCAGTTTACACATGTTGTCCAAACCCATGTAACTTTTGATCATTCATGGAACTCAAAAGATATTTTGAATATTGCCATTTTTGAATCATTCAGACCAGTTTTGTGAACAAGACAAAAGAATGTTGACCCAAAGGGACATTCCAGGATGGCTTGTGCAGATGTCAAGATTTTCAGTGGCTTAAGATTTAAAGAGCAACTAGCAAATCTCTTATTTTGTGTTCTGCAGAAGTCATACAGAATTGGAATGATATGTAAGTGAGTAGATGATGACAGAGCAGGCCAATTCATTTTTAAATAAACCCTTTAGTTTGTATTAATTATTTGGTCACAGTTTAGTTTAGTTTAATTCTCACTAACTACAACTTTTGCCTCAATAAACTCCTAATTACTGTTTATTAATAGTTAGTCAGGTAGTTGTTAAGTTTAGGTATGAGGTATGATTGAGGGTGTAGTATATGGTCATGCAGAGTAGGGCATTAATAGGGCATATGTGCTTTATAAGTTCTAATAAACAGCCAATATCCTAGTAATTTGTAGTAACATCCTACCCATTTTTAAGAACATGACAATTGTTTTAAACAATTTTATTTTTTGTTTTATATGCCACTGTTATATGCCATTGACCCATTTATCTGATTTATTTCACCTGACTGACTGCAAGTGAGTGTGATTTCAATAATAAAGTAGATGAAGCAGATGAAGCAAAAAAGCAGATTTAGAAAATAACCCATGTGACTAATTAACTCACATTTCATGAAATGGGTGAAAAAGCAGGGCTTTTATAATGTTTCCTACCTAACATGACTGCACCTAAATCAGTTCAACAAGTTATATGAAACACTTATTACATGGAGGAGCTTTAGTACTTGCACAAATCTGTAAATAATAAATAAAGAGAAAAGTATGATAGTCACCTTTATTTATTTATATAATTATATCTTTATTTTTAATAAAGAGAAACATAAAAAATAAATATTTATTACAAGAGGACTAAGTTATGCAAGCATTAAGATCCAAATTGTGACTTTCTTTATTCTCTGGAACACAAAAGGAGAATTTGATGAAACTCTTTTCCAGAAAGTAACATCCTCATATCACAAAACTTGACACGTGTGGTAAGCATAAATATAACAAAAGAGCTGGATGGAAAAGGGCTGTTTGAAGATTCTTCAAAATTCTACTTGTATGTTCCACATTAAAAAAAAAAAGAAAGAAAGCCATACATGTTATGAATGACATGGTAATGTCCCTGTAAAAAAGGTTTGACTGGATAAAACAGACTTACATTTTCTCAGAAGACAAGATCTCATTTACAATGTGTTTAGTTTTATTGGTCTTCTTCTCCTCAGTCTAGAAAAAATGTAAATATTACCAACAAAACTAAATATTTAGCTGTAGTTAATTATGCAAACTATGTATAAAGAACGTATTTATAAATTGCACTTGACCGTTTTATCTTTGCATATGCTGTTCTGTAATATTTCTATAAATATATAACATTTATACTTTAGGAACAATGAAGTGTAATATCTTATAAAGTGTTAGAAGATTTCATAACATTTAGGGTGCTTTCACACTTGAGTCCCCTTAAAAAGCTCAGATCCTTTTTTGGTCCACTTAAGTAATAATGGGGACCTGTTTGTGTTCATACTGTTGCTTTTTTAAATCTACTGGTGAAATCAGGCATTATGAGAACTAGCAATTATTTACTCCATTTACAATTGAACATACACTATGTTAAGTATTCCATGCAGTGGTCTAATAATACAATTAAATATCGGCTCATATGTTAGCCTGGTCCTACCAGACTCTCGTACATTTCATTTTTACATAGAGTCTGGCATCGCTCCATTGACAAATGTTAACTTCCTTGTAGGCGGGAACTCTATTGAAGTCTAAAACTATTGGATCTGCCCAGAGTCACTCTATCTGGCATAACCAATCGCTAACGTTTGGTCGTGACATATGTCTTTTCCCGAACCCCGTGGGAGGATGGTCATAAACACAAAACTAAGCAAAGATTGTTCTTGCTCCGGCTTTAACTTCTTGATATTCGGCAGCGTTGCCACAACGGACCGAATGGCTTCACTCGCATCTTTCTTGTTTTGAACTACAACTCAAAATCACTCACGAGTCGACATCAACGTCATCGTTCTCAGCCACTCCCTCTGTTCGCTGATTGGTCCTACAAAAAATTGATTTCTGGAAACCAAAGTCTACAGCACAATCCCAGACGTAGAACTGAAGGAAAATGAAATTGAGCAGAAGTGCGTAGGAGGGCGGAGCCAGGCTAGGTTCACACAGTTGTGTCTCTCTCACAGAGTTTGGAAGCGGTTGAAATCACAGACAAGGGCATGTCATGAATAAATAATTTGGAGAGATGTGCCAGCAGAAGCAGACATGATGAATGTACAGAGGCATCTGATAAAATAAATTGGAATTTACAAATGGATTTCACAATGTATGTATGTTTTAGTGCATACCATTAGCTGAGAGCGAAACAATATTCTGGCCACCTCCTGAGATGGTCTTGGTTCGGTTTGCTTTAAAAGGATCTGAGATCATTTGGACTGTTCACATATGGGCCCAAACCGTGCTCAGAACCCTGAAAAGGACCAATTGTGAAAACATCCTTAAATATTTCTTAATATCCCGTAAATGTGAATACAGTACCTGTTTTTCTCTATTGGTGGTGTTATCCTCCTCTTCTGAGCTGCATTCATCTTCTTCCGAATGCATATCCTCCTATTCTTGCACTTCTTCCAACACATTTCTGAAAAGAAATCAAAAAGCCTCCCAGATTTTAAAATCATGTGAGTTGAACTGAAGAGGTGTCATATCCCAAAAACACCAAATTTCGGTTTTCCTCTCTATAAAAGCGGAAGAGTCAATAGTAACGTCTTAGAATCTGTAGTATGAACTAAATGTCGGTCAAAGGTCAAATGATTCAGCAACACCTGTTTAGAATGTTGCATCCATTCTTTACATTCCATGTCAAATAGGTGTGACATAAATCAAACTAAACTTCTTCACTTTGTATTTACCTAAAGTTTTGTTTTGCTATTAGTCACGAAGTGTCTAATTATTGGAGTGTAAACAAGAAAACAGCCCTAAATCAAATTAGACTGAATGTAAAAATAGCCCAGGCTCATTTCCAGCTAAATCTGTTTGTTTTTGATATTGTTGATTAAATCTAAATTAATTATCTAAAAAATTACATCCATACATTTTTAAGTGTTGCTTAAGTGTCAAAATACCTTATAGGGCCATTGTTTATTTTTAACCAAGACTAGGGGATTTATTATTGGTATAGGTTTTTAATTAAATTTATACATTTGTAAATTTGATGATATAATCAAAGTATGAATGTCTGTCCCTCCATTAGGCCCATAAACGTCAAGGATTTTTACTTTTTTCTAAAACATCAAAGCCTTGACCAAAAACATTGATTTCCTAGTTCAAATTCAAATTTTAATTGCAATTCTATATTTTGCTAATCAAATTCAGTACTTCATTTTGCTAATTCAATTCAAACTCAGGAATGAAATTTCCTCATCTCAACTATTCATCTTTCTCATTAATTAGTCATCTGTTTCGTCTAAAAATTGTACCTTTTAAGAAACTGCTGCTTTTTGGTGTCTGCGTAGTGTTCAGGAAACACATCTGGAATTTCATAAATACCATCGTCGTCATACATGGTTGACTGATTTTGGTATTTATCAGCATCCTGTGCCTTTGTAGAGCTAAAAGGAGGCAGGTTTTCATATGCAGGGATATCTTCATATGCATGTTCAGATTCACCAGAATTCTCTAGATGTTTTGCAAGATCTTCATCTACACTCTGCTCAACCTCAGGTATATTCGCATCAAGGTGACCATTGTGCAGTGACAAGTCTATGAGAGCAGATTTCACAATGGCTTTCCTCTGTATCCACTGATTGCTTATTCATAACTAGAGTGAGATCAAGGGCCTGTCCACTCTTGACAGATAACTTGGGAAACTTTTTGATACGGTCAAGGTCCATGATCCTTAGAAAGGAGGTCTTATTGAGGCCATCAGGTTTATGTATATCTGCTGAGGATAAGGACTTTGATTTAGGCTTGAGAGTAAAGCCGGTATTCTTTTTAGGCACATCACTTGCTTGGTTCTGATTGGCAATTTGTCCTTCAAATGTGAGAGGGGGATTTCCTTCAGTATTTATTGCATTAATGAGTCCATCATTTCTCAGTGGACCTTTGAATGCCATAGTCTTTTTAGGAAGTCTATCTACTGAAAGTTCTGTAGACGCAATGTTATCGTGCCTTCGCCCATCAGGTTGAGGTTTCTGGGATGACTTCTTCAGAAGGGTATTGCTTGATACCTCAGGAAATACATGCAGATTTTGTTCTTTATTTTCAGTCCCTTCTACACCAAATTGCTGGGTTTTATTTTGTTGCAGCTGAGGGATTTTCTGGTGTGGGACTGGGTACATTTAAAGCTCCTTATGGCCTGAGGACCTTTGTTCTCTCTAGAATGTCTTACAGCATTGATGTTAATCTTGTTATGACTTTCTCTCCATAATGGATCTGGATTGTTTACATCAACAGGTAAGACAGTAAACTTGGTAAGGCCCGCTGACTCCTCATGGATAACATTGGCTTGTTCCATCTTATTTTGGCGCTGCAAGGCTACTAGTGGTGCTTTCTTAAAAGGCTTAGTAGGGGGCAGACTATAATGCACACTACCTTTTAGAAGCTCTGGTATTTGGCCACTATCAACAGATGAATTAACGCTGTAGACCATGTTTTTTTGGTATCTCTTGGTCGTTTGCGTCTCAGAACCACTCTGATTCACCTTCAAAGGCTCCTTGTTTTGGATCTGAGATGTTTTCTGAGATTTTTCAATTGGATGGAAACTATTGTTATTGAATGAGCGGGGTCTGGAGATGCACGTTGTCAAAATAGGTGTCACCAAATGCTTTTCTTCGTTTTTTTCTTCGGGTTTGGATGAACTCTTTCTGGGACTTTCTGTATTTCCTGCTTTACACGGATCAGGACTGTTCCCATGTTGACTAATATTTTGGTTGTTTTCCTTCGGTGAGCAATCAGCACAATTTCGGTCATTGCATACACAGATTGGAATTATGTAATCCCACTTTGGCTTGTTGTTCCCAGTGTGCGTTCCATTTCTGAAATTTAGAACGCCAACATTCTTTGTGATGTCAGACTTTTCTTGTAAAATAGGTTGATGGACCTCCTTGGATGTGAGATGTTTTGAATTGAAAGGAGAGGGAGGTTTGAAAATGTGTGGTTTTGGTCCTACTTCAGGCTTAACTTTACTTTTAACAGCTGGTGAGTTATTTTGGTAAACACCAAAAACTTGGAAGCAGGTGGATGTTCTGTTTGCACTGGTGATGGGAGAACCTTTGGTTTTGGAGCCAACGGTGGTTTCTGATCACCCACTGAGAGAAAAAAGCACACGGAGACAGAAAAACAAGGAAAGAAATACAGTTGAAATACAGTTGACTATTAACCCTCTGGGGTCGGCCGTCTCGCTTTTTTCTTATCAGTGCAAAAGAGACTGAAATAACTCTTGTCGATTTTTGTCATACAGGCAAGTGTTATAAATCATTCAAAACTGTTAAATGTCTTTTTTGATTTGTGTACACTCATAATAAAAACTAAATATTGGGTTTTTGTAAAACAAAGAAAATAAACATGATGCACGTTCTGCCTTTTCTCTCAATGTGAAGTTCATTCTGAGACTCGACAGAAAATGCCCTTTAACTCGGCGAATGTTTGTCACACACACAGAGAAATCTCTATTTTTAAATGGTGTTAATCATATCAAAAACAAATATTCTCTGTTTAAGTAATCTGTATGAAAGCAACGAGATGTACAGTTTCTCAAACGCGTCCTCTAATGCTCTAATGTGACCACACCCACGCACGCATGAGGGATTCACATGTAAATCGTCCACCTGAAGGAGCAGACCTGTAAACGCCCTCATTACCTCAAAACAAATAATCAGAGACATCAAAACTCCTCTGCTTTACGTTGAGTTTGGAAGACTGTGTTTGTGCTGTGCATGTCACGGTTTATATATTCATCGTCTCCTTTTAGTCTCGTGTTTCTGTTGTTAGATGTGTGGGTGTGCGTGAGGGGGCGGCTCCACTCTCATCAGATCGATTAGCGATCCGCTGATCGCAATCACCTCCCCAGCTGCTACCCATCATCTCACCCTTTAAATACTCACGGAACTTTCCTCTCTTTGTCAGATCGTTGTTTGATGTTTCCCCGTGTGTGATCCTGTTCCCGTCATCGTCTTGTCCTGTTTCCAGTCTGGTTCCTCGGTTCTTCACGTTTGGATTATTCTTCACATCATCACCACGGCACTTCACTCGGGATCACTGACCATCTTGTCCCTGCGTTACCAGCCTGTTGTGTGTGCTCTGACTGTGTGTGTGTGTTACACAATTAAAGGAGTTTACTTGCATTCTGCTTCCGCATCTTCTGTCGTGATAGAACGATCTGACCAACGATGGAAGCAGCAGGTGAATCTCCGACGTTGGAAGGATTCGTCCAGTCCACTCTTCAGCGTATGGACAGTCAAGAAAGAAACCTTAATGATACGGCGCACGCCGTCCAGGCACTGGTAACGCAGGTGTCCGAGCTCACCCAGCAAGTACAACAGCTACGAGCTCCCACTGCGCCACCCGCACCAGCCGTTCCCCCCGGACCATCAGAGGGCGCATCCCAGTCAGAGCCTCGACTACCAGTCCCGCAACCCTATGACGGTGAGCCCACTAATTGTAGAGCCTTTTTGAACCGTTGTTCTATGCACTTCTCGTTGCAGCCTTGGACCTTTGCACACGAACCCGCCAAGGTGGCATTCGTGCTGACATTACTGACTGGGAAAGCCGCTCTCTGGGGAACGGCTGTGTGGGAGAACCAGGATCCATGCTGCGCCTCGTTCCTGACACTCGCCGCCGAGATGAGAAGACTGTTTGACCGCGCAGTCGCAGGGAGAGAGGCGGCAAGGATGCTCGCGGAACTCAAACAGGAAGAGAGATCGGTGTCTGATTACTCTATTCAGTTCAGGACCCTGGCGGCTGAGTGTCACTGGAACGAGGAGGCGCAGTGGGACATGTTCCTGCATGGGCTGGCTGACCGCGTTCAAAAGGAGATCTACGCCCTGGACCTGCCCACGTCTTTGAATGGACTTGTGGACCTAGCGCTTCGAGTAGACGCACGACTGACCAGAAGCAAGCGCCGGACTCTACACAGTACCCGGAGGGTACTGAGAGCCAGCGGTCCAGTGGCGGGAGCGCGGTCAGCCCTACCTACGATCACGAGCCCATGCAGGTAGGGCGAGCTCGGCTTTCCCGGGAGGAGAAGGAAAGGCGGAGATCCCAAGGCCTCTGCCTTTACTGCGGGGCCGCGGGACATTTTGCCTATAGTTGTCCGGTAAAAGGCCAAGCCCGGCAGTAAGTATTAGGCTACTGTCGGGTGGGATCTCCGCCGAGAAGACCTCATCCACATCTACGCTCCTCCCGGTAAGACTAAGATGGTCAGTACACAAACAGGACTGTCAAGCACTGGTGGATTCAGGGGTGGAAGGTAACTTTATGGACCATTCATTTGCTCGTAAATTTCAGATTCCCCTCTTCCCTCCCACCAGTAGGATATCTGTACATGCACTCAACGGTCAAGACCTTCCCACCATCTCCCTCATCACCGGACCAGTCGCACTCACTACTTCAGGCAACCACACCGAGACACTTTCCTTCTACATACTGGACTCTCCACTCGCACCTGTTGTCTTAAAGACACCCCTGGCTCATTAAACATAACCCTAGAATTGACTGGCAGCAAAGATCTGTGTTGGAGTGGAGTAGTAAATGTTCTGAGTCCTGTCTCGTGTCTGCTGGTTCGTCTGTTGCTGTCTCTATGTTTCAGGAGGAGGCAGTGGATTTATCAAACGTGCCCGCAGAGTACCTAGACCTGAAGGAGGTGTTCAGTAAGTCTCGCGCTGCTTCTCTCCCTCCGCATCGTTCCTATGATTGTGCCATAGAGTTATTGTCAGGTAAGTCTCCGCCTAAAGGCAAGTTATATTCGCTCTCCGTACCGGAGAGGGAGGCTATGGAGAAATATATTTCTGATTCTCTAGCAACTAAGTTTATCCGCCCTTCCTCTTCTCCAGCGGGGGCGGGGTTCTTTTTTGTGGGGAAGAAGGATGGATCACTGCGACCTTGTATTGATTACCGAGGGTTGAACAGCATCACGGTAAAGAATACCTATCCTTTGCTGTTGATGTCTTCAGCCTTCGAGAGGTTGCAGGGAGCATCTATCTTCACTAAATTGGACTTAAGAAACGCTTATCATTTGGTTCGCATCAGGGAGGGGGATGAATGGAAGACTGCTTTTAAACCCCCCTAGGGGGCACTTTGAATATTTGGTCATGCCCTTCGGGTTGTCCAACTCCCCAGCAGTCTTCCAGGCACTCGTCAACGACGTGCTGAGAGATATGGTTGACCAGTTCATATATGTTTACCTGGATGACATATTGATATTTTCATCTTCTCTCCAGGAACACGTTCAGCACGTCCGACGAATGCTTCAGAGATTGCTAGAGAATGGGCTTTTTGTCAAGGCGGAGAAATGCGTTTTACATGCACAGTCTGTTCCGTTTTTAGGATTCATTGTGTCGACTGAGGGAATTCGCATGGATCCTGAGAGGGTTAAGGCTGTGGTGGATTGGCCAAGTCCAGAATCCCGTAAAGCCCTACAGAGGTTTCTGGGGTTCGCCAATTTTTACCAGCGTTTTTTTTTCGCAATTTCAGCCAACTGGTCGCTCCTCTGACCGCCTTGACCTCCCCCAGAACTACGTACAGGTGGTCAGACGCTGCTGAGGCAGCGTTTGCCAAACTAAAAAGCCGCTTCGTTTCGGCTCCTATCCTCATCGCCCCTGATACATCACGTCAGTTCGTGGTGGAGGTTGATGCGTCAGAGGTGGGGGTGGGTGCAGTGATATCCCAGCGTTCTCCCACAGACGACAGGATGCATCCGTGCGCGTTTTTGTCACATCGCTTATCCCCTGCCGAACGTAATTATGACATTGGTAACCGAGAGTTGTTGGCAGTCAAGTTAGCGTTGGAGGAATGGCGTCACTGGTTAGAAGGGTCTGGGGTACCTTTTATCGTCTGGACTGATCATAAGAATTTGGAATACATCAGAACTGCTAAAAGATTGAACTCCAGGCAGGCTCGGTGGGCACTTTTTTTCGGACGTCTTGATTTTACTCTCTCGTACCGCCCGGGTTCTAAAAACATCAAACCCGATTCTTTGTCGCGCATTTTTGATGGCTCCGAACGCCCGTCTACTCCCGAGTGCATTTTGCCGGAGAAGCTATTCATCTCCACACTCGTATGGGAGGTCGAATTGAGGGTCAGAACGGCCCTAGAAGGGGTAACGCCTCCGCCCGGTGGCCCACCGAATCGTTTATTTGTGCCGGAGGGATTACGGTCTGACGTTATTCAGTGGGGTCATTGCTCTAACGTGGCTTGTCATCCAGGAGTTAATCGCACTAGCTTTTTAGTCAAGCAACGGTTCCGGTGGCCACTCATGGCTCGTGACATTCACAGTTTTGTTTTGGCTTGCTCGGTTTGTGCCACTGGTAAGACTTCCAATCGACCCCCGGATGGGTTACTCCAACCGCTGCCTGTCTCTTCGAGACCCTGGTCCCATATCGCTCTAGATTTTATCACCGCCCTCCCACCCTCCCAGGGTAACACGGTTGTTTTAACTGTGGTGGACCGATTTTCGAAGGCGGCACACTTTATTCCCTTACCCAAATTCCCTTTAGCTAAGGAGACAGCTTTGACAGTCGTTGATCACGTCTTTCGCTTACATGGCCTCCCGATAGACGTGGTCTCCGACAGAGGACTCCAGTTTGTGTCCAAATTTTGGCGAGAGTTTTGTAGGTTTCTGGGAGCGACCGTTAGTCTGTCCTCAGGGTTTCATCCCCAGGGCAATGGCCAAACCGAGAGAGCCAACCAAGATTTGGAAAGGGTGTTGCGATGTATGGTTTCCAAGAACCCTTCCTCATGGAGTCAGCAACTGTCTATGATGGAGTACGCCCACAACACATTACCAGTGTCATCCACGGGTCTGTCTCCGTTTGAATGTAGCGTAGGGTACCAGCCACCTATTTTTCCCAGTCTGGAGTCCGAGGTCACGCTTCCCTCCGCTCACGCTTTCGTCCAGAGCCCGTGTGACTCTACTCCAGGTGGGGGCGCGCACCAAGGCCAAGGCCAGCCTCCCGTATACGTCGTCGGTCAAAAGGTGTGGCTTTCTACTAAGATTATTCCTCTCCGCTCCGTCTCTAATAAACTTGCTCCCAAATTTATTGGCCCGTTTACTGTCATCAAGATCATTAGTCCGGTGGCAGTCCCCCTCAACTTGCCTCCAGTGTACAGGAGGATTCATCCCGTTTTACATGTGTCTAAAATCAAACCCGTGTTTCACTCTCACATTAATCCGCCAGTCCCTTTTTCATGGAGTCGACTAGTTAACAGAGGTTCGGGAGCGGGGCCACGCCTCAACCAGTCACCTGACTTCTCAAAATCTTCTTATATTGGGCCGCCCCTTACAGTGCTGTTTGTCTTGTTCTTTGGAACCCTTCCTTCCCATCCCTCTCTCATCCATTCAACCATACATATCATGCCCTCTTCTCTTCCCTTCCAGGTTATATCGGGGGTCCTAATCACTCGGCCTACATTTATAACTGAGATGATGCCCCCACTCTGAGTCTCCTGGCCGCCAACACCAGATGCCCAGATCAACCATCATCACTTTTCCCCTTTCACTTCATCCTTTCCCTATTCATCCCCGACTCTCTTCAATAACAGATCAAACTGACTACCACCCCATTTCCCTTTCCACTCCATCTTTTCTCTATTCATCCCCAACTCTCTTCAATAGATAATTTCTAACATTCATGATTGTGGCATGGTCCTTGCTCGTGAATGTTTGTTTAATTTTACTATTTAAATATCCTACTATCAAAATAATATTAATATTAATAAAAGATTTTTCTCTGAATTAAAATCTAGTAGAAGATTTAACACATTTTACGATAAAGAAAGAATGTACTTTCTTGGAAAGATGTTATTATTTATTTTTGTTTTTGTTAATCATGACAAGAACGTCTCGGTTACGTATGTAACCCTCGTTCCCTGAGTAGGCGTTACGTAGGATGACGACGAATGGGGTTTCGCTTAGAACACCTATCGACTTCGAGTATACAAAAACGAGCCAATGGCAAAGAAATGCCATGGGTCCGCGGAATTTGCATGACGTAACTCCGCCCCACCTCGTGGGTATAAAAGGAGGACGCGGCAACATGCAGTTATGTTTCTTCGCAGAGGAGCCAAGACTGAGCTCAGGCGATCCCCGCGGTACAGCGGAAGTGGCAGGAAGACGTAACGTCTCTGTTCCCTACTCAGGGAACGAGGGTTACATACGTAACCGAGACGTTCCCTTTCGTGGTCACTCCGAGTTACGTCGGATGACGACGAATGGGGTTATCAGTCTAATCACGCCACCTTCACAGCTTTCTTCCAGTGCCCTGCGTAAATCTGAGCCCTTGAGAGACTTAAGTACGAAGGACTCCTATTTAACACAGGAATACCAAGGTACACTGGGAAGCATATCCCATAGTTAGAGGAAATATGCAATTAACACCAACCCGGGGGGGGGGGGGGGGGGCCTTTGGAAATACACATATGACCCGAAGGAAACATATGGAGAATACTGAGGTGTCCAGCCGCAGGTGGAATATTTCAACCTCAGGGGTGGCAAGGTGGCTTGCCAAGGGAAAGACACATGCTCAGAGAGGCTTACAGTGGAAATACACGTGTGGGGGTAGCTCCGGGGAGGGACCATGCACACGGGAGGCACCTAGCCGACGCACAGGCAATAGACACTGGCGCTAGCATCAGGGGTGCTGGAGGAACTCAGGGCTTGCGGAGAAGCTCACCTGAGGAGAATATCGCACGTATCCAGTCCGTGGAGTGGAATGGCGAGCAAGCGACGACACCTGAGCGCGTCCAGTACTAGCTAGTTGAAGCAAGTACATGAGAGGACATAGGCTCCACTCAGAGATTGTAGAATCTGGCGAATGTGTTAGGTGTCGCCCAGCCTGCAGCTCTGCAGATGTCTGTTAGCGAGGCGCCATGCGCTAGAGCCCAAGAGGATGCCACACTCCGGGTGGAGTGGGCAGTCACGCCAAGGGGGCACGGTCGACCTTGCTCCTGGTATGCCAAAGCAATGGTGTCCACTATCCAGTGAGACAACCTCTGCTTGGAGAGAGCCTTTCCCTTCAGCTTCCCACCATAACAGACAAAGAGCTGGTCTGAGGTCCTGAAACACTGCGTCCTGTCTACAGAGGCGCGGAGAGCGTGTACTGGACAGAGCAGTGCCAAGGCTGGGTCTGCCTCCTCCAATGGGCAGCGCTTGCAGGTTCACCACCTGGTCCCGGAAGGGAGTGGAAGGAACCTTGGGCACATATCCAAGCCGGGGTCTCAGGATCACGTGAGAGTAAGCCGGCCCGAATTCCAGGCACGCTTCGTCAACGGAGAATGCTTGCAGGTCCCCGACCCTCTTGAGAGAGGCCAATGCAACCAGGAGCGCTGTCTTCATTGACAGGAACTTAAGCTCCACTGATTGCAGAGGCTCAAAGGGAGCACTCTTTAGGGCAGTTAGAACCACTGCGAGGTCCCAAGAGGGAACGAGAGGAGAGCGAGGAGGATTCAGTCTCCTCGCTCCCCTCAAGAACCTGACGATCAGGTCGTGCTTCCCTAAAGATTTACCTTCCACCAAGTCATGGTGTGCGGCAATAGCGGCAACATAAACTTTGAGGGTGGAGGGAGACAGCCTTCGCTCCAACCCATCTTGAAGAAAGGAAAGCACGAGACTGACCGAACACCTCCGGGGGGCTTCTCGGCGAGAAGAGCACCAGTTGACGAAGAGGTTCCACTTCAACGCATAGGCGTGTCTCGTGGACGACGCTCTAGCGGAAGTGATGGTAGCCGCCACCGCTGGTGGTAGGGTACTCAAACCTGCCTCGTCCCGTCCAGGAGCCACACGTGGAGGTTCCAAAGATCGGGACGAGGGTGCCACAGGGTGCCCCGTCCCTGAGAAAGGAAGTCCTTCCTCAGAGGAATTGGCCAAGGAGGTGCTGTCGCGAGGAGCACCAGTTCGGAGAACCAAGTCCGGGTGGGCCAGTAAGGCGCAACCAGAAGGACCTGCTCCTCGTCCTCCTTGACCTTGCGCAAGACCTGCGCAAGAAGGCTCACTGGGGGAAACGCATATTTGCGGCCCCGCGGCCAGCTGTGCGCCAGAGCATCCGTGCTGAGCGTGCCCTCGGTTAGGGAATAATACTGGTTGCAATGGGTCGAGTCGTGGGAGGCAAACAGATCTATCTGTGGGTCCCCGAACTGGTCCCAAATCAGCTGAAACGACTGGGGATGGAGTCGCCATTCTCCAGGGAGGGGCTGAAGCCGTGAGAGCTCGTCGGCTGCACGGTTCAGGGCTCCGGGAATGTAAATGGCTCGAAGGGACCTCAGATGCTTCTGACTTCATAAGAGGAGGTGGCGAGCGAGTTGCGACATACGGCGGGAGCGTAGACCACCTTTATGGTTGATGTACACTACAGTGGCGGTATTGTCTGATCGGACTTGTACGTGTTGACCCTTGAGCAGCGCCCGAAAGCGGTGCAGGGCAAGGCGTACTGCCAGCAACTCGAGGCAATTGACAAGCCATAGGCGCTGGGGTCCTGTCCAGGAGCCCGCGGCAGCATGTCCATTGCACATGGCGCCCCAGCCCGTGGTGGAGGCATCTGTTGAGACAACAACATGCCGGGAAACTCGTTCCAGGGGGACACCTGCCCTGAGAAAACTGAGGTTCGACCACGGGGTGAAGGTCTGACGGCAGGTCGGAGTAACTGATACTCGGAGCGTGCCTTGTTGCCATGCCCACCTCGGAACTCGGTCACGTAGCCAAAGCTGAAGCGGTCTCATATGAAGCAATCCGAGCGGCGTTACCGCGGCTGCAGATGCCATATGCCCCAGGAGCCTCTGAAAGAATTTCAGTGGAACCGCACTCTTGCCCTGAAATTGTCTCAGACAAGTCAGCAGTGACTGTGCGCGCTCGCTCGTAAGCTGCGCAGACATGGCGACCGAGTCGATGTCCATACCGAGAAAAGAGATCCTCTGCACGGGGCAAAGTTTGCTCTTCTCCCAGTTGACCCGAAGGCCCAGACGAGCTAGGTGCCGGAGCACAAGGTCCCTGTGTTCGCAAACCTGGTCTTGAGAGTGAGCTAGGACAGTCAGTCACCAAGATAGTTCAGGATGCACACCCCGTGTTCCCATGGAGGAACAAGGGCTGCCTCGACAACCTTTGAGAAGGCGCGAGGAGACAGAGCTAGCCCGAAAGGGAGAACCGCGTACTGGTATGCCTACCCCTCGAAAGCAAACCGGAGGAACGGTCTGTGTCGAGGAAGAATGGAGACATGAAAGTAGGCGTCCTTCAGGTCGATCGCTGCAAACCAATCCTGGGGCCGAACACATTCGAAAATGCGTTTGGCGGTGAGCATCTTGAACGGCATCCTGTGAAGGGAGCGGTTCAGCACGCGCAAGTCCAGGATCGGTCATAACCCACCGGTTTTCTTGGGGACAATGAAGTAAGGGCTGTGGAAGCCGGACCTCATCTCGGCTGGAGGGACAGTCTCGATTGCACCCTTCGCGAGCAGGGTGGCAATCTCTGCTCTCATGATAGGGGCATTGCCACCGACCAGAGTGGAGCGGACTCCCCTGTAGCGGGGAGGAGACCGTGCGAACTGAATCGCATAGCCGAGCCGATGGTTCGCGCGACCCAGCGAAACAGACCGGGAAGCTCTAGACAGGCTCCCAAGAACTGTGCCAGCGGAGTCAACGAACCACCGACGTCCCCTCGGTGGTGCAGCGAAGCGGAATGACCGGCCCAGAGGTGGACGGCATAGCGGCTCAGAGTGGGGGCACGGTCATAACCGCACCCTGACAGAGGAGGCCAGGGAAGGACCAGCGTTCCGCGGGGGCTTGCTCTGCCAGGGGTCTGGCGACAGAGGGGGATGAGAGCGGTACGGTCCAGGGACGGCACACACTGTCATCCGGCTCTGAGACAGAGGGGGACGAGGGGTGCACGGCTCGGAGGCGGCGCACCGTGTCGTCCGGAACTCAAGAGAGTCGAGAGAGTCAGTTCTTTCTGAATAAGGATTCTTCCCCAGCCCTCCACCGGGGAAAGGAGTGGCCCTGCTACCAACTCCTGGAAAGAACTGAGTCCCATCTCTGAGCAGCCCATCTCAAAAGTGCCGCTTAACCCGGCGTTTAGCGGGGGGCGGGGCTGGAGAGGGCTGAGGCATCCCCCCACGGTCTTTCAAAGCCAGCCCGGGTGAACGGGCGGGGTTGGAACCGTGGGAGGGCGCCTTCGCCGGTTGGCAGACTGAGGGACCTGAGCGGACGGCGGGGCCGTCGGCAGAATAACCTCAATCTGCTCCCAGGCGGTTGAGAACTGTTGGGCAGAAGTACTCAACCGCACCGCCGAAGAGGCCGACCTGGGATATGGGGGTGTCGAGCAGACGAGTCCACCGACATCCTGCACATCAGACCTGTCAGCCCCAGAGTGGTAAACATCACCTGACTCGGAGAGCGCACGGCCACCTTCGTCGCTTGGAGAGCAAGGTCAGTGGCGGCGCGCTTTTTGGTAGCTCATTAAAGAGCATCGAGTCAGTCCCGCCCTCATGCATAACCATGAGCATCTGGGTCAGGTAGACCACAGAACGGTCATGGGATGCAGTGAGGCGGCTGCCTGTCCTATGGCACTATAGGATTTCGCCACAGATTAGTGTAGACGAAAAGAACTACAGGCTTCGGACGGGTGCTTAGGATTGCGCCGGGAAGCACTCTGAGGACACAGTAGCATCGCAACAGAGCGTTCAACCTTACCCAAAAACCAATCGTCCCAGGAAAGCATGGCCGTCATCTCCGGATCAGACTCAGGCACAGCCATAGCACACCAGAAGGTGGCAGCTGTGACGAGTTGTCACTTGCAGAAGAATAAAGCCCACCTAGTGATGCTGCTACAGACATAGCACCATTCTCTGTAGCTTTCAAATGAAAACACACGGGCCACCCGAAGATAGACTCGTGGAATCACCTGATCGCTAGCGGACACCGTCATTGAAGAGGGGGGGCTGGGGTCACGGACACAGAGTCGGCGCCTTGTTCCAGACCATCACCCTCAGGTCACCCTGGCCACCAGCCGAAAATCGGGGGGTGGATGAGGGGACTCTCACGCTTGCGAGTTCACCGAGTCTCGACCTAAATGACGCGATGATCATGTTCCCACAGAGAGAACATGAATCACCCACGAGCGCTGTACAAGCATGATCAAAGCCCAAACACACTAGACAGCGCTCGTGCCCATCAGAGTCCGATACCAATCTGCCGCAACCACAAATGCACGGGCGAGCCGTCTTTAAAAAGACGTGCCGCGTGCGAGCTCTTTTGTGAGAGGAGAAAAAAACTCTGCGATGTTGAAGCGAGCAGGGAGAAACACACTCACTGGCAGATCACTGCACAGATCAGCAGGCAATGTGAACTCGCTGCAGATCGCCGTCACACCAACACCGGAGAGAATGGCTCGTCTCGTAGAGCGAGGTCAGAAATGGCTGTGGAGTGAAGAGATACTCTTGGCTCCGAAGCGAAAACATAACTGCATGTTGCCGGCGTCCTCCTTTTATACCCACGAGGTAGGGCGGAGTTACGTCATGCAAATTCCGCAGACCCATGGCATTTCTTTGCCATTGGCTCGTTTTTGTATACTCGAAGTCGATAGGTGTTCTAAGCGAAACCCCATTCGTCGTCATCCGACGTAACTCGGAGTGACCACGAAAGGGAACAGCAAAAACAAACTACAAATCAGGTACAGCAGGCAATAATAGATCTAATAATCATCAACAATAATCCATGTGTATTTTTTTAATACCTGAAACGTAATGTAACATTTTTAGAACTTTTATTAGTAATATTATATATGAAGTTGTTAAATTCATTAAGTGTCAATCATTGTTGATGTATTTTTCATCAGCCCCGACCCTATCCAAATTTGCATATTCAAACGCAATGAAAGCGAAGGCTGCACTGATCCAGGGCAGACACAACACAATTAGCACTCAAGCATGAGGGTTAAACACAGGTTGCACCACGGTCTCAGAGTGCTGACGCAACTGTGAATGACCGGAATGCGCGTGTGACCTGAAGACCTGGCGGGACTCCAATCTTTCATTTGAAAGTCACGTGTCTAGTATCTGTAAAACCAAATTTTTTTCCATCTTAAAAATATATCAAAATTACGCCAAATGCTCTCATTGACAAATGCGGAACAATTAGTTAATGCGTTCATGACCTCAAGGCTGGATTCTCTACTGGGTGGTTGTCCTGCACCCTTAATAAACAAACTACAGCTAGTTCAAAACGCAGCAACGTGAGTTCTTACTAGAACCAGGAAGTATGACCATATTATCCCGGTTCTGTCAACACTGCATTGGCTGCCTATTAAACATCATATAAATTTTACAAAGCACTAAATAGTTTAGCTCTGCAGTACTTGAGCGAGCTCTTAATGCATTAGTGTCCTTCACGTCTATTGCGATCTCAAAATTCGGGCCAGTTGATAATACCTAGAATATCAAAATCGACTGCTGGCGGTAGATCCTTTTCCTATTTAGCACCAAAACTTTGGAACAGTCTTCCTACCATTGTCCGGGAAGCAGACACACTCTGTCAGTTCAACGCTAGATTAAAAACATATCTCTTTGACCTAGCATTCACATAATACATTATCGACTTCTATAATTCAATGCTAGGCTGCATAGATTAGGTCAGCCGGAACTGGGAACACTTCCATTAAATCCCAATGTACTCGTTACATCATAAGAAGAATGAAACCTTCACTAATTTTAGTGTCTTTGTTTATCCCGAGTTTTTCCCGCAGCCTGCCGGATCCAGGCAGTATCCAGATCTGACTAGGACCTTCGCCTAGACCGATGACAATGCAGTGCTGAAGTGTCAACTAGCCTCTCCCTATAGAGGATCCCTTTAGCACTCTACAGATAAAGCATTGTGGGGATTCGGTTCGCGTACCTACCCTGAAGTGCTAAAATAAAATAAAAATTCTGTATCAAAATGTATAGGCAAGACAAGTAGTTTGTTTAGGCATGGTTTGTAGGGAATTACAAACCTGTGCGCATATATTCAAACGCACATAACTATAGAATCAATTCTTAATGCTCATGTAAACGGCATCAGCGTTTATCACAGGTTTGCGTTTAAAGTCTGTTTAGAGAGAATGGTGTCGTCTTAGCGGCCCCTAATTTTATAACAAATTATCATTTCAATGGAAATGAATCAATCAAAACTAACTTTAGCTGGAAAATACCATTATTCAAGAACCGCTATAAAGCCAAAAATATCTCTGTTACCTTAAATTATACAGGTCCTTCTCAAAAAAATAGCATATTGTGATAAAGTTCATTATTTTCCATAATGTAATGATAAAAATTAAAATTTCATATGTTTTAGATTCATTGCACACCAACTGAAATATTTCAGGTGTTTTATTGTTTTAATACTGATGATTTTGGCATACAGCTCATGAAAACCCAAAATTCCTGTCTCAAAAAATTAGCATATCACGAAAAGGTTCTCTAAACGAGCTATTAACCTAATCATCTGAATCAACTAATTAACTCTAAACACCTGCAAAAGATTCCTGAGGCTTTTAAAAACTCCCAGCCTGTTTCATTACTCAAAACCGCAATCATGGGTAAGACTGCCGACCTGACTGCTGTCCAGAAGGCCATCATTGACACCCTCAAGCAAGAGGGTAAGACACAGAAAGAAAATTCTGAACAAATAGCCAGAGTGCTGTATCAAGGCACCTCAGTGGGAAGTCTGTGGGAAGGAAAAAGTGTGGCAAAAAACGCTGCACAACGAGAAGAGGTGACCGGACCCTGAGGAAGATTGTGGAGAAGGACCGATTCCAGACCTTGGGGGACCTGCGGAAGCAGTGGACTGAGTCTGGAGTAGAAACATCCAGAGCCACCGTGCACAGGCGTGTGCAGGAAATGGGCTACAGGTGCCGCATTCCCCAGGTCAAGCCACTTTTGAACCAGAAACAGCGGCAGAAGCGCCTAACCTGGGTTACAGAGAAGCAGCACTGGACTGTTGCTCAGTGGTTGCATCTCATTCGGAAATCAAGGTGCCAGAGTCTGGAGGACGACTGGGGAGAAGGTAATGCCAAAATGCCTGAAGTCCAGTGTCAAGTACCCACAGTCAGTGATGGTCTGGGGTGCCATGTCAGCTGCTGGTGTTGGTCCACTGTGTTTTATCAAGGGCAGGGTCAATGCAGCTAGCTATCAGGAGATTTTGGAGCACGTCATGCTTCCATCTGTTGAAAAGCTTTATGGAGATGACGATTTCATTTTTCAGCACGATCTGGCACCTGCTCACAGTGACAAAACCACTGGTAAATGGTTTACTGACCATGGTATTACTGTGCTCAATTGGCCTGCCAACTCTCCTGACCTGAACCCCATAGAGAATCTGTGGGATATTGTGAAGACAAAGTTGAGAGACGCAAGACCCAACACTCTGAATGAGCTTAAGGCTGCTATCGAAGCATCCTGGGCCTCCATAACACCTCAGCAGTGCCACAGGCTGAATGCCTCCATGCCACGCTGCATTGAAACAGTGATTTCTGCAAAAGGATTCCCGACCAAGTATTGAGTGCATAACTGAACATAATTATTTGAAGGTTGACTTTTTTTTTGTATTAAAAACACTTGTTTTATTGGTCGGATGAAATATGCTAATTTTTTGAGACAGGAATTTGGGGTCTTCATGAGCTGTATGCCAAAATTATCAGTATTAAAACAATAAAAGACCTGAAGTATTTCAGTTGGTGTGCAATGAATCTAAAATATATGAAAGTTTAATTTTTATCATTACATTATGGAAAATAATGAACTTTATCACAATATGCTATTTTTTTGAGAAGGACCTGTATGTTTATCTTTGTAAAGCTGCTTTTTGCAGTTTAAGTTTGATGTTATGTTTATTTAAAGAAAACAAGTATACTTGAATTATAAGACTACTAAACCAGTAGTTTACTGAGAGTATACTTCAAAGTGTACTTTCATAAACTAAAATATGTGCTACAAGTATTTGAATAGTAAACTATACATTCACTTGTAGTATTTGCAGTACAATGAAAAACTTAGTTGTAAAGTTGTGCAGGTATACAACCTTACGCAGGGCTAGTTCCACACATGCCAGCATGATGAAACTTAGTGTATTTACTTGTTGTCATATCAACACTATATAGAGACAAGAACTGCTCCAAAATTAAAAAAATCTTTGGAAGATATCATTGAATATTTATTTGCCCATAGCAAATTTCTTATTTACGTTTTTGTGTGTGTGTGTGTGTGTGTTTATTTAAAACTAGACAAATCTGATATTATATTAATCTTATATCTGTTATTTAACAGTTGAGATAGTTATTTAATGCTGATCTAACCAGCAGAAAAAACTAGCCAGGTTTAAATCCTAGTTGCGCAGGTGAGGCACACTGTAACTGCGTTACAATGAGCCCCTATTATAACCGCTATTCCATTCTATACTTTTATTAATTCTATTGAGAAACCATTGAGAAAAAGGTGAATAAAGACAGTCAATGTTATAAAGTCAATGTTCAGAAATTCATCATTATTATTATGTTTTGGACTATGCTGTATATCTGTGTTTTGTGGTGTATTTGTTGTCAAACTCAAAAATGGCTTTATTTTATATAAAAAAAGTTAATAATTGTATTTTACTGAGAACATTTTTTTTTACTTTGTTTAATCTGTCATTAATATCACCTATACAGTATACACTGTATTAATGAAACAAAACCACAAAATTGTACTAGACGTGTGAAATTTTATAGTCTACTTATATACACTAAAGTTAGTATACTTTTATACACTAAAAAGTGGGCCAATTTAGTCCCAAGTAGTATTGAAACAGCACACTTACAAGTATACTTATAGTACATTGATATTAGTAAGTATACTTAAAAAATGTACTTGATCTTTACTTCAGTATATACTTAATAAAAATTAACTTTAAGAATACTTATTTTTGGTAAGGGGCATGGAAAGTCCCTAGCTGTAATGGAATTCAGCTAGATTTATATAACCTAGCATATTCTATTAAATTTACAAACAAAAGACCCATTAAAAATAAATAGTAGACCGTGAATAGCTGTCAGACTCTTTGATCCAGTGAATATTTCTAAAAGTAGGTGCTTGAACTCGGTTCTTAAAACATAAAAAACAAACCACTTCAAGAGAAAACTCATTTGTTACAGAAATATTTCGCATCTTATCTGTGTGTCAACTAGTCAGTGTCTATTTGCTTTTGCCTTTAAAAAGTCAGTTCAACAAAGTAATAAACGTTCCATTGGTGACATGTTTAGCACAGTTTGACTTTTAAATTATACAATTTGCAGGCCTATTAAAATATTTTGAAAGTAAACATCGGCTTAGGCTAGCCTTCTATTAAAATGGTTGTAGTTGTGACTTAGAATGAATTATCCGTGTAAAAAAAGAGAAAAAAAACTCTTACCTATACGCTTCATCGTCCCACAATATTCACTTATTCATGAGATGTGCGTGACTACCCCGGTCTACCAGTTTTCTAGAAGCTCAACGCGACGTTTCCAGTCCAGTTTAATGAGGGAAGACTGTGATCAAATTCCTTCAGAGGCTCAGAGAGTGCGGGTTTACATACACACGTGCCTTTTTGGAACTAGTAGAGTAGCCTAATTCGCAATTCCGAGCGCGCATATCAACCGCAAAAGGGCGCTCGCGAGCACCCTTCTGAAACCTAAAATGACAAATGGGACAGCCTACTTGGACTTGGATATAATAACGGCCTTTGTAAGTCCACAAGACCGAAAGTGCATATTGAAGTGTGCCATTTGGGATAGAGCCGTATTCAAAGATGGCATAAAATTGAGCCAATCTGCCACTGACGAGCCACTGGCACTGCTAAAATCAGGACTGATCTGTAGGCGCAATTTTAACTATGCTACATGACAAAGGTGAACGCAGTCATCAACCCTAGCTGTAAAATCTATACTCAAATGTCCGTTTGAGAAGAGAACTTTGGCAGAAAAACTAAAGGTAAAAGAGCAGGGCTCAGACCAACATGCAGGTTTTTTCAACACATTGTTTTTTTAACACTTTACAGAATAAGGCCTCATTAGTTAACATTTCATAATGTATTACCTAACATGAACTAACAATGAGCAATACATTTGTTACAGTATTTATTAATCTTATTAATCTTTTATTAATCTTAGTTAAAGCCCATCTTTCAAGTTAAAGATCCATGTGAATAGACGTATAGATAAATAGTGTAGGAACTCGATTTACGTGAAGAAATTAATCATAAATGTGCATTAAAAAAGTTTTTTAAAAAGAAATTTGTGAGTAAAATTACTTCCGCTGTCAAAAACGCTCTGATCGGACATGGCGCAACGGCCGGTAAATCTCATCTCTTCGTAATGAGTCAGACATTGAAAAGGTTGCAGTAGGGGTTCATGTCAACTCTTCCGATGGGCCATTGCCGTATAATTATGAGCCACCTAGGCGAGAGAGGGGTCAGGCAGAGTTACGGGGAAGGGTAAATGGACAGAGGAGAGAGATAGAGTTGTGGTGTGAAGAGATTCAGTGGAGAATTGGGCAGGTGTCTTTGGTGAGTGACCACAGGCTATAGCTAATTGTGGCTAACGTTGTATCCATGTTTATCACATTGCAGTGTCTTTAATAAATCATATTTAGCAATATTGCTGTGGAATTTGTTGTTTTTCAAGCATCCATGTATATTGTCACCATCTATGCTAGCAACATGCGTCTTAAAATGTTTAATTTAGATCCCAGATTTTCTGAACTTAGCCGGCTGTTATACTTGGCCTACTCCCCTAGTATTTCCGACGGACATTATGTAAATGAGCTCGCATGTACTGCGGAGTATGTGTATGAAAGCAGTTAGTGTTCTGGTTAGGACGGGAATATGCTGTTCGTGTAAATATAGTAATTGTTTCAAGGATCTTTTATTGTCACTTGGACTGGGTGTAAGGCATGCAGATAAATGTGTGAGTTTATCTTGGCACATTTTGTTTAACAGGTGCTTGTGTGGTAGATGTGAGGCTATGCCATCAGCAGTGGAGAGTGTGTGCTGTAGGGTGGTCGACGCCTATTGGTCCCTTGTCCAAAACCTAGATCCCCCAGAAGACATTACCTGCCTCGCACTCCATCCAGGGTTTGAACCATCCTGAATGAATCCTTTTGTGCTGCAGATAGCATACTTGAACTTCAGTCAGGAGCATGGCCCTCTCCAAGCCAGCAGGCCAGAGTATGTTTTGAGCAAAAATTATTTCACACTGCAATTTAAAGAACCAGTTTTTCTACACCAAAATAGTAAATCCTGTTAAGCAGGTTTTTAAACTCAGTGGTTTCCATATACTTACTATAAAAACAACTTTAGTGTTGTGTAGTACAGTAGAATATCAGCCAACAGGACATGCAATATTTACCATTGGAATTGTTTACTATGAAAACATGGTATGATCAAAATGTAATTAGGTCCCAATCTCCACCACAGGCAGTTCCGATACACAGCATACAGGCAGATTGTCCGCTGGGTGTACGGAATACTAGGCAGGGACATTAGGAAAGCCATACCTTCATGTGTTGTGTCAGCAATAAGGAGGCAGTTTGCAGAGGAGGAACAAACATACAAAGGTTTCCAGTGGCCCCGCTTGGAAGATAATTAATAAATTCATAGTGAAACAAACTGTATTGGTCAAAGTTATCTTTTATTATGTGTTAAAACGCGAGTGTCGTGCGAGATGGAGGCTGACTGCCTCATCCTTGGGAACCTTCTGGAGGGAATTGGTGAGGGGTGAGGGGGGTGAGAGGGGGGGCAGTAGAGGACAAGACAGCAATGCTTTCTTGTAGGGCCTGTGGTGACTTGGAGTATTCCTCTACCAGAGAGACCATAAGATTTGTTGCGTATCCTTGAGGAGAGATGTTTAGAACACATTTAATAACATGGTTGACTCACATAAAAAAAAAGATATTGAGAAACTAAGTTAAACTACTAACCGTAAGATGGTTTCTCCTTGATGGGGTGGACTACCCAGCCACCTTTCCGATGGTTGATGATATCAGAAAATGACCATTCATCATTACTTTGTTCAGGACTGGCCAGTGGAGTTGATAAGCGATGCTCAAACCTTTCGGTTTGAGTCCCCACATCCACCATCTGAGGCTTTACCTGAACAGCTTAGATGAAAGAGATTCATCTTAATAATTGTTCACCATTGTACATTCAGTGGTAACAACACATGCACTATCTAATGCAACCCAGTACAATTTATATATTTTTCTAACATTATGAAGTCCATAATTTTTAATGTTTACTGTCTGAAAAATGTAAATTACAAAATAGTAACCATGGAGATCATGAAAAAATTTGACATGTAATCCTTGTTTGTGATTGTATATGGCATGTATGGTGAATGCTAGATATAAGCTAACTACCTAATGAACGATGTAAACATCTTATGTTTGACTGTGATCCACCATAGACCACTACTGGCTCAGGGTCCATTGTAGAGATGTCTCCATCTCCATCATCTTCAGGATCTGAAGTGGCAGTTGCACCCGCCCTGTCTTTGCTGGCAACACTCTCTCCCAAAATCTGAAAACAGACAAAAAATTACAACTTTGAACTTGAAAAACTTTGAAAAAATGTAGTTATTTCACGAAAATCCCCCATTCATGTATTATTTAAAAGACTGCTAATCTTTTCAAAGTAGTCCCGAGCTGCATCCCCTCGCATGTGCCCTGTTGATACCAGCTTTGATTAGTCAAAGAAAACCAAGGCAACTTCGATGTAACTAAGAAAACCAGAGAACTAATATTGTAAAGCATTACTTGGATGCGTTTCCAAAAAGATTAACGTTATCTTATTAACTCAATAAAAAAAGTGTCAGGAGGTAACTTAGAGTCCTGCGCGCTGAATTTCTTACCATAACCGCCCGTTCCCGCAACGTTGGGTTACACTCCCGCAATATGTATGTCCACTCCCGCACGCAAATTTATTCCCGCACAATAATAGAGATGCATTGATTTGTGTCTTATCCCGTCCCGCAGGAAAAAATCCGTAGTTGTATTGCTATTATTAAAGAGATTCATGGGGTTAACGTAACAAGAGTAAGCTGACGGCGTGCCTTCATGGTTGAGGTTGAGGTAACATCACCCACGTTGGGGCACGCAAGATGGCGGTAGAGACAGTTGACAATATGCGAGGCTAAGGAAATATAAATGATTTTCAAACCTTAAACGTTAAATCTGATTAGTGCAAACATTTGGAAATATATCTTTATATTGCTGTCTTAATAAGAGGACGATTTGGACTCCTTTTCAAGCGTGACTATCTAGCACAGTTGATTTAAAAAAGATGACAGACAAAAGGCAAAGAGATCAAGGTAAAAAGACAAAAAAGACGCTTTCATTCACCACTGAGCACAGAGATGTGACTGAGGATGTTATGGAAGTTGTCAAAACAGGTGATATCCACACCTACACTAATTCCGACGGAGGAATTGTCCATCTTCCTGAGTCAGCTCCGTCCACTTCAGTCGCAAAGAAAGGTAAAGTTGAACCTTCACTCTCCGAACTGCAAGATAACATCGTGAGGCTGAAAAAATAAAAGAGAACGCGGACAATCTTGCAGGCCTGATAAAGAAAAATGCGGACACCATCGAAGCATTAAAGGAATCATCTGAGTTTCTCTTCAACGAAGTTCAAGATATGAAAACAGAAATAAAAACGGTTAAAATTGCAAGTGATGACCATCAGAAGAGAATTACAGGCCTGGAAGACGGAGTGAATGAAATGGAACGCTATCACAGAAGGTGGAACTTGAGGCTGTATGGCTTGCGTTAAACAGCGTGTGATTGACATCTGTAAGGCAGTCATTCAAGACCCTGATGAGGATCTCCGTTCCCAAATTGATGTGAGCCATAGTATCGGGAGGAGAGAGGATGGTAAAACTCAACCGGTGATTACAAGATTTGCATTAAGATCGGCCAAAGAAAAGGTTTGGAAATGCGCGAAGAATTCGGAATTCCTCAAAATAAAGAAGTTAAAATTCGGCGAAGATTTGACCACGAAAGACAAAGAGACTCGTACTAAACTGTGGCCACAGATTGAAGAGGCGCGGAAGCAAGGGAGAAGAGCCTTCTTTGTCGGAGCCAAAGCCATCATTGAGGGTAAAGAAATACAAATGTAATGATAGCTCTGATGCGATCTAAAAGTGAAGTTGCCATGGACTTTCGTTGAGAAGTTCAGTTGTATTCTAAGTACATCTAGTGATGTGCTGTTATATTTAATGTTTAAAAGTTAAAAGGTCCGATTTATAATCCCAAGTTTGCTTGTTCAGATCAGTATTTAAAAGGTGAAGAAAATCATTTTCCCTCTTTGTTACATTTAAAACTCAAGTTTTTTTTCTTTCTTTTTTTTTAGTTAACTTGTTCTACTTTTCAATTTGTCTTTGTCACTTTATTCACTTAATGTGAGGGGTACGAGAACAGACTAAGAGGAAAGCTGTATTTTTATTTTGTAAAACTTTCAAGGCAGATTTTTATTTTCTACAAGAAACACATGCCTTAGCTTCAGATTTTAATTCCTGGACAAATCAGTGGGGAGACATTATTTGGATGGCTTATGGAAACAGTAAATCTGCTGGCACTGTCATATTAAAGGGCTCCTTTCAGGGAAAATTCCTTAAAAATTTTGTTCATGATTCAGGAAGATGGGTTAATCTAGTTATTGAATTTATGGAGAATCTTTTCATTTTGGGTAATATATATGGTCATAATAATAGTCATAGAAACACACTCCTTTTTGCCGAATTTGATGAACAAATAAATACCTTATTGAATTCCTTTATCAACGCTAAATTAATTGGGGGGGGGGGCTGGAACTGCATAAGTGACCCCATCAAAAACTGTCAACCTCAAAGATCCTTAGGAGGCAATTATGGAGAGTTTAATAATCTATGTATGCATTTAAACTGTTGTGACAAATGGAGACTAAAAAATCCACAGCAAATCCAGTTCACTTGGAATAACAAAAATGTATCTAAGAGATCCAGGATTGACTTCTGGCTTATTTCAAATGAGTTGCTAGACAATGTGGAAGAAACCAAAATAGAGCCCTCAGTTTTTTCTGATCATAATTTGATAACTTTAGTACTATTGTTACGACCCTGCATTCCCCTTGTTCGCCTGCTGGGGGCGGTGTTCTTCAGGAGGGCGTGGGAGATTGCACACCCCTGTTACCTGCTCTCGCTTTGATTATGGAGAGGATAAAACCTTGGATCCTACCCTCTCCACGCTACTTCGTCCAGGGGATTGGCAGCCTCTGGAGGAGTCACTTGTTTTGCGACGTTTATATTTGTTTACAGTCCATACCAACCTTTTCTTATTCCCCATCTGGATTATGATTTTGTCCCCTTATAATTTTGAACCCTAGACTTTGTTATACTAAGTTGTTTGCACTTTTGTTGTAAGCTAATAAAACCTCTTGCAAGTCATTTTTAAAGTGTGCTTGTATCCCTTTATGTACGGTCAAAACGAGCTGGCCGTAACATAAATTGGGGGCTCGTCCGGGATCCTATGGGGGTAGGAAACGTTGGTAAGTATGGGTTGTATGTGTGTATGTTAGTTAGTGGTCTCGTTTTGTGATTGTGCGTATACATATAGGCCTACAAACAAAATGTCTTCGGTGATAGAAGATTTCTTTGCGTGTCCATCAGAAGCTTTGCTTGAGAGTTGTACAAAAGAGCAGTTGGTGCAAATCGCCGAACGCTTCTGTGTCGATCTTACTTCTCAGGAAAAGAGGCTGAAGGAAACTATGGTGACTACTCTGAAGCGGTCACTTATTGATAGAGGAGTTATAGAGGTAAGCACTGAGTTAATTACTCCCAGTGAATCGTTTGTGTCTACTCCTGCTGAGGTTTATAGTGAAAGTGAGACGAAATTTCTAGAATTGTCTTTACAAGAGAAGAAATTGTGTTTAGATGCCGCGAAAATTCGTGCTGAACGAGATGATCGCGCTATGAAAGAGCGAGCGGTAGAGAGAGAATTCGAAGAGAGAAAATTAAATCATCAGTTAGCTATGAGGAAAATGGAGCTTGATTTAGAAGAGAGAACGCTTCAGTTAGTGAGGGAACGTGACGAGAGAGCATTTCAGATAAAAAGGTTGGAGTTAGAATTAGCAGCAAAGACAGCTGAAGTTTCACAAGCGAATGTGCCTCCTGTTCCACAACAGCATGCGAATGCAGGTGAACCCGTGTTTGACGTTCACAGAAATATGAGGTTAGTGCCGCCATTTTCTGAGAAGGAAGTGGATAAATATTTCTATCACTTTGAACGTGTTGCTTTATCCATGAAATGGCCGAAAAGCTTTTGGACTTTATTCCTGCAGTGTGTGTTCACAGGAAAAGCTCAGGAAGTTTATTCAGCACTCTCATTGGAACAGAGTGGTGAGTATGAGGTTGTGAAATCTGCTGTGTTACATGCATATGAACTCGTGCCTGAGGTATATCGTCAAAAATTTAGGAAGTTGAGTAAAGCTGATGAATGTACTCATGTTGAATTTGCAAGAGAAAAAGAGAACTTATTTGATCGTTGGTGCACTTCAATGAAAGTTACAACTAAAGAGCAGTTAAGGGAATTAGTGCTCTTAGAGGAGTTCAAACAATTGTGTTCCTCATGTTGTAGCTACACATCTCACTGAACATAATACACTTTCTGAAGCCGCTATCATGGCTGATGAATTTGTGTTAACCCATCATGGGTCATTCAGTTCAGTTGGTATTAAAATTCACAATATGAGTAAGTCTAAGTCTTGTTTTCAACCTAAGACAAAGTCTACTGTGATAAATAGGAATATTGAGCCTACAGGTGCTGAACATTTTAGTAAACCTGTACTCTCACGAGACATGGTTTGCTTTTATTGTAAACAGCCTGGTCATAAAATATCTGACTGTCTGATACTCAAGAAGAAAGAGAGATTGTCGAAATCGGTTGCTTTGGTTGCTTCCTTACCAGTTATTGTTGACATGTGTGATGAAAAAGATTGTCATTTATCTGGTTCTAGTGATAAATCTGCTAATCAGGAAATAACTTCTGTTTATTATACACCCTTTATCACTGAGGGAAATGTGTCATTGCCTGGTTCAAATGAAACGGTGCCTGTGCGTCTTCTTCGAGATACAGGGGCTGCGCAGTCATTTCTGTTAGAGGGAATTTTACCCTTAACTTCTGAAACCGCTACTGGAACTCATGTACTAGTGCAAGGTTTTGAGATGAGGTTTGTTGAAGTGCCTTTGCATCGCATCCATCTTTCCTCTGCCGTTGTATCTGGTGAAGTAGTAGTTGGTGTTCGTGCTGCACTGCCAGTGCCTGGGATTACATTTATTCTGGGAAATGATTTAGCTGGTGGGAATGTTTGGGGACGGAGTGAGGTGGCAGCTCCACCCATAATAGCATCTACACCTAGGAAATCTGATGTTGGAAATGGCGAAGAATTTCCTGATTTGTTTCCAGCATGTGCAGTTACGCGATCAATGGCTAAACCATTATCTGAAAGTCAAGTTGAAGTTCCACTGCATGACAGCTTCTTTTATACTGTTAATACAGGTGATCCAGGATCTGATGTGTCTAAATGTCTTGGGCAAAGAGACCTGAAGTCCTGCTCTTCGTTGTCTTCTAACCAGAAAGATTCGACAGTGCTGCAAAGTGACTCTGCGGATACATCTCAGGTTCTGTCCACTCCTGAGAAAACAAATGTTGATCTCTCTGATGGTGATGACTGTTCTTTGACGTCTTTGTTGCAGATTTCTCGAGAGGATTTAATTCGAGCTCAACAAAATGATGACAGTCTTAGACCTTTATTTTCTGCAGTAGGGTCTAAGAAGTGTTTTGATCCTCTCTCCCCTTCGTATTTTCTTGAAGATGGGTTACTTTGTCGGACAGTGGTCCTGCATAAAGATGTTTCTCAAGAACCTAAAAATCAGATTGTGGTTCCTTTTATAATGAGGGATTCTGTGTTGCATCTGGCTCATCAAGGACTTGCTGGTCATACAGGAGTTTGTAAAACGTACGATCGAGTCTTGCGACAGTTCTACTGGCCTAAGGTGAAACGAGATGTGGCAAAACATATTCGATCTTGTCATACATGCCAGATCACTGGTAAGCCAAACGAAAAAGTTCCTGTTGCTCCGTTGCAACCTATTTCCGTCGTGTCCACTCCTTTTGAACATTTGGTAGTTGACTGTGTTGGTCCTTTGCCTCGGTCCAAGACTGGTCACCAATACCTTTTAACCGTTATGTGTCAGACTACTCGTTATCCGGCTGCTTATCCGTTAAGGTCCATTACTACTAAATCTGTCTTGAAGGCTCTCACTAATTTCATGTCGACCTTTGGAATTCCTAAAGTCATTCAGTCCGATCAGGGTTCGAACTTCATGTCGAAACAGTTCTCAAAAGCCCTGCGTCAACTTCGAGTAAACCACAATATTTCTAGCGCTTATCATCCGCAAGGAGTCAAGGAGTCCTTGGGAGGTTTCATCAAACCCTGAAGTCCCTTTTAAGGTCATATTGTGTGGAACTCGATGCGGATTGGGAGGAAGGTCTGCCGTGGATGTTATTAGCGATACGTGAGGTAATCCAAGAAAGTCTTGGGTTTAGCCCGAATGAATTAGCGTTCGGACATGTAGTGAGAGGACCTACGGCTGTGTTAGCTGAGGAGTGGCGTTTGCCTAAACTGTCGGAAAACATTTCGGATTATGTAAGCGGATTCCGGCGTAGATTATATGAGGCAAGAGCTCTCGCTAAAAAGAAGTTGAGTAGGACTCAACTAAAGATGCGACAACGCTTTGACAGGAAAGCTAAGTTAAGAGAATTTCAGGTGGGTGATCAAGTACTCGCTTTGCTGTCCCTACCTGCTAATCCGTTTCAAGCTAAATTTACAGGCCCCTACAGTGTAGTTAAACGTCTTTCTGATAACAATTATCTGTTGAATACTCCTGACCGGAGGAAAAAGGTACAAGTTTGTCACAGTAACCTGTTGAAATTGTATACAGCTCCTGTTCGTTCTGTTACTGTTAATGTGGTAAACCTTTGTGACTTTCAGAATCATCTCCTCTCTTTCACAACACGAGTGGGGATTCTTTGGAGAATGCTGATGAGGACGAGGGTTTTCTTTCTCGAGAAAAAGTTGACGGGCGACTTAAAAACTCTGAGATTCTTTTTAACCTGTCCTCTCATCTCTCTTATCTGACAGAAAAAGAGAGGAGTGATGTCACTGAGTTGGTGATGTCATTTCCTTCTCTTTTCCTTGAAGTTCCTGGTCGCACCTCTATCATAGAACATGATATAGACGTAGGAACCTCATGTCCCGTTAAACAGAATGCCTATCGAGTCAATCCTATTAAAAGAGATTTGCTGAAACAAGAGGTGAATTATCTGCTTGCTCATAATCTGGCTGAATCTAGTTTCAGTTCGTGGAGTTCTCCTTGTGTTTTAGTAAATAAACCTGATGGCTCATATCGCTTCTGCACAGATTATCGAAAACTTAACTCTGTGACAAAGCCGGACTGTTTCCCGTTACCTCGAATTGATGATTGCGTCGATCATGTTGGCTCTGCCTGTTATGTCAGCAAATTCGACCTCTTGAAGGGGTATTGGCAGGTGCCTTTGACTAGTCGGGCGAAGGAATTATCTGCTTTCGTTACGCCTGATGCTTTCCTACAGTATACGGTTATGCCTTTAGGGGTTTGAAATGCACCTGCGACTTTTCAGCGACTCGTAAACCGTATACTGTATGGAATGTCAGGATGTGAGGCATATCTTGACGACATTGTGTTGTATAGTTCATCTTGGTCTGAACATCTTGACTAGATTAAAGAACTGTTTTCTCGTTTAGCCAAAGCTAATCTTACGGTTAATCTCGCTAAGTCCGAATTCATAAAGGCAACCGTTACCTATTTAGGTAAGATAGTGGGAAATGGTTGTGTACGACCCATTGAGACTAAGGTCGAAGCTATCTGTAATTTTCCCGCTCCCACCACTCGTCGTGAACTGCGACGGTTCCTTGGAATGGTGGGATATTATCAGAGTTTTTGCGAAAATTTTGCTAGCGTAGTCTCACCTCTTACCGATTTATTGAGTCCGAAGTTGTCTTTCCAGTGGACTGAACCTTGTCAGCAAGCTTTAGAAAATTGCAAGGCTTTGTTGGCGTGTGCCCCTGTTTTAACAGCTCCAAACTTTGCCAAGCCTTTTATTCTTGCAATCGATGCAAGTGCTTGTGGTACGGGTGCTGTTCTCCTGCAGGAGGACTCGAACCAGGTTCAACATCCTGTAAGTTACTTTTCTAAGAAACTTCACCGACATCAACAGGTATATTCTACCATTGAGAAAGAAGCTCTTGATCTAGTGTTGGCTGTTCAACATTTTGAAATATATCTAGGATCAATTGCTGCACCGATTATTATCTATACGGATCATAATCCTTTGGTCTTTTTGAATCGGATGAGAAATAGAAATCAGCGACTCATGCGATGGAGTCTTATCTTACAACCTTTCCATCTCGAGATCAAACATATTCGAGGAAAAGACAACGTTATAGCTGACGCACTGTCTAGAGTGTAACGTCATTTTTGTATTGTCCGTTCTTTTCTTTGCATCTCTAGGGCCCAGAGGTGTTGAAGAATGAAGAGAAGACGACGTACCTCTAGATTACCAAAACTTTTATTGTGTTTGTTCTGGGTAGTGCTTAACTGTTTTTTTTTTCTTTGTTTTGTGTCTTAGATTCGTTGCTGAATCTTTTTTTTGTAGGGAGGTGTTACGACCCTGCATTCCCCTTGTTCGCCTGCTGGGGGCGGTGTTCTTCAGGAGGGCGTGGGAGATTGCACACCCCTGTTACCTGCTCTCGATTTGATTATGGAGAGGATAAAACCTTGGATCCTACCCTCTCCACGCTACTACGTCCAGGGGATTGGCAGCCTCTGGAGGAGTCACTTGTTTTGCGACGTTTATATTTGTTTACAGTCCATACCAACCTTTTCTTATTCCCCATCTGGATTATGATTTTGTCCCCTTATAATTTTGAACCCTAGACTTTGTTATACTAAGTTGTTTGCACTTTTGTTGTAAGCTAATAAAACCTCTTGCAAGTCATTTTTAAAGTGTGCTTGTATCCCTTTATGTACGGTCAAAACGAGCTGGCCGTATGTATACTATGTATAAGGGATCAATCAATAAAATATAAACCTAATTATTGGAAATTAAATAATACACTTTTGAGTGATAGAATCTTCAAAGAAAAAGCCAAAAAATGTATAAATGAAAATTTGATAGAAGCAAAAAAAGACAAAATATATGGCAAACAATGGGAATATACAAAATTTCAGATCCGTAATATGGCCATTGAAAGGGCTAAAGAATTATCTAAGGAAAAAAGAATGAGACAAGATAAAATACTCAAGGGAATAATTTCTATCTATGAAAAAGATGAGCAATCACAAGCTGACATCAATACTTTATTCGAATTACAGGCTGAATTGGACAATATCTATCAAAATCTGGCACAGGGAGCCTTTATTCGTTCTAGACGAAAATGGATAGAGCATGGTGAAAGGAATACGAAGTATTTTCATAATTTAGAAAAGAGAAATGTTAGTGTTAACAGTATATATAGACTCAAAATAAATGATCAGATCTCTGAAGACCCCTCAAAAATTTCAAATTTTGTGGAAGATTTTTATAAAAAGCTATACTCCGAACACAACAGTTGTCAGAGCTCATATTTTCTCTCCTGTATAAAAAGTGTGGCTCAAGGTCTTGAAACTCAAAAGGACATTTGTGATCAAGACATATCCCTAGAAGAATTAAAAAAGAACATTAGTAAGCTTAAAGATAATAAATCCCCAAGGAATGATGGCCTAACAGGTGAATTTTACAAAAAGCATTTCAAGATTACACTTCTGAGTTTTTAAGGAGGCAATTGAAACTTGTAGACTTCCCCCAACTTTGTGTCAAGGCTTAAATGGACTATAAGTAACTTTTTAGGTAATTTATCATCTAAAATCAATATTTTTATTCATAAATATGTCCCCAATGGTGTACAAATACCTCTGCCAATTATCTGATTTATCCTCGTAAACGAAGAATTTATTATATTTATAAACATGGGATGGGTAAGTCCACGGAGGCTTCCATGTAGTTCCACCATCTTCAAAAACTATAAAAGCAGAGAGGGACAAAAAGTACGCCAACGCGTTTCCACAACGCGTTTTCGTTCAGAGCCAGCGTGACGTAACTGAAAGTAGCAGAAACGGAGGAGCAGAGCAGTGAGAGGCGCTTGTCACTTTTGTTTTTAATGGCGGACCATACCTATGCAGAGCCACTGGATAAGAAATCCTCTTCGCCAAAACAGACCAAAAATGATCGTAAAAGGAGGATAAAAAAAAACACGAGTGAATGACGGGATTGCTTTTTCCCGGTGTAAAGAGCTAATGAAGGAGAAAGAATTCAAAAGAATCGCTGAAGTTGCCTGCTTTCTCCTCGACAGGTAAGTCAATGTTACAGTCTTAATTACAAGGTTTTTTTTTAATTGCTTGGTTGTTTACTTTATTATATAGACAGAAGAACATTTACAGTTAAAAGTTAAACAGGCTCTTTGATGAATAGCAGCTATTGAGTAAAGTAGAGAAGGCGCTAAAAAAAGTTTGTAAGTTTACTTTTGTAAGCTAGAAATTCGATACAAATATATTTTAATAGAGCATATGATTGTTCTTGCATTGTTTGCATAGCTAAGTCTACTTATTTTTATATTATCTGATATTTTCTGTTATTTATCATTTATACTGTGACCTCACATTGAATAATACAGACACATAAATTCTGTATGTAACGTTAGCTCTCGTAGCTGCCGGGCATCTTTGTCGTGGTCGATTGACTCTCACTCTCCTCCTCTTCCTCGTCGTCCACCTCCTCGCCTAGATCCCACTGATCCACTGCCTCTCTGTCCTCTTCCTCTACCTCTACTTCTTCCTCTCCCTACTGTTGAATCATCTGATGATGATATCTAACAATGCACATACTTCAAAAACATATAACGAGTAAACAAGGCATAACTACTAATTACAATAGTTCATGTTTTTGACACTCATTACTTCATACAGTAACATTCGTTTGTTCGTTGTGTCAATTTGAAGTTTGTTTGAAGTAACAAACCTGTTCACCCGAAGGAAAACTCGACGAAGTGCTATTAGAAGACATCCTATCATAGCTTTTTGGTACATAACGGCTACCGTAGATGCAACACGCATTTGAAAACGTGAGGTGCTGGAGAGCACAATTCGTTTGAATGCAAAATACAATTTCACCACTAGATGGGAGTAATTCTTACTTAATGTCTCTTTAACGTTAGACTCTTCACTCCCGCCAGATTTTGCTGGTGGACTTGCATGCACCGATGGCACAGCTCCATTTGCCAGCCTAGCCCACTCTCTTCGTCGAATCCCATGCGAAATTCCATAAGATCTCCTTGGTTGTAGCTGTCCGGTGTTAAGTGTTTTTCATATACCACCGTGTGTCTTGTCACCGAGGAGGCAGCGAAATTACTCTCTTTGCCTGGACGAAACGTATCCAAGCACGGAAATCTTTGTGTTTCTTGTTTGGAAATCGGTGGACCCGATGGCCAGACAAGTTGGAGTGGTTGCATCCAAAACAAACACAAGAATTCACCATTGTGACAATTCAAACCAACTCAACTATAACGATAACTACAAGCTCTATTTTCTGTACCACCTCTCAGACTACGCAAACCCACACTGAGAACCAGGGCAGCAACGCCTATTTGTTTGCCTATCGTTGCGTCATATGACGCGTTCTCTGGAAAAGGGCGTTTTTTCTTAATTTCTGCCTGTGGGTGTTGTAAAACATATGTATTATGTATGTCTTTTTAAATTGACATTTTCATACAAAAATTCTCTATATATTAAGTTATACATTTAAATTGAAAGATGGCCTTTAATAAACAATATTGATAACACTTTATTTTGATGGTCCCTTTTGAACATTCTGGTGACTATAAGTAACATTGCAACTACATGTCAACTAACTCTCAGTAGAGTATTGGTAGACTGTCTGCTTAATATCTGATAACTCTTCATTGTGATGGTCCTCCAACAGACAGTCTATTGACAATAAGTAACTATGCAACTACATGTCAGTTTATTCTAACCCTAACAGTCTACTAATACTCTACTAACACTCTAATGAGAGTTAGTAGACATGTAGGTGCAACGTTACTTATAGTCAACAGAATGTGTTAAAGGGACCATTCAAATGAAGTGAAACCACAATATTTTGTTCATTGTTTGTTCATGTTATTCACAGTGCATTAATGTTTAAATTAACATAATAAATGCTGTAGAAGCATGCTGTTCTTAGTTCATGTTAAATAAGTAAACCTTATTGTAAAGTGTAAATGATTTTTCTTGTATATAGTTGTCCTCTGTCTCATTTGTTTAAATCAGTCATGGAGGTATCCAAAGCTTTATTAAAACTGGTAAATTAACTCATCATAGCTGGATTTATGAATAATTTTTCAAGCTCAAGGAGATGTTTGATATGCCACAGCCCCACTTGCAAAATGACAAAAAAAGACAGGCATCCAGCCTTTATATGGGCAAAGCAAAGGCATCAAGCTATTCACTGTAGTAGCAGCTGAAAAAAAAAGCCATCTCACGTTTTGACTGATGAAAACAATAAACACATGATTGCTACAATGTGGTTTAGGCTTATGTGTATTTTTTAAGCCCTGTCAAGGTATTTATTAATAATAAGTATATGAATAATGCAGTGCTAATTGACAGCCTTTTTATGTTTTTGAAAGTCTCTAATGTTGCATTTATTTAATCAAAAATACAGTAAAAACAGTAATATTGTGAAAAATTATTACAAATTAAAATAATTTGTGAATAGGCTATATTTTAAAATGTAACTTAATTTATTCCTGTGAGCAAATCTGAATTTTCAGCATCAGTTCTTCAGCATCCAGTCTTCAGCGTCACATTCTTCCGAAATAATTCTAATATGATGATTTGATGCCCAAGAAACATTTTTGATTATTATCAGTGTTGTAAACAGTTGTGCTGCTTATAAAAATGTTTTGGAAACCCTGATACATTTAATCTTTCAGGATTCTTTGATGAAGAAAGTTCAAAGAACAGCATTTGCATTTTACACAGATTTGTGTATTTAATGTATTAAAGCATTTTTTACATTTTATGAAATCATTGAGGACTTAATGCACAAGTGTTTGTAGTAGGCTACATAAATAAGTTTTTTTTATTTTAATAGAATTTATTTTAATAGAAATTAGTGGTTATTGTTCAGCAGTGTATTTGATTTCTTACCCAATTAAAAGCAAGAGATGAGATTAAAAAAAAAACTTTATTACAAAGCCCGAGTTATATCGGCTTACCCCAGCAAATACAGTAAGGTGTGACATCGTATCAGTTGTGATTTCACCAATCCTATAAGATCACTACAAATCACACTGCACGACTTGGATCTAATAAACTTGGGTATGACATGTATATAGACTGTATGTTGGTGACACCTATTGAATCATTGGCTGTGTCCCAATTCAAAGGCTGCATGCGAATGTCGGACTGAGCATTTAAAAGTTGTTGTTTTTTACATTTTTATTAATCGGATATTTTTAAACCCCAAACTTGCGTTTAAAAGTGTAACTCCATCCTGTCTTCACTGGCGTGCAATGAATTCTGGGGTTAGTCTCGCGTAGGGTAGGTAGACGCAAGGTAGAAGGATAAAAAGTCATCAACATGCGCCAGTGATAAACAAATAGAACAAGATAAATGGCACTTTGGCAGTTGTGGAGGAAGCGAAAAAGGAGAATATAGATGCAGTCATGGCTATAGGGAAAAGAGGCCAACTTGGCATGCCAATTTTGCAAATGGAGCTTGAGGTAAGGGGTGCTTCTCAATACTCAAATTGATGCTTCTTCGTTTCGTCGCTCCAACATCCTCAAGCCTGTGACCAGGAAACTGATCGAACTCTAATTTCACCATGAGGCAAGGAACAAGGAAGCTTCCAGAGGAGTCATGCACCCTCGCATCCTAAGGGGGTGGAGCTAATGCTGAGTTCACACTGCACGATTTTCAAAGTAGTCAGGTCACTGTTCTTTTCACACTGCACGACTTTCTAGGGCAGCATTCAGTTGCTGCTGTGACTTTACAAAAGAAAGAATCACCGACAACTTCTGTCTGGTCCGCAAACTACGTTTCACAACCAAACACATGCGAGAAGTGATAAGGAAATAATGCAAGATAACATGAGATGTGTGTGAGACAGACTGATATTGTTATTAAAAATGATAGCCCGCAAGAAGCTTGTGATCCAAATTGCCTATGCGCTGATTTGCAGCAAAAAGGAGAAAAAAAAAACAGACTATGCAGGAGGAAATGGTGGGGTAGATGAGGGTAGCAAGTATTGTGCGTTCTGCAAAGAAAGCTGGGGGTAAATAAATAATTTTGCAATGTGCTGCTGTTGCTGCTGGTCAAGCATATGTTTGTGCTTTGTTTCTGTTTGATATACTAAAATACTGATATTCTGGTCTATAACTCCTCCCCGAACTTCCCGCTGTACTGTATCTTGCTCTCTCATTGGCTGTAGGTCATCGCCATTGTAGTTTTCAGTCAGAACACTTTCACACAGCAGGATTGTGAATCGCCGACAGTTCCAGATATTTAGCATGTGATTGTCACTCATGTGAACGAGCACCGATTTGCCTATGATTTCAGGCATTTGTCAATGATCTCCCAAAACCTGTCGGTGAGCGAAAATCAGGCTTAAAATCGTTCAGTGTTAACTCGGCATAAGACTTGAGAAAAGGAAGCGAGAGAAGGAAACGAGGATGCATAAACAAGAAATGAGAAGCACCCTAGAAGGTTTAAGATTTAGTGCCATTTTGTGTTGAGCAATATGTCATTTCAGGTTACATTTTTAATGGCTAGTCTATAGACGTAGGTCGTAGCAGCAAACAGTGGCTGCATACGAAATTGCATACAGTAGGCGAAAAACAGTGGCTGTTTCCCAATTGACCCTTCGCAAGGAGTTTGATTGACAGGCGATCTGACCGATCATAATCCGCTATCCGCCATTTTAGTCTGACAAAGCAGTCAGGAGAGTAAGTAGTCAAGTCAAGTCACCTTTATTTAGCACCTCAAAAACACAGATCCATGCTTCTACTGTAGCATTATCATTGATAGAGAGATAGTTGAGAGAGTAGAGCATTTCAAATATCTTGGCATTATTTTGGACCAAAATCTCAATTTTAACCAGCATACTCTATGGGTTTACAAACGCTATCAAAAAAGACTGACAGCTATTCGTAAACTTAGGCACTTGTCTGTTCAGCCACGTCTTCTTCTGCATCGAAGTATTATTGAACCGGTCCTTACTTAAGGGGCCATTTGTTTTTTTCATATGCTTACAGTTACCAACAAGAACAAATTCTTAAAGATAACTCATTTAGCAAGTAAAATTATTGGTATCCCTACCCCCAATTTATCGGATAGTGTCTCGACATTCACGTTGCGAAAGGCACAAAAAATCTTAAATGACTCAGAACACCCACTTAACAAGTATTTTATCCTTCTGCCTTCTGGCCGCAGGTATAGGTTACCGATGTGTGGGAAGGCCAAGTCTATTAAGAGTTTTGTTCCTGTATCTATACGAGCTCTAAATACATAGGAAATCAGCCTTTGATACAGGTATGTTCTCTGTCTCTTTTTTTTTTTTTGTAGATGTTTATATGTTGATGCTCTTAATATGTTATACATGTGTGTTTGTATTATGTACGCACCTATGGTGGAAACAAATTTCCTCTCGAGGACAAATAAATCATCATCATCATCATTTTCACGGACCAAACAGTCCGGCAATGAGGAGAACAGGAGTTTTTGTTGAAAAATAGGGGTTTTGTTTTATTAACCCAAAAAATATTAAACAATAGAAACCAAAAAGTTAACAACAAGGCCTATAAAAGAGGTCAACAAAATATAAGCATAACAAAATATGAACTAAACAAACTGACCTCCCTAAATGAGACACAAAGGAACATATATAGTGGCTTGGCCAAACCAATTTACACATAAGGGATAAACAAAATGGACGACAAATACCACAAGTACAAAGTAACACAAACTAAACCCAAAACCCCCCTCCGACATGCCAGCACATGGTATGGCTTGATTGGCAGGCCACAGGTTATCACAGTCCTCCACCCTTGGCCACGCCTTTCTTCCCCCAGGACAGACCTCTCTCCAACATGGTAACAAAGAAACAATAATTAATAGAACAGAAAATGTTTACATAACTCTACAATGTGAAAATGTGTGCACTCCATTTAAACAGTGTATGGCTAAAGCAAATAAATGTATATTTTAACTGAAAAACGATCTGTGTTTTGAAATCATAAATTGTTTGGGGTGTGGCTAACTGCAAAAAATAACAACCTGCATGCTTAACCCATGTGTGCTGGTATTACCATTGCTGGCTGCGAGAGACGTAGTCCGCGGTTATATTCTCTTTGCCAGGGATGTGCTGGATGATGACGTGGAAAGGTTGTAATGCCAGACACCAACGAGTAATCCGGCCATTCGTGTCCTTCATTCGTTCCATCCACTGAAGAGCTTTGTGGTCTGTCTCAAGGGTGAATTCTCTGCCCAGAGGTAATAACGGAAGGAGTCGAGAGCCCACTTTATAGCCAGCGCCTCCTTTTCCACCGTTGAATAGCCCACCTCTCTGGGGAACATTTTCCGGCTGATATAGGCAACTGGATGGCGGTCATCTGGTGGTCCCTGGAGAAGCAACGCCCCCAGACCCCTATCGGAAGCATCTGTTTGCAGAATAAAGTCGTCATCAAAGCTTGGACTATACAGAACTGGTTCCTTAGTGATTGCTGGATGTCCTGGAAAGCTGCCATTGCCTCCTCCGTCCACTGGATCTGGTTGGGACACCGAGATCCTGTCATGTCTGTGAGAAGAGCTGATCTATTGGAGAACTGTGAGATGAAGTGGTGATAGAAGCCTGCCATGCCCAAGAAAGACCGAAGTTGCTTCCTTGTGTGTGGCAACGGAATCGTGATCGAGATCTGCTGTTCACTGATCGATTGCTCGTGTCTGCCTTCCTGCCTGCTGTGAGTTTGTTTGCGTTGTAAGGCTGGTGCCAGTATGTCTAATCGACCCCTCAATGTGACAAAAGGCTCTCCTGGGAATTAACACTTGAACTATCTCTTGAATATGTAACTCCCTCCTGCATATGTAACAGGAACTTTGGAGACGCAGAACACAGTGCAGTTCACACTTCCCCCACACTATCTCCCCCACATCCCCATCCTCCTCTCCTGAAATACACTGAAACCTTATGCAATGTTATGTACAAAAATGTAACTACTCATGTTTGGTGTCTTTTAAAGTGTCACAGTGCGCCTGGTAGGATGGTCTCATTCTCCCAACTATGATGTAAAGCTAAAAGAAGTTATGAAATATGAGAAAAGTGATGTGTCCCATAATAGCCTCATTCAAGCTGCCTCCTGTATGTAAAATCAGGCAGACCTCACTGTGTGAGCCCCTGAATTGACAACCAAAATCTAATTATAATGACAGACATCACCATTTGGTAACAATTGAATTATCTGGGTATATAAGGGAAAAGGGCAGAAAAGTTCAGGGAGTCTGTAGGTTGACTGCCCGCACAATCGCAGTGTGTAATTTTCATTGGCAGGTAATATTTTCTACGAATTCTTTGATTTATGTTATGATATGATCAACTGATGATTTTATTCTCATAAATTGAATTTTGAATTATTGCTTCATTACCTGGTCAATAAATTGTAAACGTTTGATTTTACTCTGATTGACTCTGAGTTTGTTCTCCCAAGGAGATTATCGGATTCGTATGCTCCCGCAAGACTGCGTCAGATTGGCGACGGCTAATATTTTGTCACTAATTCAAGTGTACTTATTTTGTAGAGACGGGGCATTCCGTTTAGGGTAGCTAACGTGCTACTTGACCAACCTGTCATGATTCTGCCATCAGGTCTGTGAGTTCTAGTATTTTGGCAGGATCATGACAGACCCATGTTCTGTGTGCAAGCACATGGCCTTGTGTTTTGGTCATGTGCTTGTGTTGTCTCGTCTCGTTACCCCGCCCCCTTGTTATCCTGATTCTGTCATTAGTGTTTCACCCGTGTCACCTGTTATGTTTGATTAGTCTTCCTATTTAATCCCCTTGTGTTTGCTGTCTTGTGTCGGTTCATTGTTATACGTTGATCAATGAACCGACCCATTCTGAACCCAGCGGACAGTATGTCATCCCCACTAAGACAACAATCAGCTGACCAGGAACTATGGTGGCAGTCAGCTATCAACGACAGCAAGTTGGGCAAGCTTCCTTTCCCTCCCCAGGGAGAGAGGTCCCTGAGAGGATATGCTCAGGCCGTGGAGGCAAAGAGACATTTTTTACCGGAGAGCCTGGTTAACCGTTACCTCATCGCGGGTCTCAAAGTTCCTCCACCTCTGGCGGAACGGGAGAGGCTGGCCCACCGCCCGTTCCGGGACATGGTGGACTGCTTGGTTCGTCGGGAGTCACAGGGTCCCATGGTGTCGTTACCTCCTGCCTGTCTGCCGGTGATCCCGGAGGATCTGTGGTTAGGCTTCGTGAGGCTTGGAGAACAGACTCGTCCCAGTTCGACTCCCGAGGCATCATCGGCTCCGCGAATCAGGAAGAGGAGGAGGAGACCTGCGTCTGCCCAGCCAGAGCCAGTTCACGTCCCGTCTGTCCAGCTAGAGACTGTTCACGCCCCGTCTGTCCAGCTAGAGACTGTTCACGCCCCGTCTGCCTTCCTGAGCTGGGACTATCTGGAGCGTCTGGCTCGGATCTTAGAGAGGCCGGTGTTCGGTGTTTCGGAGCTGAACCCAGTGCCCGTTCCAGAGCCCGCTACGGCAAGCGCTGTTCCAGAGCCCGCTACGGCAAGCGCTGTTCCAGAGCCCGCTACGGCAAGCGCTGTTCCAGAGCCCGCTACGGCAAGCGCTGTTCCAGAGCCCGCTACGGCAAGCGCTGTTCCAGAGCCCGCTACGGCAAGCGCTGTTCCAGAGCCCGCTACGGCAAGCGCTGTTCCAGAGCCGGTCGCCGTGAGCGCGGCACCCAGTCCTGTTCCGTCACCAACCATGTTCCCCGTCAGAAGTCCCCGGACTGTCTCCTCGTGTGTCCCTGTCTCTACTGCCCCCGGACTCCCGTTTGTTTCCCCCGTCATGGTTCAACCTAGGACTGTTTCTCCGTCTACTCACACCACTCCACCCAAGTCCGTTCGGGTCCCCCGTCCTAAGCCCACACCCTGTAGTTCCAAGATCACCGTCCCGCCCACCCACCCTGGACTCTCGCTCAAAGACTCTGTTGTCCCTCCGCCTCCCCTTCCTTGTTTATTTTTTCTGATGTTTCACCCTAACCCGGTCATTGTTCACGCTTGTATGCCCCTGTTATTATTTGTCATGTTTTGTTGGGTCTGGTCTATGTCTCTGTCAGTCTTGTCCCGCGTTTAATGTCTCCTTGGGGAGCGTCTGGTAGCCGCTCTTTAAGGAGGGGGTACTGTCATGATTCTGCCATCAGGTCTGTGAGTTCTAGTATTTTGGCAGGATCATGACAGACCCATGTTCTGTGTGCAAGCACATGGCCTTGTGTTTTGGTCATGTGCTTGTGTTGTCTCGTCTCGTTACCCCGCCCCCTTGTTATCCTGATTCTGTCATTAGTGTTTCACCCGTGTCACCTGTTATGTTTGATTAGTCTTCCTATTTAATCCCCTTGTGTTTGCTGTCTTGTGTCGGTTCATTGTTATACGTTGATCGTGAGTACCCGCTGTACATCTAGTCATTGTTAGCGTCTCTTGAAGTCTTGTTTGTTTTCTTGTTCATTTGTTTCCCAGTTTAGTCTAGTCAGTCAGGTATTCTGTGTTCCATCTGTTTTGCCCTCTCATGGGTTTTGTTTTCCTGTTTTTGTCATTAAACCGTGTCTTATTGTATACTGTCTGCGTTTGGGTTCATATCCGTGTCTTACCGTGACACAACCTAAATTTGGGTACGTCTATTTTACCTCTGTCTTAATTTAAAGTAACTTTAGATAAGTGTACGTGAGAAATCACGGGCTTGGCCAGTCTAAACTATTATGAGGGAAGTATTGTTGGTCAACTCATACCTATAATAGGTCCAAAACCTCTACTAAAGTATAACTATTAAATTAAGTTAAAGTGTATACAATTCAAGGGGACTAAACGAAAAGTATCTCTGATTGTGTTTTGGGTGAATCCGACCGTCTGAGATTTTAGTCAAAAACCTCTGTTTAGTGACGACACTGACGAGATTGTGATCGTGAGACGCGCAGAAGATGTGAGGACCTCTAAGCGGCATAGTTTCCTAATCTGAACGGGTAAAACATAATTAAAGAGTTTCAAAAGAATAATCAAACATTCGCTTACTTTTAATGATACCCAGATATCATTAAAACCCTTTTCATTTATGGAGTCAGATGAAATAACGAGTAAATACATATGAGAAATGTGTTCCATTTAATCTTGTTGTGTTGCGTAAAAGGAAAGACAGTAACACGCAGAGACCTTCACCTGTATTATTGGAAACCCTCATTGGACCAATAAACAGGCTTACAGCGTCAAGGCTGTAAGCTCTACGCTTTGTATTTCTTTGTTTTGAACCATCATTTACTATCATTTCTAGTTGTTTATATTACTAAATACAGTTTACCCACCATCTCAGATTAACCTTACATCGTTAGCTTCCGTTATTGTTAGCACAGCACGCTGAGAATTCTGTTGAGCTCGATTGCTTACAGAGAGGCTTTAAAAGCTGCTAGATCTGCTTATTTTTCAACCCTATTAGAAGAAAATAAACAATCCTAGGTATTTATTTGAAACAGTGGCTAAACTAACGAAAAAGAAAGCTTCAAGCACAGAAGTTTCCGGGCAACACAGTGACTTTATGAACTTCTTCACTTATAAGATTGATAATATCAGGGACAAAATTATAACCATGCAACCGTCTACTACAGTATCGCATCAGGGAGTGCATTGTAGTCTACCTGAGGAAAAATTTTATTCATTTGTTGCTATAGGAGAGGAAGAATTCTGCAAACTCGTTAATTCATCTAAATCTACAACAATCTACAATGTTAGCCCCTATACTGACTAAGCTATTGAAAGACATGCTTCCAGAGATCATAGATCCTCTTCTTAAAGGGACACTCCACCCATTTGCATTAAGCTTTCCATTGTTAGAAACCCAGTAATACTATTGAATGGTCCTGAAAAAATCTTTCATTGTCCCCTGAAACGAGAGAAATCCACTATTTACCTTTTTCACTTCCGCCTACAATGACGCAAAAATCGTCAATTTGCGTCATTGTAGGAGGAAGTGTAAGAATGGGGTATTTCTGTAAAGACTACAAGCACTAGTTCCCATCCTTTCCAACCCGCCCATTGGGGGATGGACCTAATGCGCTAACAGACCTATCACAGATCAGTGGCAGTGGCGAAACTTTTTGAAAAAATGGACGCTGAAGGTTCTGAAAACGAAGACGGACACATTATGGAGGATTGGGATTTTAATATGGCAGAAACAGATGTTCGTGGCTACCTTTATGAGCCTGAGTACAGCGACGAGCAGCTGAGGGCTATGGAGGAACAGGAGGCGGCTGAACCTGCTTCCACCACAGCCGATCTACCTGCCGCGGACGAGGAGCCCGCAATGCCTCGAGCTGGGACAGATTGGTGGTGGCTGTGCTCTCACTGTGCGCCAATGGACACAGAAGAAGAGTCAGTCTGCTGCCGCGAATTCCAGCGGTGCGAATTTCTCCTGTATGAAATTATATATTCGGAGGATGACACGGACGTGTGTGTGGTTGATCACCCGAGTTTCGCACCACATATCGATAGCGGCGTCCTGGAGACCTACTTTCGAAGTAGTGGGAGTGGCCTGTGGAGCTGAGCATTGCAATGCACTATGGAGATTGTTGTCTATAATCCACAAGCACTAAAAAGTCATTTTCGGCATTTTATTGGACAGGAAGGAACAAAATTAAAAATTTCTGCTACTATTCTACTACACATATTACCCACTTTCAATACACATTCATGTCAAAATCGGTGGAGTGACCCTTTAATATCATTAATTCGTCTTTGTCTCTAGGATACGTACCAAAAACCTTTAAGCTGGCTATGATAAAACCGCTTGTTAAAAAAACGCAACTTGATCCTTCAGAATTAGTCAATTACAGGCCGATCTCAAATCTGCCTTTTCTGTCAAAGATATTAGAAAAAGCAGTATCCTCACAACTGTGTTCCTTTCTTGAAAGAAATGATATCTGCGAAGATTTTCAGTCAGGATTTAGACTGCACCATAGTACTGAGACAGCTCTCATTAGAGTTACAAATGATTTACTTTTATCATCCGATCGTGGTTGTAGCTCTCTATTAGTGTTACTTGATCTTAGTGCTGTATTTGACACAATTGACCACAACATTCTTTTAAATAGACTAGAAAACTATGTTGGCATTAGTGGAATTGCGCTAGCATGGTTTAAATCATACTTATCTGACCGTTATCAGTTTGTAGCAGTAAATGAAGAGATGTCTTATCGATCACAAGTTCAGGATGGCGTACCACAAGGCTCAGTACTAGGACCGCTGCTGTTCACTCTGTACATGCTACCATTAGGAGATATCATTAGGAAACATGGATTTAGCTTTCACTGTTATGCCGATGATACTGTATATTTCTTCAAAACCTAACGAAACTTACCAATTCACAAAATCAGCGGAATGCATAGCTGATATAAAAAATTGGATGACTAGTAATTTCCTACTACTAAACTCTGAAAAAACAGATTCTAATTATTGGACAAAAAACTTCCACACGTAATAACCTAGAATACTGCCTAACACTTGATGGCTGCTCTGTTAAGTCTTCGTCGTCGGTTAGGAACCTGGGTGTGCTCTTTGATAGCAATCTTTCATTTGAAAGTCACATGTCTAGTATCTGTAAAACCGCATTTTTCCATCTTAAAAATATATCTAAATTACGACATATGCTCTCATTAACAAATGCGGAACAATTAGTTCATGCTTTCATGACATCAAGACTAGATTATTGTAATGCTCTACTGGGTGGTTGCCCTGCACGCTTAATAAATAAACTACAGCTGGTCCAAAACGCAGCAGCTCGAGTTCTTACTAGACCCAGGAAATATGACCATATTAGCCCGGTTCTGTCAACACTGCATTGGCTGCCTATTAAACATCGTATAAATGTTAAAATATTGTTGATTACGTACAAAGCACTAAATGGTTTAGCTCCGCAGTACTTGAGCGAGCTCTTAACGCATTATAGTCCTTCACGTCTATTGCGATCTCAAAATTCGGGCCAGTTGATAATACCTAGAATATCAAAATCGACTGCTGGCGGTAGATCCTTTTCCTATTTAGCACCAAAACTTTGGAACAGTCTTCCTACCATTGTCCGGGAAGCAGACACACTCTGTCAGTTCAAAGCTAGACTAAAAACACATCTCTTTGACCTAGCATACACATAATATATTATAGACTTCTATAATTCAATGTTAGGCTGCATAGATTAGGTCAGCCGGAACTGGGAACACTTCCCTTAAATAGTGTCTTTGTTTATCCTGAGGTTTTCCCGCAGCCTACCGGATCCAGACCGTATCCAGATCTGACTAGGAGCTTTGCCTGGACCTGATGACAACGCAGTGCTGAAGTGCCAACTAGCCTCTCCCTATGGAGGATCCCTTTCCCACTCTACAGATAAAACGTTGTGATTCCGGTTCGCGTACCCACCCCGAAGAGATAAAATAAAACAAAATTCTGTATCAAATTACAGTTACTGTAAATCCGGCCTCTAGTTCATAAACGCCAGAGGAGAACTGGCCCCCGAATGAGCCTGGGTTCTCCCAAGGTTGTTTTTTTTCTCTCCATTAAGTCACCTGATGGAGTTTTAGGACACCAGTAGGTCACTTGATGGAGTTTTTCGGTTCCTTGCCACTGTTGCCTTTGGCTTGTTCAGTTGGGGATATTCAAATTAATTAACCAAGCATTAATACCATTGATCAGCCCTACCAAACGTGGATGTTTTTTCCACTAAGAAACAAACATTGTTATGTTATTTGATTGATACTGTGAAGCTGCTTTGATGCAATTTATATTGTGAAAAGCGCTATATAAATAAACTTGACTTGACATGACTCTATGGCCTGGATCTTATTTACCTGTGGCCTTATCACCCCATTTCCAATGATGTGACCAAGGTACTCTGTCTCTGCAGCAGCGAAGGCACACTTTGATACATTTATGGTCAGCCCGGCAGAATGGAGACGATCCAAGACAGTTTGCAGATGTTCCAAGTGGTCCTCCCAGGTGGTACTGTAAATGACAATGTCATCCAGATATGCAGCTGCAAAATCATTGAAACCACACAGTACCTGGTCCATGAGCCTCTGGAAGGTGGCTGGAGCCCCATGCAAACCAAATGGCATGACAGTAAACTGGAAGAGACCCCATGGAGTCCTGGAGGCTGTCAAATATCTGGACTGCTCAGTGAGTGGAACTTGCCAGTAACCTTTACACAGATCTATTGTGGTCAAGTACTTTGCCTTCCCCAATCGTTCCAACAATTCATCAATTCTCGGTGTGGGATATGAATCAAACTGAGAAATGGAATTCAGGTACCTGAAGTCGATGCAGAACCTCATGCTTCCGTCCTTCTTTGGGACCAGGAACACTGGGTTACACGACTCACTTCTTGAAGACTCAATGATCCCCGGGGACAGCATTAGGTCTATCTCCTTCTTCAGTGAGGCCAGCAGGCGTTCAGGAATCCTGTAACTAAGTCTCCTCACTGAAGCACCCTCCTTAACAACAATGTCATGTTCAACCATATCGGTCCTCCCAGGATTCTCCTAGAATACTTCGTAAGTACAGATTTCTCTCACCTGACGCTGCTTTTCTTCGGAGAGGTGATTGAGAGGGGATATTCAAATTAATTAACCAAGCATTAATACCATTGATCAGCCCTACCAAACGTGGATGTTTTTTCCACTAAGAAACAAACATTGTTATGTTATTTGATTGATACTGTGAAGCTGCTTTGATGCAATTTATATTGTGAAAAGCGCTATATAAATACACTTGACTGACTGACTGACTGATTGAGGTTGTGGTCCCCTGAAACCCTAGCTGAAGGCAAGTACTGTTCGTCCACTTCCTCCTCCTCTTGCACACCTCTAATAAGCATCACTTCTTTTTGTTCTGGTCGCTGCACCCACTCCTTCAGGAGATTTATGTGAAATGTTCTGCTTGACCGTGGCCGCCCTGGGGTTGCCACTTGGTATGTGGTGGGCCCAAGTTTCTTCAATACCGCAAACGGCCCCTGCCACTTTGCCAGGAGTTTGTTTTCATCACTGGGGAGGAGCACTAGCACCTTCTGTCCCAGGTTGAAAGATCTCTGCCGGACTGACCGGTCATACCAGGACTTCTGCTGTTGCTGGGCCTCCAACATATGTGATTGGGCGAGTTCGCTCATCCTTTCCAGCCGCTCTCTCATCTGAACAACATGGGATATTATATTAATTGATTCCCCTTTCCCTTTGCCTCCCTCCCAAATCTCTCTCAGCAGCGAGAGAGGACCTCGTACTTCATGCCCATACAAAAGTTCAAAGGGAGAAAAACAGTGGAGGCTTGGGGTACTTCCCTGTAGGCAAAGAGAAGATAAGGCAGCCACTGATCCCAATCTGTACCACTGTCGTTGACAAATTTCCGGAGCATCTGCTTCAGGGTCTGGTTAAAGCGTTCTGTCAGTCCATGCGTGGTTCTCAGGCTCCTTATACCGAGTAACTGGTACTGGTTAACTGGTACAAAAAAAGCCACTGATTTTGCTTCAGGGTATTTTGTAGCATAGTCTGTTAAAACCAGCATGTACCGGTTCCCTAATTTACTCCTCTCAACAGGACCCTCCATTTCCCAAGCGCTCAAATGGGGTGCCAATGATGGGTAAGGGTCGGAGGGGAGCTTTGGAGGGAGTTTTAGCTAATGTTATTTGGCACTGAGGGCAGCTTCTACAGAATTCAGCTACCTCTCTGCTTAAGCCAGGCCAGTGAAAATGACATTTGATGCATGCTGTAGTTTTGTGCTTACACAGGTGGCCAGCCCAGGGAACAGAGTGCCCCATGGTGCGTATGGTATGTCTAGTCGCTTGGGGAGCCACTAACTGCAACACTGACCCTTGTTGACGGTAGAGCATGCCATTTTGCAGAATATACTCATCTCTGTTGGAGTCTTGCCCAGCTCCTGGCTCCTTTTCCACTACTTTCTGAAAGAGAGACACTAAAGATGGATCAGCTTTCTGCATTTCGATTAGGTTCTATGGCATTTGAAATCCTAAAGGTAACTCTGGTTCAGGATGGGTTGGTCGTTTCACCACTGTATGTTGGAACTTCTCCTGCTGTCTCTGTCTGCGAGTTTTCCGAGACTTCCCGGGTGCTGGCTCCAACTCCTCATTGTAGAAAGGCAGGGTACATAGAGTCTCAGAGTAGTCATAGGATTTTGTTGCCTGTGCTCTGGTAACAACTGCATTACATTTTCGGCATTGGTCTGACTCTAACAAATCAAACAACACTGAAAAGTCTCTCCCTAGCAAAGCAGGAAAAGGTAAGCCATCTACAACCCCAATATTCAACAGGTAGGTTTGCCCATCTACTTTTATGTACATGTCAGCTGTTGAATAGCTCTTTTCATCCCCATGTACACAACAGATAGGTATGGTGTCTTCCGTGCTAATTATATAGGGAGGTACAAACTTCCTGTGCACAAGTGTCTGATCACTTCCAGAATCAAGCAGATCAAGCATGAGCATTATCCCATTAACTTCAATGTTTTTCATTTGAATAAACTGGACCTTCTTGAGCTCAGGTTCCTCCTGAGTTCATGGTACAAAGCCCATCTGAGTCATGTTAACTGAGTTTTTAGGGCACATAGGTTTCGTATGGCCTTCTACTCCACAAAGATAATAGATTGGTTTCCTCCCTAAGGATTTTACTGATCTGTTAGCTGGTTGGCTTTCCTTCATGGGGAATTTACCCACCACGGTGCCTGGATCGTGTGTTGGTTTGCGATTATCCTTCGCAGTTCTCCATGAGTTATAACTCCATGGTTGTCCCTTCTTTCGGGCAGCCACAAAAACCTCAGCCAGTCTAGCAGCCTCCATGGCTGAATTTGGGTCGTGCTCTCGGACCCAGAACTGCAGCTCAGGAGACAACATTCTAAGATACTGCTCTAGTATCATCACTTCGCTAATTTCCTGGATGGTTTTACCTTTAGGCTGGATCTACTTTCCATAAAGCTCCTTGAGCCTTGCATACAACTCCTTGGGGCTCTCATCAGGGTTCACCTCTGTGGAGCGGAATCTTTGCCTGTAGGTCTCAGGATTAATGTCATATTTAGCAAGAATGGCTGATTTTACCTGATCATAGTCAAGGGAGTCATCACTGTCCATATTAACATATGCACTTCTAGCTTTGCCAGTTAGTAATGGAATTAACTGAAAAATCCAATCAGCTTTCTGCCACCTGCATGCTACAGCAATGCGTTCAAATGTAATGAGGAAATGTTCACTGTCATAATTATCAGTTAATTTTTCCAACCGGGGCTTATGTTATGAGCAAGACTGACCTACCGAGGCCCCTGTTTGAGTGGTCATCATGGGCTCAGCTTGGTCTGGTAGAGGGTGCATAGTGGATGATTGAACCTCCCTATCTGGAGGATCAGAGTCGTGCGAAAGTGGATTTGGCACCACAGACGTCCGGGCCTGAACTTCTAACTGCAAAAGCTGAAACTGGTGTTGAAGAGCTTTAAAACGTTGTTCTTGTCTCACAGTTGCCTCATTCTGCTTTGCCTCTCGAGCCTCCTGCTGCCCCATGTGCGCCTGAAAAATGGCCATCAAGTCAGAGAGAGTTGGCTCCTTACCCTCTGTGTCCTCAGCCCCTCCTGAGGCTCCACCTTCTTCCTCTTCACTGGCTTGCTTCTCGTGGGCCACTGTAGACACACCAAGTCTTTTTCTACCTTTTCCCTTTATCATCTTTCTTCAGTGTTGAGGGATCACCAACCAAAGAATCCCCAAAAAAAGTGGAATTGGGAAGAGCAGAGAGGAAAAAAAAATCCTGTTTCCTCAACTGGATAATCCGACCGCTGCCACCAATTGTCACGGACCAAACAGTCCGGCAATGAGGAGAACAGGAGTTTTTGTTGAAAAATAGGGGTTTTGTTTTATTTACCCAAAAAATATTAAACAATAGAAACCAAAAAGTTAACAACAAGGCCTATAAAAGAAGTCAACAAAATATAAGTATACTCAAAACAGCATACAACAAAACAAAATATGAACTAAACAAACTGACCTCCCTAAATGAGACACAAAGGAACATATATAGTGGCTTGGCCAAACCAATTTACACATAAGGGAAAAACAAAATGGACGACAAATACCACAAGTACAAAGTAACACAAACTAAACCCAAAACCCCGCTCCGACATGCCAGCACATGGTATGGCTTGATTGGCAGGCCACAGGATATCACAGTCCTCCACCCTTGGCCACGCCTTTCTTCCCCCAGGACAGACCTCTCTCCAACATGGTAACAAAGAAACAATAATTAATAGAACAGAAAATGTTTACATAACCCTACAATGTGAAAATGTGTGCACTCCATTTAAACAGTGTATGGCTAAAGCAAATAAATGTATATTAAACTATATGATCTGTGAATTGTTTGGGGTGTGGCTAACTGCAAAAAATAACTTAACCTGCATGCTTAACCCATGTGAGCTGGTATTACCATTGCTGCTGGATTTTGACCACTTCATTGAGTTTTGTTTTGTAGAAAGACTCTTTAAAAGATTTTCGTTTTGACAAGGCTGCACTTTTATTTTATTTATTTTTGAACTTGCTGTGCTGTTATTTGATGTAGATAGTTAGTTTGTATTTAGATACAACTTGTTACCGATACTTGTTACTTCAATACATTGGAACATTTTAAGCTTGTTGCGTATTTCATTAGCATTGTGTTGGGGCGAAGGGGGCAGGTGGGGCTTGAAAATTCTCACTTGTCCAAAGTGGGGAATGACCGAAAAAGTTTGAGAACCACTGCTTTAGACTGTGGCCTTACCCACCTCCACACGGTGCGCATCCCCACGCATCCCGAGGCTCCTCCCACTTTCGTCAAGCAGTACAAAATTCCCATCGACTCGCACGAACCAGTGCAGGAAATAATCGAATCCATGCTTAAGAAAGGTGTCATCCTCTTTTGAAACATTTTTATTTATAAAATTAAATCACGAGAACATAAACTTCATCACTGCATTTGCAGGAATCTTTGTTCTTATTAACTCATGAAGTAGTCTAACGCAATATTTTTACTCTAATATCTTTCCCCACACATATGAACTGTGATCATGCACAACCAGTGGCAAACTTGGTTTTAAAATTTGACAAATTGATGTCTCCTTTAATGGTCCAGTGGTAGAACTTTTGCCGAGCATGTCAGATGTTCTGGGTTCTAATCCGCACTCATATAGTTTTTTTTTTTTTCTCTCATCAAAACCGAATATGTACATCAGTGGTTGTATTAGATCAAGCAGGGACACCTTTGTGTGCATTTTTGTTTTGTTATTTCACCGGAATGAACAAAGTCTCCGAAACGGATTGAAGCACGCGTGCAGTCGAAGACTATTCCAGAATTTAGAAGCTAAATGTGAGAACGCCCTCCCTCCTTTAGTGGACTTAGATATCTAGGAATGACCAGAAGCCTCGAATTTAGTGATCTTAAAGAACGCGATGGATTGTAGGGCAATAGAAGGTCCATTAAATACACAGGAGCTAGACCATTTAGGGCTTTATAGGTCAGTTGTAATACTTTGTAATTGATACGGAACTTAATAGGTAACCAGTGTAGAGATGATATAATTGGTGTTATATGATCATATTTTCTTGACCTAGTAAGAACTCTAGCAGCTGCATTTTACACTAACTGTAGCTTGTTTATTGAGGATGCAGGACAACCTGCTAATAAAGCATTACAGTAATCTAGTCTCGAGGTCATGAATGCATGAACTAACTTTTCTGCATCAGAAACAGATAGCATGTTACATAGCTTAGCAATGTTTCTAAGGTGGAAAAAGGCTGTTCTTGTAACATATGAAATATGATTTTCAAAAGACAAGTTGCGGTCTAGTATAACACCCAGGTCTTTTACTGTAGTGGATAAAGTAACAGGACATCCTTCTAAATTAAAGTTGTATTGTAAGAGGTTTTGTGGATAGTTTTTTGGACCAATAAGTAAAACCTCCATTTTATCTGAATTTAATAGCAGGAAATTACACGTCATCCAGCATTTTATATCTTTAACACTGTCAATTTAGATGAGTTTGTGTTTTCATCTGGTCGTGATGAAATATATAATTGAGTGTCATCAGTGGAAATGAATTCCATGTTTTCTTATAATATTTCCAAGTGGCAGCATATGTATTGGGAATAGCAGAGGGCCTAACACCGATCCTTGCGGCAGTCCATAGTCTACTGACGTTCTCTTTGTTATTTTCCCCATTTAAACAGACAAAATGGTAACGGTCTGATAAGTACGATCTAAACCAGCTTAATGCCTGTCCCTGAACACCAGTGTAGTTTTGTAGTCGATCCAAGAGTATTTTATGATCTATAGTGTCGAACGCAGCGCTAAGATCGAGTAGAATTAGTATTGAGATACAGCCTTGGTCAGAAGCTAAAAGTAAATCATTTGTAATTTTAACTAGCGCAGTTTCTGTGCTATGATGCGGTCTGAATCCTGACTGAATTTTTATAGATATCATTTTCTGCAAGAAAGGGCACAATTGAGCAGACACAGCTTTTTCTAGTATTTTAGACATAAATGGAAGATTTGAAATGGGTCTGTAATTTGCTAGGTTATTTGGATCTAATTGCTGTTTCTTAATGAGAGGTTTTATTACTGCCAGCTTGAATATTCTTGGAATATGACCTAAAAATAAAGACGAGTTTTATAATAATAATATTGAGAAGAGGCTCTTCCACTACAGGTAACACTTCTTTCAGTAGTTTAGTGGGTATTGGATCTATAAACAATTTTGTTGGTTTAGATGCAATGATAAGTTTATTTAGCTCTTCCTGTCCTATAGTTGTAAAGCGGTGTTGTTCTTGAGGGCGATAATTGAGGCTGAATCATAAGACACCATAAAAGATTGTACATTTACAATTGTGTTTCTGATGCTTTCTATTTTCTCAGTGAAGAAATTCATAAAATCATTTATAAAATCATTCATAAAATCATTTATGACACCGTTACTACACTGAATCAGAATATTTTGCTCAGGTGATGTCTGTTTATTTGTTAGTCTAGCCACGGTGTTAAATAAAAACCTTGTATTATTTTGGTTATTTTCTATTAGTTTGCGGAGATGCTCAGCCCTTGCTGCTTTTAGAGCCTTTTTATAACGTGACAAACTAATTTAGAGGTCTTTAGAATCGTGTGGAAAGACAGTATGTTTCCATTTACGCTCCAAGTTATGAGTTTCTCTCTTGATAACATGCGTAGCACTGTTGTACCATGGTGCTTTAGTTTTCTCTCTAAACTTTTTTAATCTACTTGGTGCAACAATTTCTAATGTACTAGAGAAAATGGTGCTCAAACTGCTAGTCATTTCCTCTAGTTCATCTGTTTGTTTGGGTTCACTGAGCAGCTGAGATAAATCAGGTAAGCTATTTGAGAATCTATCTATAGTGGTTGGAAGGATTGTTCTGCCTGGTCGATAACGTGGCGCAACATGACAAATTTCACCAGTACGTAGTATGCAAGTTACCATGTAATGATCAGTGACATCACTTTGCGTTATAATATCTATATCGGTTGGATTGGTTCCATATGATATAAATAGTGTATGATTTAGACGATGAGTGGGACCACTGAAGTTTTGCTTGACCCCAAAGGAGTTTAATAAATCTGTAAACGCAGCCCCTAACGCATCATTTGTGTTATCTTGGGATATTCAAAATAATTAACCAAGCATTAATACCATTGATCAGCCCTACCAAACGTGGATGTTTTTTCACTAAGAAACAAACATTGTTATGTTATTTGATTGATATTGTGAAGCTGCTTTGATGCAATTTATATTGTGAAAAGCGCTATATAAATACACTTGACTTGACTTGACTTGATCTACGTGTATGTTAAAATCTCCAACAATTATTGCTTTATCGACATTGACCAATAGATCTGAAAGTCTGCAAACTCTTTTAGGAAATCAGCATAGGGCCCTCGAGGTCTACAGGTCCTTATCAAAAAATTAGCATATTGTGATAAAGTTAATTATTTTCCATAATGTAATGATAAAAATTAAACTTATTTGTTTTAGATTCATTGCACACCAACTGAAATATTTCAGGTGTTTTATTGTTTTAATACTGATGATTTTGGCATAGAGCTCATGAAAACCCAAAATTCCTGTCTCAAAAAAATTAGCATATCACGAAAAGGTTCTCTAAACAAGCTATTAACTTAATCATCTGAATCAACTTATTAACTCTAAACACCTGCAAAAGATTCCTGAGGCTTTTAAAAACTCCCAGCCTGTTTCATTACACAAAACCACAATCATGAGTAAGACTGCCGACCTGACTGCTGTCCAGAAGGCCATCATTGACACCCTCAAGCAAGAGGGTAAGACACAGAAAGAAATTTCTGAACAAATAGGCTGTTCTCAGAGTGTTGTATCAAGGCACCTCAGTGGGAAGTCTGTGGGAAGGAAAAAGTGTGGCAAAAAACGCTGCACAACGAGAAGAGGTGACAATCTTCCCTGAGGAAGATTGTGGAGAAGGACCGATTCCAGACCTTGGGGGACCTGCGGAAGCAGTGGACTGAGTTTGGAGTAGACACATCCAGAGCCACCGTGCACAGGCGTGTGCAGGAAATGGGCTACAGGTGCCGCATTCCCCAGGTCAAGCCACTTTTGAACCAGAAACAGCGGGAGAAGCGCCTGACCTGGGCTACAGAGAAGCAGCATTGGACTGAGTCTGGAGTAGAAACATCCAGAGCCACTGTGCACAGGCGTGTGCAGGAAATGGGCTACAGGTGCCGCATTCCCCAGGTCAAGCCACTTTTGAACCAGAAACAGCGGCAGAAGCGCCTGACCTGGGCTACACAGAAGCAGCACTGGACTGTTGCTCAGTGGTCCAAAGTACTTTTTCGGATGAAAGCAAATTTTGCATGTCATTCGGAAATCAAGGTGCCAGAGTCTGGAGGAAGACTGGGGAGAAGGAAATGCCAAAATGCCTGAAGTCCAGTGTCAAGTACCCACAGTCAGTGATGGTCTGGGGTGCCATGTCAGCTGCTGGTGTTGGTCCACTGTGTTTTATCAAGGGCAGGGTCAATGCAGCTAGCTATCTGGAGATTTTGGTGCACTTCATGCTTCCATCTGCTGAAAAGCTTTATGGAGATGACGATTTCATTTTTCAGCACGACCTGGCACCTGCTCACAGTGCCAAAACCACTGGTAAATGGCTTACTGACCATGGTATTACTGTACTCAATTGGCCTGCCAACTCTCCAGACCTTAACCCCATAGAGAATCTGTAGGATATTGTGAAGAGAAAGTTGAGAGACGCAAGACCCAACACTCTGGATGAGCTTAAGGCTGCTATCGAAGCATCCTGGGACTCGATAACACCTCAGCAGTGCCACAGGCTGATTGCCTCCATGCCACGCTGCATTGAAGCAGTCATTTCTGCAAAAGGATTCCCGACTAAGTATTGAGTGCATAACTGAACATAATTATTTGAAGGTTGACTCTTTTTTGTATTAAAAACACTTTTTATTGGTCGGATGAAATATGCTAATTTTTTGAGACAGGAATTTTGGGTTTTCATGAGCTGTATGCCAAAATCATCAGTATTAAAACAATAAAAGACCTGAAATATTTCAGTTGGTGTGTAATGAATCTAAAATATATGAAAGTTTAATTTTTATCATTACATTATGGAAAATAATAAACTATCACAATATGCTAATTTTTGGAGAAGGACCTGTATATACAGTAGCCAAGGCTAGAGATAATAGGGATTTCTTTCTTACATCTAAGAGCGTAACATTTAGCACAAGTACTTCAAATGAATTAAACCTGTGACCTGTTTTCTGTGTAACATTTAGAATATCTCTATAGATTGTTGCAACACCGCCGCCACGACTGATCAGACGGGGCTCATGCTTATAACAGTATCCTGGTGGGGTAGACTCATTTAGACCGAAATAATCATTTGGTTTAAGCCAGGTTTCAGTAGGCAAAGTACATCGAAACTATTATCTGTGACCATTTCATTTACAATAACCGCCTTAGGTGTGAGCGATCTAATGTTTAGAAGACCTAACTTTAGAAATTGTTTTTGTTCACTGATATTGAGATTTTCTGGTTTAATTACAATTAGATTTTTCCTAGATCCTACAGTAGATTTATTGTTTGGCCTCACTAAACGAGGAATAGACAGTTTTTATATAATTTGGACTTTGACTTACTAGTCATATGGTGTGTAACGTCTTGGAGATGTTGTCCGACAGAACAGCCGTTCCGATTCTGCTGGGGTGCAGGCCATCAGCCCAGTAGAGCCTAAGTCGCTCCCAGAACAGATTCCAATTATTTACAAAGAGCAGTTTCTGTTCATTACACCATGACATTAACCATTCATTTAGTGCAAATAATCTACTGAACCTATCTTGTCCTTGTCGGTACGTGGGAAGCGATCCAGACACGATGATTGTTGTTTCAGGCGATGTGCTGCTTACAGTCTCGATCAGGCTCCTAAATTCCTTCTTCAGAACCTCCGTCTGCCGCAGCCTGATGTTGTTCACTCCCGCGTGCAGCACAACAGCTCCGATGTGCTCGTCACCGTTCAGGATCACGGGAACCTGTGCAGCGACATCTAGAACACGAGCACCAGGAAAGCAGTGAGTGCGCACCTTACCTTTACCTGAGGTAAGCGCGGACATGACGGACGATGGAACTGCCAATGATCAAGGCGTCGTTGCGTTCCGACTCGCGAAGAGGGGAGAAGTGGTTCCGGGTGGAGATCTCGAAGACCGGGAGGGGCGGAGAGGTTCTTGCTCTGGTCCTGGCTTGTGTCTTCCGCTTTGGGATCACCCAGGTCCATGGTGTTGTGTCGGTGCCGGAGTGAATGAAGCCAGGGAGGATCGCGTCCTGGGTGCTTGGGTCCTGTACAGAGAAACACATGTAGTAGACAAGGTCGGAGTCAGAATGTTACTAACCACTGACTTGTGAGCATCGGCGCGTGATGTTTCAAGCCTCGGCTTGCCTCTTTAGCAGATCACGGATCTGCTTCTCCACGGACTCCAGCTCCAACTGCACCGAATGCAGCTCAAATGTGTCCTCGCCTGCACTCAGAGGTAACGTTAGACACACATCCGATATATTCGCCATTATAACAGATAAACAGTAAATTAGTAGTGATACTACCAATATCACTACTAATTTAAGACTGAAATCCTGGATAAAACCTGTATCCTTTCAGTGATATGGGTGCAAATAAGACAATCGATAGGCGAGAGACCACGCATGCAATGCTAGCGGGCTTAAGGCTAGTAGCGGAAATTCGGAAAGTTGGATCTAAGTAGCAATATCAGAGCAATCCGATTGTTTTTTATAAGGAATAGTATCGAAGATATTTTCACATGCTGTAAAAATAGAAAATGCTTGTTTATAAATGTGTGGTAAAGAAGAAAATCAAGGATTATGAATCAATTCAACGGAGCTCCAAACACAAACCGCGTGCGCAGAAAATCATCTGGAATGCATCCTTCTACATGTGCTGAGAATGTTTGTTATCGTAACGTTTTGAGATGAACATTGTTTGTTTGGGCCTAACAAGTGTTTTTTGTAGTTTTGTTTATTTTCTTTTGTGGAGCATGAGTCTTACGTGTCTGTGTTCTTTATTGTAGGCCAAGGCGGCAAGGAAAATAAGTGCGACAGCCCTCCTCATCTTGGTGGTGGTATTTTGGAGTGTTTCCTGTGCCACCTGTGAGGTGTTCGACCGAGTGCGGTGTGAGTGCACGTGTGTTTGTGTTTTTTTTGTGGAGAATAGAGGCCCCTTTGGGTTGAGTGACTTCGGCTGCCAACCCCAATTTCCGCTGCCAGGGGTGTCCAATGTTGCAAAGATGCCATTCTTCTTATGATGTAACGAGTACATCAGGATTTAAGGGAAGTGTTCCCAGTTCCGGCTGACCTAATCTATGCAGCATAACATTGAATTATAGAAGTCGATAATATATTATGTGAATGCATATAGTTTCACTGGACTTTTTCCTTGGATTCTTTTCCATTTTGCCCATTGTAGTCCCTGCGCTGCCAAGGATTTGTCATCTGCACCCAAAGACAAATGGCATCCTTCGCATTGTGTTTATTTGCTGTCTTGAATAAACTGTTTACTGGACATGCGAGTGAATCTTGAGTTATTTCCCCTGACACCAGACTCTAGCGTTCTGCAAGTGAACGGTGCCTTGTGGTGCCATCTTAAAGAAGCACAAAATTACTGACCTTTACCTTGATTGTTCCAAGCTGGTAGTGGAATGACCTGCATACCTCAACCGATTCTTTAGCCATTTTCAAGAAACTGCTGAAGAAGCAAATTTTTCGACACTTGTTGACCCATTAATACTTACATTTACTATTCTATTTTTTTTTTTTATATACTTACTACTTGTACTATGCTAGAATAACAGGGACTAGTCTCATCACTTGTATATTGTTTCCCTATTGTAGGTTTGATTGCTTCTATTGGTCTCCTCATTTGTAAGTCGCTTTGGATAAAAGTCTGCTTCTTTAAATCAGACTTCAGATACAACACAAGCAGCTGTCACCTGCAGAAGTTTTCTGATGATACTGCCATCATTGGACGTGTATCAGAAGGGAATGATCAGGAATTCCGGGAGGACATTGCTAACTTTGTCAACAGGTGTGTGTAAAACCACCTTTGCATTAATGCCAGCAAGACAAAGGGAGATGGTGATAGACTTTCGCAGGAAGGCACCCCAGATTACTCCGGTGAAAATAAAGGGTTTGGACATTGAGAAGGTGACAACATACAAATTCCTGGGTGTTCACCTCAACAATAAACTGGACTTTGTCTAACAATACAGAGGTTCTGTTGTAGCGATGTAAACATTTATTGATCGTTTATCTATTTTTATTTGTTCGGGCGCCAGCCAGGCATTTAAACCTGGCAATAAGTAAACTCTGGATAGCTTTATTTTGGAAAAAAACACCAACTACATAAAGGACTTGAAAGAAAGGAGAATCAAATTAAACTTGTAGAAAACCAATCAATTCATTTGCAAATGTATTTTAGACAGTCAGCACAATCACATACTCAACACAGCAAACATGACACTCATATCTCATATTCAAACATCACGACACGGGTTAAGACAATAACACCCCTTCATGGATAACAAGACAAAAAGAAAAAACAAACCAAACAGACAACTATTGGTATAAAGAAAAATATAAAGGAAAGAGGGAAAAAACAAAAAGACATGATTTTAGTAAGGAGGCAGTACTAGCAGTTCTTCGCTTGCAATCACTAAGCCAACTCAATTTACGAACTCGCACACAAAATAAAGCAAAAATACAATTGATTGTGTACGTGCGCATCTTGCATGCGTGCGTGTGTGTTTGTGTGAGTAAGTCTTGCGGGCGTGTGCATGTACTGTGGGTGCGTTAAGATTGTACCCAGTATCGCTGGTCTTCATTTGGAGTATCAGGTAAGTCACAGGAGCTTCTTTTGCTGCACAGTCCAGGAAAACAGTCAATTAGGCATAATTCAAGGCTTGCACCTCAATCGTTACGGTAACCGAGTTAGAGAGCATCCGCCGCCGCTTCACACCTGCACTCTCATTCCCACCGTCACGTCATCCAAACACAGGTAGCATAATCCACACCTCCTGGACACTGCACACTTCCTTCACTCTTCTCTCCCAAGCAGACTCATTTCTCGAACCGAAACACACAAACTTCTCACACCTCTTTTAACAGACAGCACGCATCTCCGTAGCAACAAGACTTCTCACGTCACCAGCTTCCGACACTTCCATTCCCCACCTTAAATAGTTCGTCACAATTGATTAGTCTTCTAATTTGGTCAAAAGAAAAAATAAATGAAAAAAATATATATATAATCAAGTGGCTACCGGATTCCGTTCTGCCACACTGTAAAAGAAGGGCCAAAGTCGCCTTCACTTGTTGAGGAGACTGAGGTCCTTTGGTGTGTGCAGGTCATTGCTGAAGTCTTTCTATGACACCATGGTGGCTTCTGCAGTCTTTTATGCAGTAGTCTGTTGGGGAGCTGGAAGCACTGAGAGGTAGGGAAAGAGACTTAATAAACTGGTAAAGAGGGCCATCTCTATCCTAAAATGTTCTCTGGACACCATCGAGGGGGTGGGGGAGAGGAGGATGTTAGCTAAACTGACTTCCATCATAGACAACATCTCTGAACAGTTCCTTCAGCAACAGACTGGTGTACCCTCAGTGCAAGAAGGAGCACTACCGCAGGTCCTTGCATCCAACCGCAGTTAGACTCATTAATTGCAGTAACAACACTATGTAGCACTTATATCTATTACTACTATCTAGTATTTTTTATTCAATGTGTTTTACCATACTTTTGTTTTGTTTTTGTTAAGCTGCTGTAATAAGTGAATTTCCCCGGTGTGGGATTAATAAAGTCTACCTATCCTAACTAAATGTAAAAATTTTGTCGATAAAAAGATGATGAACATTTAATTGGGTTAGAAAAAATGGCTTTATAAAGATAAAATGCCCATAAAAGGAAAAAATCAAATCAAACTTATTGGAAAATATAATTTCTGTCACTGCTGCAAACTGACCACCACACAGACAATGAAGAATATCAAAATCTTTGGGAGTCAGCAGTCCAAAACCTGCCAAGGTACTAGCACAATAACACACTCAGCAAAATATCATCTAATTACTGTTATCGATAAAATCCCAGAAAATAGAGATATTATTTCGCACACTTCTAGTTTGGAAAACATGTTTTGTTTTTGAATCTCCATCATCTTCATAGCTGCTTACCACATTGAAACATTTATATAGCAAAAACAAAAACTGCAATAATATAGCATATCGCGACATTGAATCACTCAGTATCACCGCAAGGGAAATTCCTTTACCGTGACAGTCCTAGATTTCCTAGTTTCCCTTTCCCTATAGGTGCATATCATATGCTTGTCAAAATGAAACATTAAATATGATTTAATGATAATGATGAGTTTATTCCCTTTAACCAGAAGTTCCATTGTTTCAGACCAATATTGCATGAGGACATGTAGAGGTAAGTACAAATATTTTCTCAATATTTATAAATTAAATTCTAAACATTAATTCATATAGGCCTAATATTTATACTGACATACTTGATAGAAAAAAAGAGCCATTTTATTGTTTTTTTATCCACTGTATAAAAAAAAAAGATAAGTCATGGCAACATGTTTTTACATTAATTGCACAAATAATTTAAGCAATTTCCACTTTCTTTTATAAGTTACACGAGATTCAACTTGATTTTAAAGTTAGTTTTAATGTAATTTAAGTTTTGTACAGCCAATCAATTATACTTCATTTAAAAAAGCAACAGAACTTAAGTTAAGTTGAAATAAGTGGACATTTTTTAGAGTATATTTTTTTTTAGATGATTTGTTGTTTTTTGCTGTTTTGAAACTTTGAACTATAAACAGTGCTGTTGTTTTCCTGGTAATTTTGCTGTGCAGTTTTCATACTCTACGCTTTGCCCTTCCTGTTTTATGAAGGCCCAGCCCCTTGAAGATGTCTGGCCTCGCCCCTGACTGAGACTAGCTGTTTTCACATTCCTGTGTCAGACTGAATAGGGTTTTTGCCAGTTTTGACAAGATAAAGTAACTTAAAAGTAAGTATAAGTTATGTTTTTACATTTATAATGTATTTTGTAATTGTTTTTATTTTATTTACAGTCATTGTGCCATAATCATAATTCGTTTACTTCTGTTTTTCTTTAAAACGTATGATTATTATGTCAGTGCAATAACTTAAGTATCTGAGGAATCTGTTTTGATTAAATCTAAAAGTATTTTGGAGGGTTTGTACGAAAAGTTGGGTTCTGCTTTAGAAGTACCTGTTATATAAGCTTTTAAATACAAAAGACACAAAGTGTACAAAGGCTGGAAAGGATTACCAGGACAAAGTCAACAAAGAAGTCTAGATTACTCCATATAAAATGTTTAGGTATGAAGGGAAACATGATTTTTAGCTGATGATGTGCTGTAAATGCAGTGGCAAGCTCAAAATGAAAGGAGATTTCTCAATGAACTTCCAGTTTGTGGTTTTCTGCTTAATTCAATTGTGAAAGTAACTTTGGTTTACTGGGTTTCTTTTCGAGAGATAAGGTAGTCTCATTTTAACATGCAGTATTGAAGTAGTTTTCAATGATACTTAACTTTCTTCAATTATTTTATGGTAGTATACCTTTCATTGGAAACATTTATAATGACAAGAAAAGTGGTTTTAACAAGAACAAGAAAATGGTGCGCATTGATTTGATTTAGTAAGTTTCACTTCTCCTTTCATTATAATGCATATGAGGAATAGATGCCATAAAACGTTCTACAGTTTTGACATTTATTGCCTTCATTTTCTTCTGAAGTTTGTTTTTCCATGATTGCATCATGTTTCATTTCTTCATTCAGATGCAACAATGAAAGCCACTAAGCATGTATTTAAAATGTAACCTGCTTTGATGCCTGTATAATAAAACTATAAAACCTTTACACCCTATGAACCTCTGTTAGCTATATAGAGTGAAGTGTCATGTGAGCTGTAATCTGATAAACATTTGATATCTGAAAAAAAAAAAAAACTCTAGTTATTTTCACTTAGAGGGGACTAGGTCTAGTTGTCATGGGGAAATTATCATGATAGATACATTTCCGTATATTCAGTTCCCTATCCGTCAGTCACGTTTGACGTTACGTCAGAAACTGAACTGAAGAATTGAGAACTCGCCTGAGAGCCCGATTACCTTCGAGTGTAAACTAAATGAGCCATCATATTGGTGTGCGAGATTTGCATTACGCAGCCTGTGAAGCGGGTATGTAAGGAAGTAATGACAGTCACGATCACTGCCTTTGTGTTTGTGCTTAAAGCTTGCTGAGGTGGATTTTGTGGATGAGTTATGTACCCACTGCAGGAAGATGACCTTCGCAATGTTGGGGTCGAGACTCAATTACCTCAGACGAGGTGGAGTCCCCTCTGATATGCCCTGGTCTAGTTCCTCTGCTGGCCAACAAAGGGGCTACTTGGATGAATACAAAGGGTGACTTGAGGATTACAGTGGGGGCTCTCCCACCGAACCAATCTCCATGGGCCCCCCACTCCTCTAGCCTCCTCCCCCCTTCAATAATTATCGGTAACACTATTTTGATAGTCCGTTCGTTGAGACTCTACTACTTATTAGTAGCCATTTAGTAGCTTGTCAACTGTGCATCAGTTGACATTCAACGACTCTGTTTCAACAGACACGTAACATACATTCAACTAACTGCCTATAGACTATAAGGTACATTTCAAGTGTTAATATCAGTTGACATTCAACAACACTGTTTCAACAGACAAGTAACATACATTCAACTAATTCCCTATAGACTATAAAGTATATTTCAAGTGTTAATCTACAGATTTTTACAAAAAGTGCCGGTTGACTTTCAATGTTATAATGCAACAAGTTATTAGCCAATTGTCAGCTAACTTTCTGTAGATTGAGTCACCATCTTCTAAACTGTCTACCAACAACTCCAAATCAATCTGTCAGTTGAAAGTCAACTGTCATGTCAGCATAGGATCTGTATATGATGCTGTATATCCTACTCAAGAGGTCTCAAATGTATCACATTAATGATTATTTCAACTGAATAAAAACTGTTTAAAAAAAATCTGTAGTTTACCATTTGTTGATAATCTGTTGATAGTCAACTAAAGATTAGTTGCTTATCTGTTGCTTGTCAACAAATATATTGTTTAAGATCAGTAGACTATTTATCGACATTCTCCACTAAGCGTTAGTAGATATATTTAAGGACTAATTAAAGTGAAAAACAGTTGATATCAGTAGAAAGTCTATAACCTATCAACAGATTGCATACAGGTTTCCATTAATTATATAAATGAAAAAAAATGCACTTTTATTAAATAAAAAACACTCCAAATAATACAACCCATTCTTTACTAGGGTATCAGAATCACATCTGAACCATCTAATTATGTGACAAACATTATATTGAGCATTTCAAAACAAGAAAACTCTCAATACTGGGAAAAAAAATGCTGCACTGGCCTAGTTGGTCTAGCTTGGTGGTCAAGTTATAAAGAGTACAACCACACAAATAAAACAAATAAACTCGCATTTAGTTCAAATCTGTCAGTAATTACTCACCCTCATGTTGTTCAAACCCCGTAAGACTTTCGTTCATCTTCAGAACACAAAAAGTTATTAAAGACATCGTTAAAAGAGTCCAAGTGACTACAGTGGCTCAATCTTAAGTTTATCAAGCGACGAGAATACTTTTTGTGCACAAAAATAAACAAAAATAACAACTTTATTCAACTATTCATTTTCTTCTCTGTGGGCCTCGAGTATGTTCACGTAGTGTAACAGCGCAGCGCTTCTGTGTTGTACGTCACACGCATCACACACACATGACCAGCGTCGGCCAATGGTGAGCCTACGTGTGACGTATAACACAGAAGCGCTGCGCTGTTACACTACGTGAACTCACTCGAGGCCCACAGAGAACAAAGTCGATATTTTTGTTTATTTTTGCGCACAAAAAGTATTCTTGTCGCTTGATTGAGAGTTTTCTTGTTTTGAAATGCTCAATATAATGTTTGTCACATAATAAGATGGTTCAGATGTGATCCTGATACCCTAGTAAAAAATGGGTTGTATTATTTGGATTTTTTTTTTTTATTTAATAAAAGTGCATTTTTTCTCTGATGTGCTGCCTATGGTGTTTGTTCTACTTCAGTCAGGTATGCAAAACTGTTCTCGTTTTAAATCGTAATTATGTTGCATATAATTAATGGAAACCTGTATGCAATCTGTTGATAGGTTATTCTACTGATATCAACTGTTTTTCACTTTAATTAGATAGTCCTAAAATATATCTACTAACGCTTAGTGGAGAATGTCGATAAATAGTCTACTGATCATAAACAATATATTTGTTGACAAGCAACAGATAAGCAACTAATATTTAGTTGACTATCAACAGATTATCAACAAATGGTAAACTACTGATTTTTTTAAACAGTTTTTATTCAGTTGAAATAATCATTAATGTGCTACATTTGAAACCTCTTGAGTAGGATATACAGCATCATATACAAATCCTATGCTGACATGACAGTTGACTTTCAACTGACAGATTGATTTGGAGTTGTTGGTAGACAGGTTAGAAGATGGTGACTCAATCTACAGAAAGTTAGTTGACAATTGTTATTTTGCAACCAACTTGCAAAATAACATTGAAAGTCAACGGCACTTTTTGTAAAATCTGTAGATTAACACTTGAAATGTACTTTATAGTCTATAGGGAATTAGTTGAATGTATGTTACTTGTCTGTTGAAAAAGTGTTGTTGAATGTCAACTGATATTAACACTTGAAATGTACCTTATAGTCTATAGGCAGTTAGTTGAATGTATGTTACTTGTCTGTTGAAACAGAGTTGTTGAATGTCAATTGATGCACTGTAGACAAGCTACTGAATGACTACTAATAAGTAGTAGAGTCTCAACGAACGGACTATCAAAATAAAGTGTTACATAATTATCTATTCTATATAAAAATCTATCTATCTATATATAACCTAATCTATAATAATTGTTTTATGATAGATAGATTAGATTAACAAGTAAAGATTTAAGAGCGCACAGGACAACGTTTGAGCGGGCACACGTAATATCTGAATGAGAGCCATATGAGACCACTGCATATTTACGAGCCCCAGTCCAGTTTTGTGCGTGAATGAAAGAAATCCGCCTGCGATTGGAGAGAATCGTTACATCGATGCTCACGCGTTAAAATGATGTGCTCTAGACATTTATCATTAAAATAATGCCATAGAAACAGCCTCAAATTAACTATAAAAACGAGTAGTTGTGTCTAAAAGCTGCAATCATTTTTTATTATTATTATTGGTTAAAATTAATGGATAATATCTTGTATAATATCCGTTGGTGCTCAACCATTTCCGTGGGTGCTCAAGCCCCCGAGAACGGATGTCTTTGACCCAAAAAAATTTACTGAAATCCTCACTGAAGTAAAGGCCGAATTGTTGTTTCAGTACTTCAACATGTTGAGCAACTGCGTTCATCGGTTGTTTATCCCTGTCTCTTGCACATGACAGCGAAGTTGAAAAACATGCAACATTTTTATTAATCAGCTGATCACGCCAAAGATCCAAATTCAACCTGTAGAATAAGTCTACAAGGCATGACAACTGCACTAACCACAGGGGGTCGTCCAGGTACCGCACAAGGTCGGAGAACCCAAATGATACCGTCTATATATTTTTTTTTTTTTTCGTTCTAGGAGGCACACCCCCCTTGTTGAGAACCACTGCCCTAGCACATCACAAGCTGTGGAGCTTTCAGGTGAGATTGCTGGTCCTTCTCATGGGGGACCTAGCATTTAATTTGGGGCTCCAGCAGAGGATCAGATGTCGATCGCTGCATTGATCGACATCCGGCTGCACACTGCCGCCGGCTGCAGTGCCCCCGCCTTCCCCCAGCCGCAGGAAAGCAGTGCAGACCGTCCCAGCCCCTGCCAGACTCGCAAAGCATCAGAGCAAGCGGAACTCCTGAGACAGGCAACCCAGTGATGGAGGAATCAGCTCTTTGGGAGATGGTGACCACACCACTCCTTACCTCGGAGAAGGGCCGGGCGGAGTATCTTTTGTTGAAAAATTTCAATATCCTGTGCTGCCCCACTACCACCTCGCTGCCCCACTACGGGTATGTCTGTGGTCCCTCTGACCCTGCTTGTACAGTCTCTGGAGGCCGAGCTAGCACTTCCCAGACCATCTTGCTGGCTCATTCGGACCATCAGACTCGGCTATGCGATTCAGTTCGCCCGGCGTCCCCCCAAGTTCAGGGGCATTCTGTTCACCTCAGTGCTGGTCAAGGATATTCCTGTCCTACGAGCAGAAATCACAATCCTAATGGTGAAGAATGCGATAGAGTACCCTCTTGCTATGAAAGCAGAATTTTACAGCCCTTCATTGAACCCAAGAAAGCCGGTGGGTTACAACCAATCTTGGATCCTCATGCTTTAAATCTGTCCTTTCACAAGCTCCCGTTCAAAGTATTGGCATTCGTACATTCGCATTCTCAACTATTTCGACGACTGGCTCATACTGGTCTACTTGCGAGAGCAGTTGTGCGAACACAGGGACATAGTGCTCCAGTATCTCAGCCATCTGGGTCTTCGGGTCAACTGGGAAAAGAGCAAACTCTCCCCCGTGCAGAGGATCTCTTTTCTCGGTATGGAGTTGGACTTGATCAACCTGACAGCACATCTCACAAACCCTGAACTGGTTCAAGGGCAGGAGAGCGGTTCCACTGAAATGTTTTCAGAAGCTCCTGGGGCATATGGCATCCACAGTCAACCTCACAGATTGCAGATACAGATTTCTCTGTATAATGCCTGGACACTTATTCTAGGGGACTCCTGTCTGTACAGGAGTCAGAAGCATCTGAGGTCGCTTTACGACGTTCACATTCCGGGCAAGCTCAATCGTGCAGCCGACGAGCTCTCATGACAGGCCACACTCCTGGGAGAATGGCGACCCACAGACAGTACAGCTGATTTGGAGACGCTTCGGGGCAGCACAGGTAGACCTGTTTGCCGCTGCAGACACGTCCCATTGCTAGATGTTTTACTCCCTTTTCACAGATTCACGCTTTTGAAGTTTACACTGAGATAACATTTTTCAACATTTAAAAAAAAAATTACACCTTGGAACCTATTTCAAAGTTTGCGTTCTCGAGCCACCAAACACTGTTTTCTGTATTCAGTTAAAACGGTGTTGTGTAAGCGGCCCTTACGTTAATAACTAATGATCTTTGCAACAGAATTGAATCAATCAAAAACTAACTTTAGGTGGATAATAACTTTATTCTAGAGCTGCTGTAAAGACAAAAAAATCTCTGTTACTTTCATTTCCTATTATCACTGTAAAGCTGCTTTGAAACCATCTATATTGTTAAAAGCGTTAGGGTTAGCGTTAGGGCTATATAAATGAAGGTGACTTGACTATGTTACCAATGATCCTTGTGACAGAGTTGTGCTTTCCTTACTGCAAGAAGGGCTGAAGCGAAAGCTTTCTCCCTCAACCCTGAAAGTGTATGTTGCCTCAATCGCTGCATATCACGATGCAGTACATGGTCAGTTTATGGGAAAGCACGACCTGATCATCATTTTCCTGAGGGGCCCGGAAAGGTTGAATCCTCCCCGCCCTCACCTTGTACCCGCTTGGGACCTCTCCTTGGTCTTAGCAGCCTTGCAGAGAGCACCCTTCAAACCACTGCAGTCAGTAGAGCTTAAAAGCCTGTTCCTTAAGACAGTACTCATGACTGCATTGGCTTCTGTTAAGAGGGTAGGGGACCTCCAAGCATTTTCAGTCAACGAATCATGCCTGGAATTCGGACCTGCAAACTCACGTAATCTTGAGACCCCGACCCGGGTACGCGCCCAAGGTTTCCACCACTTTCTTCAAGGACCAGGTGGTGAACTTGCAAGCTCTGCCCCTAGAGGAGGAGAAAACAGCCCTTGTTTCGCCTGTACATGGACCGAAAGCAACGCTTCAGGACCTCAGAACAGGTCTTTGTCTGTTATGAAGGACAGCAGTAGGGAAAGGCTGTCCTCCAGGCAACCAAGCCCAAGATCACCCATGCCCCCTGGGGGTGAGGGCTCATTCAACACAGAATGTTGGAGTCAGCACGGCGCTTCGCTAGCAGACAGCAGACATTTGTAGAACTGCAGGCAACACCCAACACATTTGCAAGGTTTTACAACCTCCGTGTAGAGCCTGTGTCCTCCCATGTACTCGCCACAAGTAGCCAGTAACACTGTGGACCCACTTGGTGTCTCGCTTGCAGCGCCATTCCCCTCTTAGGACCGCATACATGCGCTTATTTGCTCTACAGGTGAGTTCCCCACCTGGCGAACCCTGTATGGAGTTCCTCCAGTACCCTCGGCGGAGATGTCCGATGCTAGATCTAGCACTCAAGTGTATGCCCAGAAAGTCAGCCCCTGTGCTAGACTAGGTGCACGTGTTGTGATTCCCCTACAGGCGATCCCACATGTGTTTTCTTCCACGGAGCGGCTTCCCAATCATTTACATTTACATTTATTCATTTAGCAAACGGTTTTATCCAAAGCGACTTACAAATGAGAACAATAGAAGCAGTTACACTAACAAGAGGACAACAAAATGTAAGTGCTATAACCTTTCTCAGTTTAATCTAACGCAGAACCCATAACTGTTTTTTTTTTTGTAAATGAAGAGAAAGTATTAGTCACCAAGCCTGTGTCTTTCCCTTGGCAGAGCACCCTCTTCCGTCTCTGCTGGGAATTGACTTCGCCCTAGCTAGGCTGAATCTACCACAGAGACCATCATATGTAGCACTGCCTGGTTGGCCAGTCCATATGTATAATCCCTACTGGCAGGATGTGGTCTCCGTAGCATCCCTTTCCATAGGTACTTTTCCCAGTGTTATCCAATAGTCTCACTGTGTGGTCAACAGCAGCAGTGGTCAACTCTCCCTGCATAAAGCCCTGTCCTTTCTCCACCCCAGCAGGTGCGGTGGGATTAGGCGGCTCACGTAGGGAGCTGGAAGGGGCAGCAATTGTGGTGTTTTATTCTGACGTCTGTCGCCACAATTGCTGTACCACTGCTGAATGGCCAGCACACACGGTCTCGGCTCCTCGGCACAAAGTTTGAAGTGCAATTACATGCATGCTTCCTTATATTCCCCGCTTTGAGAGGCACGTGATGCAAATCTCGCACGCCAATGTGCATTGGCTCGTTTAGTTTACACTCCAAGGTGATTGGGCTCTCAGGCAAGATCCCAATTCATCAGGTCAGTTCTGACGTAGCGTATCCATTCCCTCTATCAGGGATAGTAACCTAGTTGTTCTATAAGGTATTTAGTAATAGTCACATTTTTTTCTCTTTATCTCTTCCATTTTTGTTTAACAAATTGGTTTGTGTTTATTTTTTTTCTGTTGACATTATTGCAAATTTACCAGTTAAATAATCTGTGCTGGATTTTTTTTTTTTTTGCTTTAGAGCTTATTTTATATTTCAAAATAAAGCACCTTTCACAAATCAGTCAGTAAACAGTAGATTTACATTGTGACAACTTGAACATCATGCTTCCCCCATACAAGACACTTAACCTTAGAAATATTTATTTTTAAATTTATTTTATTTCCAGCTGCGATGGACATCATAGAACCAATTCTGGCCATTGCAGAAAAATTGTACGCCCTGTGTGGGGAGGTCCAGTCCAACAAGAAGCGCGGCAAGCGTTTAGCCCACCGCGTGTCCACTCTGGCTAAGATAGTGGAATCTGTGAAGGTTCATGGCTTTGGGACTGAGCCTGACCAGGTTATAAATGGACTTAAACAACTTAAACTCACTCTGGAGTCAGCAGAGAAGGTAGTAAGGAAATACACTTCCTTCAGCTATTTTAAACGTATCACGAAAGCGTATGAACTCGGCGAGAAGTTCAACAGCCTAAATGAAAGGCTGAACGATGCGGCTCAGTTACTTTCTCTAGCGCTTCAGGTCGAGCATAGAGGGAGTATAGAGAAAGTGTTTCAAGAAGCAACAAGGCGACGAGAAGATGAAGAAGACAGGCAGAGTGACTCTCTGGAACTTCGTAATTGTAAGTTAAAGGCTACTTAAAGTTATTGTTGTATGGATTAAAATGGCTACTTTGTAGGATACAACTTCGTATTACATGGTATAAATTTTCCTTCTAATAGTGCTCCAGTCTTTAGCCCAGGAGAACATCGAATTGAACACGACAGTTGATGCTGTGCATAAGACAGTTGACAAAACGCAAAGAGATGTGCAGGACATTAAAGACATCCTGGAGTCATGTAAGTACAAACAAGTTGGTCAATAAAACTGTCCACAATAAAGAATATACATTATATATATACACATATACATACACACACACACACTGTATTATCATGAATTATTAATTCATAAATCAGAATGGTTGCTAAACTGAACAGTTTTATTTGTCATTTTTTGGCAGTGAAAAAACCCTGCCTTCATCTGCAGGACATTAGAGAGATTAAACCAGAAGAGCTGACCTACAGTTTCCCTGCTAAATCACTTCTGAAGTGCAGCCATTCTGAACTATTCAAAGGGATGTACAACAAGTTCACTGTGGCTATCAAGAGATACTCATGTCCGCTGAACACCAACCCTAGCCCCAGGTAGATGGTAATGGCAGACTCTGGTTATGGAAAATTGTTCCATAATAGTAATAAAATATATTTTGTGGTCAAATGTTATCATGTCATTAAATTTTTAATATGAGTAAGACCATTATATTGGGGCTTTCGCACCGGAGGAACCCTTTTATAGTTCCTAGAACTATTGGCAGAAGTACCCAGATGTCGGCGTGTTCGCACCGCAATCTAGGAACGATTTTAGTTCTAGGAACTCTTTTGGAGGAACTAATTTAGCTCCTACTTCACAGTAGGGTCTAAACCAGCACTATAGGAACTATCCGTGATGTTAATGTACGCGGATTGGCCGAACGCACGCGAAATACCAGCACCCGGGATTTTTTTTAAAAGCACAGATTATAGCCTATATATTTACTCCAGAAACTAACTCTACAGACATGGAAAACAGTGAGAGATGGGCCTCTTAACCTTTACGCTGAGGAGAAAATTAAACGCAACTTTGATGGGACCAAGCTAAACATGATCATTTATTTCTGCTCAGATAGCAACACTGGGCATCAACCTCACGGCATACGCTCATAACTTTTCATATACCATCTACTTTCTATGTATAACAGTTCTATCTAATAACGTGTTAGACAGATCATAAACTAATGAACACGGAGAATGCAAGCACTGTTTGTTTGCTGAGGCTCAGTCGTTCTCAGCACCGTCAAAATAAAGGTCCGCCACGCTGTCTAAATAAAAGTCACAACAATGATCACGGCTTAGTCACTTCAGAGTTCCTACTGGCGGTGCGAATTCAACCAGAAAACGTTCCTTGGGGAACCATTAGTTTTTGGGGAACCACTCTGGTGGTTAGTTCCTAGAAGTGTAGTGAGTGTTCCTCAATTGACTGATTAAAAAACTAAAATTTCTTTGTTGTATTTGTTCATTCTCTCCAGTGAGATGAGGAGTGTCTTTAACAAGGAGGTGGAGACCATGAAGCGCTTTGAGTCACCCAATATCTTAAGAATGTTTGGTATCTGTGTCCAGGATGAGAATGGTAAGCTAATCTAATTAAAAAATATTTTCAAAGATTGACCTTTTGAGTTAAACACATCTGATTGTCATTGTTTTCTTACAGGACCAAATCCAAGTTACTTGATAGTCATGGAATACTGTGAGAAGGGTAGTCTTCGACAAGTCCTAGACAGTGATAGCATTCTGCCCTGGGACAGAAAGACTCAAATGTGTCTGGATGCAGCACAGGGGCTCTACAGGTACAAATCTAGTTAATTTATTCTCATTTATGTCTCTTGACTAAAAACAGATTTTTAAAATACTATAGTGAAGGAACTCAATCACATTATGTGGTAATCCTTTGCACAATACAGATTGCATCAGTCAGAAGAAAAGTTTAAAGTGCATGGTTCAATCAGAAGCTGCAGTTTTCTAGTGGCAGCTGGCTACAGAGTGAAGGTAATTTATTTTCTCTATCACAATATTGCCATAATTTAACCACAGCATGTTTTCGTTAAACACAACTCACATCCCACTTTAACCCTGTATTTAAGTCTGCCATTACCATCTAACTGGGACTGGTGCTCAGCGGGCATTAGTATCTCTTGATAGCCAGAGTGACCTCCTTGTACGTCCTTTGTATCATTTGGAATGGCTGCTCTTCGGAAGGGGAAACTTTTTTTTTATTATCATTTACTGTTTATTTGACAGGGACAGCGCACAATTTAAACAATTGCACCAGAGTTAGCTAATAGCTAATTTGCATCTGTTGTCCCTGGGCAGACAAAACAAAAACAGAAGACACAAAGCAACCACTAAACAACAAATACACTACATAAATTTACAAAATACATATTATCCATCAATTCAAAATTGATAAAAACAGTTTGATGTAAACACTAAATATAGAATACAAAAAATACAATTCAATCATTAATGGTGACACTCTTGTGCTGATTTTAGCCCAATTTTGAGGCTGGCTTTAAATATTCTATATTTGTGTCAATTATGATGCCTAAATATATTTAACATGCGTCACAGATGTAATGACTTCACCGTTAATTAAAATATTAGGATTAACAGCTGGATGTACACAATAGCTAGGTAAACAGGTTTTCTGTAACTGAATTCATTGTGTATGTCAGCAGGGCTGGAATGTTGTATTGACCAATCAACACCCAGGAAAATAACATTTTAAAATATAAATTGGGGAAATTGGAGAATTCCTAGTCCAGGAATCAGTGGAAAGTTCTTTTTACAAAATTCATTTTTTAGCATAGCATTATTTAACAGTTTTTTTAAAGGTTCATACATTAAACGGTACTCTAATCGATAGAAACTCCATGTTGACATTATGTTGTCAACATAATGCAAAATACACAGTTTCCATACAATATTTTAATAATTTGTTAATTTTTATGTCAATAGTTAAATTATTTGCTTTCAATAAAAATGTTGCCTTTGTTATATCTTATTAATATTTTTCTTTATACATAAGAAAATATTGCTTATGTTATATTTTAGAAGGATTCATCATATTTGGGGGTCTTGGGCATCAAAAATTACAAAAACCTTTTAGAGAACTTTAATATTTATTCAATCAAACTCTAAATGTGCTGGACACTTAACATAACATAACCTAAACCTAAAGGGAATATTACTTGTTGGGGTTTCATCCTAATTTTTATGTTATGTGTTTATATTTGTTTGTTTCTAAAGTTGGGAGGCTTTGAGTTGGCAAGAACAGAAACTTCTCTTCAGAAGAATAAATCCAAAAAGAACAGTGCTTTCCATTACAGCTCTCCACAACAGCTTCAGAATATCAACCATCCTTACGACAAGGCATGTGAGATCTACAGGTACGGCACACTAACTCAAATATCAAATGTGTATCTAATTAAAAAAAATGATGACTGTTACTTACTGTACATGTTCTTTTTAGTTTTGGCATTGTATTGTGGGAAATTACAACACGAGATGTTCCTTTTAAAGGTGTGTATCACCACCACAATCAATTTTGATTAAAAAAACTTTTTTACATCTTTGTGTTTCCCTAAATATCACTTAAATGTTCTGTGCCTGTGTTTTAGACTGTTCTTCGCACAGTCAGCTCTATCAAAAAGTGTGTATAGAGAAGGTCATGGAGCCACTTCCTACAGATTGTCCCAAACAGCTAAAAGAGCTCATCAATGCATGCCGTTTATTTGAGCCCTTCCAAAGACCAATAGCAGGAGGTATGACCCTATCACACAAATAAAGTTACATAAAACAAGTGGGCCATCACCTCATCCTTTTATTCTGTGATTAGTAATGGGTAACGTTACATGTAAATTTACATAAACAGACTTTTTGGAAGTAGTGAAAAAGTAGCATCACTTTCCCTATACCAGCAATGGACAACTCTGGAGATCCACTTTCCTGTGATCTTTTTGTCCTGTGACCTAGTTTTCTGTTTCTAGTTGACTGTTAAATTAGTCCTTTAATTCACCTGTGTCTTGTTAATCAACTTATTAGTTCCCTTTGTTGGTTCATGCTTGTAAACCTTCAGTTCTCCCTTAGGGCCCTATCATTGCCCGGTGGCGCCAGGCATGACGCAAGTGTTTTTTGCTAGTTTCAGCCAGAGGCATTTTCACATCCTTCGCCACATTGTTTAAATAGCAAATGCATTTGCGCCCATCTGTTCGCCCATTGGCGTGCTGGTCTGAAACCAAGATGTGTTCAGGCGCATTGTTTGTGTGTTGCTATTTTGAGGCAACTGAAATAGTCATTGAGTCATTGACCAACAAAAACTTTTTTTTGTTGTTATTTAAAGTGCGCATTAGTAATATGCGCCTATAGGCGGGTGCACAATGTGCGTACACTCTGCTTATTACACACACAGGGCAGACTATGATATGGTGGAATCTGGCTAGTCCTGTAGATGGTCTGCTTACGAGGTTAAACATTCGCGCACATAACATTTTCAGGTGCAAAACATACATTTGTGTACCTTTGGATAGAAGCTGTAAATGCGTAATAATGTTTACGTTTAAATGTCAATGTCAAACATTATTACGCATTTACAGCTAAAAAAACAGATAGATAGATCCCTTAACCCTACCCCCAAAACCAAAAATAACCATTATATAGAGAATAAAAAAAGAATATATAAAATGTACTGGACAGAAATGTGCAAGAAAATTACACTTTTAGGAACAATATAGATGTAATGAGGTATGTTGTTCAGGGAAGGAGGCGGCGGGAACTGGCGAACGTTCAAACACTTTGATCCCAAAAATAAAATAAAACACAAAATGGAAGTAAAGCGGCAGCCCCTCATGGACGACTGCCACACACACATTAACAAAACACATAAAATAGTCCAGGCCTGGTCCTCTCTAGTCCTCCTTTTATCCAACCGGATCTCCTCTTCGAGAGATACAAGACTGATGTGGCATACAGGTGATGTGGCATACAGGTGATGCTCATTAGCAATTACGCCACCAGCCTCGCCCGTTCTAACAGCTCTCGGCCCGCCTTGCTTGCCACAATAGCATTAAAAATACATTTTGAGCCGCTAATCCCACTCCTACCCATAACCATTTATCATAGGCGGCGCTAGGGAAGGGCTAGCAGGTGCTTCAGCACCCCCAAGAAAGACCAAAGCACCCCGATAGCACCCCCAAAAATAATATCTGGAAGCAATTATATTTAGGCTGTATTCTATGGAATCGCTGCATGGTGAAAAAAAGAAAACTTATCTTGTTATTTTGACATAAGTTGTTATTGCGACATAATATCTCGTTATTTCGACATCTCGTTATTTCTAAATAATATCTGTTATTTCGACATAATAAGGGGACATTCTAATCTGTATTAAGCCACATTGGGGATATTCAAATTAATTAACCAAGCATTAATACCATTGATCAGCCCTACCAAACATGGATGTTTTTTCCACTAAGAAACAAACATTGTTATGTTATTTGATTGATACTGTGAAGCTGCTTTGATGCAATTTATATTTTGAAACGCGCTATATAAATACACTTGACATTGGTTTTCGGAGGACAAAGCTTAATTATGTGTAATTAAACACGTTGTGTTCATATTCTGGGCTCATCTGATTTTGCATGGTAGCCTACTTTATTATGATTTTAGTATCATAATGATTAACATATGAACGCACAACTATCCAAGAACTTGATAAATGTTGCAGATGTGTTTTACTATGCACAAACAACTTATGTGTGCAACATTCAGAATTAAATGAATGTGCAGCAATATGTATGCCTAAGTATGCCTATATCGGGAGACCAGGGCCCGGTTCCCCGATAACGCTCACTCTTAGCGCTAAGACTCAAAAAGATATATCTTACCAAAGTTGTTTATGTTCCTAAGTATGTTCCCCGAAGTGTCCCTTAGGAAGCTTCTTAAGACGCTGCCTCGTACATTCGACGTTACAAAGGCACTGAATTAGCTGGCATCGATTGCTCAGGAATCGATTTTCCACTTCACGCGAAGGTGCATTACGCCGCTAAGAAAGACAACACGTTCTATGCAAATGAACCATTCCTCAAAATTATTCCAGTAACATTTATTTTAACAGTTTAAGTTATCAGTAAAATATAGACTATTAATTAAATTATCAAATTGTCAGTATATGTTCACACGATATGTTGTGACTGGTAGACGAACCGGGTATCCCTCGCTAATCATCCACCCTCCTTATCCCGTTGTGCCACTTGTGCCGCTTCTTGAGATGGGTTTAACGACTTCCAAAAATTATGTAATACACTTTTATATTAATGGTAAGGTACTTTACAATCAGAATTGATTGGCAAGCAGCTGCAGTTACTTCTGTTTAATGCGGTATTGATTGCCATTGGTTAATGATTTCAATAAAACCTATCTACATGAACAGAGAGAGAGAGAGTTAGATACAGAATATGGTGGTAAGCGCAGGTCTGAGAAGGTCCAGCAGCTGCATAATGAGTTGTCTTGGGAGGCGAATTTTTTTTAATATAGCAACGTCAGGCAAAAATGTCAAAAGGTCTTAAGTTTTGCCGAATAAAAAAAAATGACATGAACTAAACGGCTCCGCGGCCCGCCAAATTATTACCCCCCTAGCATTGGTAGATTTAGGAGTAGTTGTGGGGGAGGGGTTAGGATTAGGGGTGGGGTTAGGATTAGGCAATCAGGTACTGACCTCAATGAAGGGGGTAATAATTTGGCAGTTTATTATTAGTCTTAAAATGTCCATAACATAAAATCATTGTTGAGCCACAACATTGTCAACATACCATAGTTTGACTTGTACTGCGTTGCGCTGATTTCTAAAGACTGCTGCACAGTGGCGGCGACTTGCGTCTTGAGCTCAAACAACGCTAAGAGAGAGCTTACGAATGGTCCAGACCAACCTTACGAAAGTGTGACTTACAGAAGATATACTTAACATACGAACGTCTCGGGAATCGTGCCATAAGGTTAAGAGAGAGGTTAAGGAATAGGTTAAGAACTAGCTACTTAGCGATAAGAACTTTTGGGGAACCGGGCCATGGTCAGTTTTTTTTTTTGTCCACTTCATTAAGTTTTGTTTTGAAAGCCTTCCTTGAAAGTGAATTTCGTTTTGTATAAATTGTATCTTAATTTTAATTAATTTTCCATCAACCAATTGCCTGGATTTAATTAATGAGAAGCAAATATAGCAGACAATATAATCATGACATGGAGGCGCCGGCGCGTATATATATATATAGCCTACTGTATATATAATTTGATCACAGTTTAAATAACAGATTATTTTCATCCTACTTAGTAAATCAAACCAGTGACTAAACGGTCAACTTCACATTGTTTCTCTGACACAGACAAAGAACATTTGATTGTAGGCCAAACAAAATAAATATTCATGATAATGGTTAAACAATTACAGAAATTCTATTCATTTTAAGTTTTTAAAGTGTAGACTTTAACATGTAATCTTTCAAAACTAGTTTGCAGCACAAGTCACAGAGCGGAGCGAAATGTTATTTTATATAAGGTAACATTATATTAACTGCAGGCTTTTAATCGTTAGTTAAGCATTAGTAAACAGTTAATTCATAATTTATAAAGCATTAATAGACATAAGCAGTTTATAAATAGCTATAAATGCTTTATTCTTGATTTAAAAGCATATCTATAATGTTTTTAATAATTGTATTTTCATACTTTATTGATCAATTTATCATTTCTAAATTAAACATTGCATTATTTACAAACCAGTTATTTAAGAGTTGTCAGTGGTTATTAAGATCAATTAGAAAGTGTAAGTAAATGATTTATAAACTATTTAAATGTATATTCATCTTATTTTTCAGACATATAGTAAGTTAGTGGGTTAATAAATGCTTTATTAACATGTATTTAATTCAGGATTAATTCGGGTAGTTATAAAGCATTTAAAAGTGGTCAGTTAACTATTTGAGCTCATCTAAAGTGAGGACTAGTTATGCCTTGTAAAGCATTTACAAAGGAGATTTAAAGGCTGTTAAGTATTTCTATGTTCTGTGTCATTGTGTTGTGTTTGTTTCATTTTTCTGTTTAGAAAATAACCGAGCCTTTAAATCTCCTTTGTAAATGCTTTACAAGGCATGAATAGTCCTCACTTTAGATGAGCTCACAACAATTAACTGACCACTACTAAATGCTCTGAATTTACTACATTTACTTACACTTTCTAAGTGATCTTATGAATCACTGACAACTCTTAAATAACTGGTTTGTAAATAATGCTATACTTCATTTAGAAATTATTAATTGATCATTAAAGTATGAAAATACAATTATTAAACACATTATAGATATGCTTATAAATCAAGAAAAAAAACATTTATAGCTGTATTTATAAACTGCTTAGTAATGTATATTAATGCTTAATATATGATGAATTAACTGTTTACTCAAGATTAACTAATTATTAATAGCGTGCAGTTATTATAAAGTGTTCCCATAAATTATTAACATTTTAGTGCTGTCGATACGTAGATGTTGTACGTTTCAGTGAGTAAAAACATAAGTAAATGTACATATGGTAGAACCACAAACAAATACACACCAATACTAGATCACATTGTCACGATTACTAGAAAGCTACAGGCAAATGAGTCTGATCACAGTTATAGACCTAAACATGAAAGTGGATCTCGAGGGCCAAAGTTGCTCAGGATGTGTTTTTCTGCAAACAACTTTAAAACTGCATTTTGGTACTTTGAGATTTTTCTGTATTGTTCTTTCTAGAAGCAACTTAACACAAATAATCTCTTGTCATATCCCAGTGCTATGGGCCATTAGTTTACTAATTAGTTTGAATTATCATTTACAATTAAAATAGGCCCATTGAAGGTAAGATGATTGTGTTTGTTGCAAAGGGAGAATAAATCTGGTCTGAATACAGAACCAACTGAAACAAAACAGGGCAGCGAGCTGTTGAACATTTGACCCAAGACAGGGCAAACATAATGGCTATAAATATGAATGATTATACTGTATATACAGAAATGCCAATTAATAAGCCATGAACAAGGGGAAAAGGGGAACCCAGAAGGGGAAATGACGAGAGACAATTCAAAATTAAATACATGAACAATAGGACTCAATAAAGCAAATCAAAGGTCAACATATCTGTTATACCTACACAAACTTTTGGTGAGATATTTCAAGAAATGACAAAAAGCCTACAACGGGCCAAAAAAGGCATAACCTTACAGCTAATCTTTACTCTTACTCAAAAAGCACAAAACTGACAATTATAAACTAGATGATTTAAATAATGTTAAAAAGAACATACAAATTAAAATTGTTGATGGTAACAACAGAAAATCTGAATTTTAAGAAAGAGTTATTTATGTTCTCTTTTTTTAAGTGTTGGTGGACATGCTCCTTAAAATGGTGGAAGAGGATTGATGGAGCACCTCTGCAACTCTAACCAAGCCTGCTGGCAAATTGTCCACATCAGATTCTAACGTTACAATCTATTACCATCAACCTGGGGGGTATTTCCAGAAAGCAGGATCAACTTTACGTCACAAAGCCATGAACTCTTGGGGAATGCTGGTTCCAGAACACCTGTGAGGAATTCAATCAACGTCCTATTGGTAACCCAGAGTTAACTCATGCACATAAAGACATTGTCTATGGATTGCAGATTTCAGGAGTCAGTATGGAATCTTGGAAAAGTTAAGAAACATGCTATACTTTAAAGTCGACATAAAATGAAAAGTCACCATTTCTATTTTATAAATGCATATTATTGATCTTATTGTGAACGATTCATTCTTGCATGTTTAATTTTTTTAACCTTGTAACTTTTAATCAAAACGTCATAACTGGATGCTGGACTTTTTTCAATCTCGTAGTCCGCTTAAACTCTGCCCCTTTATGTCTCTACTTCCATTTTAACGTGACTAAGTGATGCAGAACTTGATGTTGTTAAGGACTTTGAACAAGGATTATTTTGTTTGTTTAATGTTAAATAAATACATTTAAAATAGAAAGACTAATCAAAAAGTATGTACTTTACAAAGTTAATACGTGTCAGGTCAGGACACAGACTTAAACTGCAGGCAACAAAAAGGTTTTATTTTTCTTCAAAAACAGGAAACACAAAAGCCTGTCAATAATCCAAACAGGAACTAAATACAAACTGAACAAGTTCACGTGAAGCAGGACAGAGAAAAAGGCACTCCACGATCATAGACCGAGACCAGGGCTGAATATAGCGGAACTGCCTGGGAAAATCAGGAGGAGGTAGAGAAAATAAAACTAAAAAATGAAACCAAAAACTGCAAAGATCCAACACGACACGGTAGAACACAAGACAAAGCAACTGGAACATTTTCGCTCACACACAGCTCAAACAACGATCTGGCACAAGACAGCACACATGAGGAGACTAAATAGGAGATAGAAGGAATTAATTGATACTGGACCAGGTGAGGTGAGAGAAACAATAACGAGGTAATGAATGGGATAACGACTCGGTTACTAACGTAACCTTGGTTCCCTGAGAGGAGGGAACGAGTATTGCGTAAGTAGCTTACGCTATGGGAAAACTCCGTTTCTCGAGAAATATTGAAGTCTTTATGTAAAACGCATTGCAGCTGCACAGCAGTCAGCAATGAGCGAGGCAGCTCGGTCATTGGCTGTGCTGCGGCAACTTGCTCGAACCAATGACGGGGCGGCTCTGAATGCGCGACCAATGAGCGCGCTTCGCGCCCGCGTGCTCAGAGCCTGCCAAGATGGGCGTGGCTAAGGCTATATATAAGCGCCCCGTCATGAGAGTTCTTTAGGTTCAATCGACTGAAGCGAACTGACCAAGCACAGGCACGGCAGCTTACGCAATACTCGTTCCCTCCTCTCAGGGAACCGAGGTTACATTAGTAACCGAGTCGTTCCCTTTCGAGAGGTCTCTCCTATTGCGTAAGTAGCTTACGCTATGGGAACACCATGCAAAATGCCGTGCGTGCTGACTTCGCTCTATAAAGCCAAAGGCAGATGCCTGAGCCTTAAAGCAAAGTGATTATTCAAAGAGCCGGCCAACGGCAAGCTATAATGGATAATACAGAGCGCCTTTGCCCCAAGGTGGCCCATGGTGGGGCGCTCATTGTAAAAACACAAGCACATTTCTATGTACTGATATTTCTATATACTGATATACATAAAAACCCTCTAAGTCAGTCAGAGACGGACCTTATAAGGGAGGAGATAATGCTCAGCATATACATACTCCAGTCCATACTACAGTCAGGCTGATAGAATGCTGGAATGTAATGAGGGGACCTGTAGGTTATAAAACCTGATAAATGTCGAAGGCGAGGCCCAGCCTGCCGCCGCACAAATATCTTCTATGGGTATCCCCCTCGACCACGCCCACGAGGAGGCCATGCTCCTCGTAGAGTGAACTCTGATGCCTAAGGGGCATTGAAGGCCCTTGGCTTCATAAGCCAGTGCTATAGCATCCACTATCCAGCGCGATATTCTTTGCTTTGAAACAGCGAGACCTTTAGTGCAGCCGCCAAAGCATACGAATAATTGTTCCGTCTGTCTGAACGGGGCAGAACGTTCCAAGTATACTCTGAGTGCCCAGACCGGGCAGAGTAAATTAGCGTCACTTTCGTCTGCTTGAGACGATAGCGCTGCCAGAGATATCACCTGTACTCTGAAGGGTGTGGAGAGCACTTTAGGAATATATACCCGTTGTAAAGACTCACGGGCGGATCTAATCCGTGGGGGAATTTGCATATCATAAATCTTAAAAGCGTGATCAAACACGGATACGTGCACTCTTTGCATGGCTTGTGAAGAAGCGTGTGTGTGTGTCTCTCGGTCCGCGTGTTTCTCCTTCAAAGCGAGCGCGCGCTCGTTTAAAGGTCCCTTGTAGATGGATTTGCTGAAGAGATATGTCACGCGGTGTTCTTTTCACTCGTCGATTGGAATTAAAGACGGAGACTTATCTAAGACTGAAAAACACAAACTAAACTAGAAACAAATAAAAGAAAGGCGAAGAGCTCGCCCGGAGGCGAGATGTTACATTATGACACGAGGACAAGAAGGTAAGAGAGAGAGGGAAGTGGAGCGTGCCGACATTTATCACCTTGGAGAAATCCAGCCTCTTCCTGTCGGCTTGGCCAATCGGAGAGTTGGAAGTCACAGGCGGGAATTTAGTTTTTATTACTCTTTGTCTAAGAGCGCAAGCTCCTTAGGTGTGTGCTGGGGGGGGAGATGGGTTTGTCAATTCGTTGAAGAAACTATGAAAGATGCTTTTACTATTAATATGTTGTTGTTACCGACATATCGTGTATACAGTCACTTCGATCTTCAAAGTACCAGGTTTTAGAAACCAAATATGTCACATCTGATTCTGGTTGATCATAGTGTGAACAGTCTGGAATAGTAAGTATTAGAGTTTACATGAAACAAACCACATAAAAGGCCACATCATAAGATTGGAACATTAGATGCATGGTAATACATTTCTCACATGGTTATATTTATTTATATATATATATATATATATATATATATATATATATATATATATATATATGATTGGAAAGGTTTCGTTTCTCTTTCTCAGCACGAATTCAGAGAGGGAGAGAGCCACAGTTCTGTGAACATTCCTTTAGGTCGTAAACGCTGTTATCTAAGAACACCAGTGATGTTAGTTTTGGTCTCTTTTCACTCCAAAGATGGAAAACATAGTAAACTATATTTTACTGGATATTACTGTACGTATTCTGATTGATCACACCGAAAGCATTCTGGAGGTGTCCAGAACTATGTGTACAAGTTATGGGAATAGACAGTTATATTTAAAAATGCATAATGAAGGTATTTATAATTCACTTTAAGCTACGATAAAATCATAGTCATTCCAATGTGACATGGGCAAATGGACACACATAAAGATACATCGAATATATCTGGTTAAATGTCTTTTAAAAAGAGAAGTTTCTTTCTCTTTAAAATCACCTTCTTTGGGACATTCCAGTCAGTCATAAAAATGTCTCGTAACTGGACACCACGCTCTGTCCTAAGCGGGCTTCACTTCAGGGGGATGCATGTGTGGTTGTGTGTGTGTGTGTGTGTGTTAATTTACATCCAGGCTTTTTGGGCCTGAAGGCTTTGGGATTTTAGCTAGGATGTATTTAGTTATTCAGATTCACCTCTCGCCCAGTCCTTTTCAGTCCATCATCGGACATAAATCATCACAATGGACGGATGACAGGTGAATCATGATGATCGGGTAGCAGGTGGCCGTTAGGGCCGAGGGCTCAGCTTGATGAGGTTCAGCGCGGCCTCTGGCGTGGTACCCTCTTTCTGAGGGTGCCGTGAGCTTGGCTGTGGATGTTCGCATCTCGTTGAGTCTCCTGTATAGGATGAAGGCCAAGCCCAGTGTCAGGGTGTGGCTGAGTACCTTAGAGCTATGCAGCGCAGTGTCCACTGTGGTCCAGGCCTGGACAACAGGTGGGGTAGTCAAGTAGAGCAGTTGAGACAAAGCTCGGAGGGCTGTGTTGATAGAAGCAATGTCAATTTGCTGGGACCCCCCTTTCACAAACCACAACTCCCGTTCTGGAGTTAGGGTGAAAGTGTGGTTCCTGGAGAAGGATGGGATTTCCAGTTCTAATTTGTACTATTTGCTTGGAAGATGGTACCATGCCAGGTCGTCAAGGTGAAGGATGGCGCCTTTCGGTACTTGGATTCACATGCTCTGGTGGAGCGAGGTGACACAGGTGTCAGTGTCATTCTGGTTGTAATTGAGTGTAGCTGTGCGCACCGGAGTGTTAACGAACCACCTGCCACTTACAATCTCTGCTTGGGTCTTGATGACTTGAGTGCGAGGCTTAGCTTCGGCATGGCAGCGGGTGTCGCTGATCTGCAGCCGGCAGATTCCGTCAGTGTTGTCTCTGAGGAAGGGTTTGTTAGGGCAGAGATAGTGAATGTCTTTGGTCAATGTGCACCCGTACAGGGTTCGGAGCTAAGGACAACTTTGTGTAGCTGTTGTTGAAGTCAACCACGTCCGGCGTGTGGATCTTGATGTGAGTGTTACTTTTCAATGATCTGACATTGACAGTGTTCTTGAGCCGGTAGATTCGGCTTGACTATGATGGGCAAGTTCAGGAGAAAGCCCACTTCTCTCTGCTTGGGGTCGACGCAGAGTGGGCTGGCACTATCCAGAGAGTAGGCAAGGTGTATTTGTAAAGAGTCAGTTGGCGTGGTGATGGCAGACACCAGCACGGTTTGCATGAGGCCTAAGGGTATCAGGTGCGGTGGAATTCTACCCATGGCGAGGCTGTCGATGGAGGAGTTCACCCCTCCGCAGCAGGTTTGTCATCAGGGCTGTTACCAGCTGAGTTTGAGCAAAGTCATTCTGGAAGACAGTAAACAGCTGTTTCATGGAGTTCACTGTCGGGGTCGGCAGAACGCTGTGAATGTTGAAAGTAACCCCAGTTCCCTTTAGTGTCTTGTCGATGGTCTGCAGGGATGCACTCTGTTGTGAGTGGCTCTGTTATCTGTGGAATCTCAGTCTGAATTTCGGCTACATGCCGCCTCATGGTGGCTAGGTTCACTGTATTCACACGGGATATACAAGTGTTAAACAGAGTGGCGGCGGCTCCGGGAAAGCTCGTAGGAACCGTTGGGAGCGGAGGTTGTGGCATACTTGATACTGATATTTTGTCATACTTGTGGTGAGAGACTCAAGCATGACCCTAAAAGTTCAGAACCACGGTTTAACTGGTTCGCCAGGTATGTAGCATAAAGCTAGGTGTTTCACGTGTAGCTAGCTAGTGAAATGTGTCTTGTATCTTATCTTAGCTGTGGATGTTAGGAGGCTAAGATGTATGTGGTTCCGAGAGTATTTCCTGGAAGGGGCATAGCCGAGATGAAATAAATGACTTAAGATGGTTCTTAAGACTAAATTATTTCTCTGGACTCAACTAGAGGTTCACTACGGCTTGACGAAGTGAATGATGGGGGAAAAGGACAGCTTTCCTATTTGAATTATGCTTATTATCAATCCTCTGGACCATAGTTGTGCCCTAGTAAATTGTTGAAATTACTTGTGTTGCAAGGTCACAAAATGAGTACACTGGTTGAAACTACGCCAAAATAACAAATAAGGGTGTCTCTGTTTCCTTTCTGGGCCCTATGAGGAATGGAACCACATTTGAACAAGAGAGGAAATGAAATTAAATCATATAGATGACCGAATAGCCAAGGGAATAGCTGACTGCTATTATTATCAAAGTCAAAGAAATGAAAGAGTTAACGAAGAGCAAAAACAAATTAAAATTAAAAGCAAAAGGAATAAAGTGATCAAAACAACGGGAATGATCTGAATGCGAGAATAATCAGTGGCATTAGTGACTAACTTTGGATTTTCCTGGACCAACACTTCATAGTTGGTAACCGCGGTTGCATGTTCAAGACCACACCGTGTGTCTCCAATCAAAGGATTAGTCACGTGCCGATGAAAATTCCTATTGCTATATGAATTCTTCTCTAGCTACACAGTTTACATGTAGTCAAACTTAAGTTTAATTAACAGGGCATCTGCAAAGTTAGCCTTCGACGGTTAGCAAGGACTATGCCTAAACTAGTGAAGGTGAACTTTAGCTAAGAGATGTTGCAGACACGGAAAGTGAATTAGAAACCCTAACTGCTGTTAAGGAAAGTATTCTAGAATACTTTGCACTGTGTAAACACAAGCAGTGATTAAGGGTTCAAGTAAATGATGCTAACTGTGGAAGTTATTATCTAGCTTAGCCTACGCTGGATGGATGCTATGTTAGGTTAGCCTAAGTTGGATGGATGCTAGGTTAGGCTAGCCTAGCTAAAGGCTGGAAGGATGCTAGGTTAAGTTAGCTTAGCCTAAGGTAGATGGATACTAGGTTAGGTTAGCTTAGCCACCTAGGCTGGTTTGTCTACAAAGTGACGTCACAAGTTAGCACTTCCTGTGACAAGTTGTTGTCATGGGAACTAGAGCATGTCAGAACAATTCAACAGTCCCTGAAAAATGTCTGCACCTTTTAACGGGTTAAAAGGGGGCGCCTATACTTTTAAGTCTTTCGAGAACTTGATGTTACATTAAGTAAAATGCGACTGTGTTTTGGCATTTGCTAATTTTACTCATGTAACTCTTCTCTTTACTTTACACAACTTATTCTATTTGTTTACCGAGTAAGGAAATAGATTTGCTGTAAGTCAAAGGTTGCCTAAGCATCTATAGTTACGTCCCTCTCATGCACAAATGCTGACTTTTCAGCGAGTAAACAGTTTTGGTCGCTAGGTAGCTCTCTGCTTGTAGATGAGCTAAAATGTAGGTGAATTACATCAATCTAACAATAATTTGTAAGGCCTTTACATTGTAGAAAGGGAAGCATCACCCAGGTCTACATATATATATATATAACTCTGTCCTGAGCTTTCTTTGTCAGACACAGGTTTAGTCATACTGCAATTTGGATTTCTTTTTAACCAAAGCAGAATAGATATCGGTACAGATTAGAGGCTGCTGAAATGAGATTCCTTGTCACACAGACTTACGCTTTACGGCTGAACTTACTGATATTAGTTGGAAATCTAAGACTCTTTCACTTAAAGTAGAGATGTCAATTCCAGCTTTTATCTGCATTTAGACAAGCCAGCGATCAAAAATGCGTATTGCACGTTGTGTTCTAGTTGGATCGCAAAGATCAAATGCACGCCTGTAGGTTAACAGTAGTTTAAGGCTGAAGTGGTTTTCCTACACTCTGGCGGTAAGGTGACGTATGCCCTATTTGGAGCTAGTGTTTCTCGTAAACTTTCATGGTCAGGAAACCTAATGTTTAGCAGTGCCAATTCAACCAGCATCTAGAAACTGTTTGTTTCAAAAGAGTCGTGCATAATCTGTTGGCCGTTGAGATTTACACGTCCATTTAAGATTCTTTTAAATCAGTAAAATTCTAATTTTACGAATGCAGAGTCTTGCAACTCTTTGAGCACACATTTTCATCTACTTTTAAAAGTTCTATGTCCTATGCTGATCAGGGACCCTTTTAGCAGAGTCTTGCACTGTGTTCGTGCAGTGTCTTTTGGTTTTGCAGTTCAAAATCAGTGGGGTTTTAGGAATTCTTTCGGAAGAGGCCTTCTGCATTAGGTCACGCATCGTTGAGTGGGCATTGCGTGGTCTTTGGCGAGCTGGAAGGTGCAGGGTAGCGAACTTGAACTTTGACTTGGTGCTGAGGCTGTGTACCCATGGATGGCTGCTGGAGTCCCGGGGAACTCTGTGACCTTGGAATCTGGCATTGTTGTAGTTCTCGTGACCTCTGGGACCGGCCAGTCTGGCTTTGGTGACCTGTGTGACTCATTGTCCAGAGTGATGGGTAGGTAGAGTTTGCAGGCCCACCCCCTTTTCATCAGGTTCCCCAGGAGTCTTGGCGTAGGGGCTGGTGTGGCGATCGACGGGTGGTTAGGGCCGGTCTTGTGTAGTTCTCTCTTGAATTTTTGGAAAGTCTTTTGTGAAGAAGCTTTTCAGCGACTTCAGGGTCTCGGCTGTCTCAGACGTGACGGCACTGTGTTTGTCTGATGCGTGCTCAGACTTGTGCTTATTAGTGGCATGTTGAGAGGGGTACCGCTCCAGGCTGTCTGGGCTTGAGTCTCTTGGTGATGGGGGTCGGCTATTTCTGGGTCGCCGGCTGGCTTCCAGAATGTTTCAGAGCGCTCGCTCTGGTGTCTTGGATGAGCACCATCACGGTAGTGCTGCCCCCTGGAGGCCTGGAACGGTTGTGACTCTCTGTAAACAGGGCTGTGGTGTTGTGGGGAGCCCTCTGGAGGCAGCTCTGAGTAGTGTTTAGAGACCGAGTCAATTGTGGGGTTCTCAAAGTCTTTCCGGACACAGTCTTTTGCTTGGTGTAAGCTTCTCTCAGCTGTTGAGTAGTCATGCTATGTGGGCAGGCCAGGAGGCCTTGGTGATGACTCACTGTGGGGTGCAAATTTCGGAGAACAAAGTTCTGGAGTTGAAATTATCCTCCATGCCGGGCTGATTGAGGTCCACGGCTGTGATTAGTCGTTGGTCTGATTCTGGATCAGAGAATTCTTTAATGAAGGCCTGCCGCAGCGGCTGGTAGTCTATAAGAGTGTTTCAACTCTGTGGGAAAAATGTTCTCGTCTCTGCTGAACGAGCTTGTGGATGGTAACATGGGCCTCTTGCGAGCTTCTTTCGCAGGCCGTGGCTTTCGAGTCTCTTTAAGTTCAGTCTCTGCTCTTTGCAAGGGGCTTCACTTTCTCGTCGAGTTCCTCTCTGGTTCTTTTCTCTGTCTGTGTCGATGAAGATCAGACAGGGCAGTTTGAAGTCTTTCCACTTCTTTCTGTAGCTCGGGGTCGTTGTCATCCTCGGCTTGCATCCTCAGCGTTGCAATTTCGTGCTCCAGGGCGATGCGGCTCCTTTCGTTGATGACGTGCTTGTGCAATGGGCTGGGCAAGCGAGGTTTTGACGTGTCTGGCCGGTCTTTGTCATGGGAGCTTTGGCTTGGTTTGTGCGCCATCAGCTTGTCCCCGCCTGCGCTGCTCTTGGCCCTGAATCACTGGCGATGACTGTCATGACTCTCATCAATGTCTCCAGGTGGTCCCAGCGGGTTGTGGGACTGTAGGACCGGAACATACTGCCTTTATTGTGGGCGAGAGGAACACAACACACACACAGAGAGACCAAGGCAAGTTCTTTTAACGAGCTATAATACGGGCTATGCCGTATATGAAAATTTTGGTTAACTGATGCAGACAGTTAAATCATTCGGTGGGACAATTTGGGTAGGTCAGCATGGGCCTGAATTAAGATTTTTAACAGGGCGGTAGCTTAGGGGTCACCTGTTGATGTTAACGGCTTGGTTGTCAAACTATTATTCAGCGTTCCTTGTTGTCTCAGATAGGTTCTGTCTATAGGTGAACTGAAAGGAACAGAGCACAACAGAAAAGAGCAATGGCAAGATAGCAGAGTTTGAAGTAACATGCAACCATCAAGATGGAAAGGTCTGTAATGAAATGGCGTTAATAGTACACGGGAAGTGTTACAGGGGGAAAGGAGGCCCAAGCCTGCGGTTTGTGGCTCGGAGAGGAGGAGGGAGCCGAACACTTAAATGACCGGGGGAATCTCTAGATTCTGTGGCCAATACTAAGTGGATGGTTTTAATACCTTTTTTAGTTTGCCTGGGGTGGAATAAGGTCATTCGGGTTGGAGTCAGCATCATGGTTGGTCTCTCTGTCGTCCCCAAACACTTGACAGCAGTGTCCCGGGCCCTTCCGTATGTCTGTACCGATGTGCGCCCTCTCACGCAACTCGACCTTGAACACAACCAGCAGTGCCAAATTGGTGATGTCGTGTCGCGGGCCGCACCAACGGAGAGACACAGGAAGTCCGGGACTCGCGCTCAGTCAGCGCAGGTGACGCAGGTCAGACGAACCAGCATGCTGGACCCCCAAGCAGAGATGACTGTCAAATCACCACAGCACGCGAGAAATTTCTACCTACAAACACATAACAGGATGAAGGACAAGTGAACCTCAACGTGGATTAAAGCTCTCTCTATCAAATTGAGTGTCTTTTTTTTGGTAGAAAAATCAAAGGCAACGGCTTTACTAGAATCATGGTACAAACAAAAAGGGAATTATGACAATGTTAATTATCAGAACCTAGCCTCCATTCAGAGAAGAGAATAAGTGCAGCAGGAAGAGCACGGGAGGAAGCAAGCTGTAGTGGCGCGTTTGGGCTACAAAGGGTTTGGGCCACTTCCTCTTAGTGGTCAACCTGGCAGACAGAGAACTTGATTTAAATTGCATTCAGACGGGTTTAAATACAATTCAAATCAAGCGTATGCATAGATGCTGAGTAACTTCTAGAATAGTAAGGCTATCGTTGTCATAACGTATCAAATCAAAATTATTAAAAATAATTTGAATTAGGAAATATAGAAGTAAAGCCATAAAACCATTCCCCACAGGGAAGGAGACTTAATTCAAATTAATCTCGAAATTAATTTGTTTCCAACCAAATTTGAATAAGTGTAGGAAATTAAAGGTTGGCAAATATACGATGATAATAACCAAAATAAAACCAACTGGGAGAAAGCCACTTCAGAACAGAATGATGTTAGGAACTAAGTGATGAGCTGACGTGGAGAGGGGAAGGCCACAAGGGGGCCGCACTCCTCCTAACTGGTCATCAGAAACTGCTAATACTTTTGAATTTTGAGTTCAAATGTGGTTTGAACCAAATTCAAAATAAGTGTACACCGTCAGGAGTGAACTCATGTTAGTAAAACTGGAACTTGCACATGCATTGAAAGTTAGAAACACACTTTCAGAAATTCACTGGGAAAATCTGAAATTGTGACGAGAGAGAAATTGTTTAGGAAAGGATGACCTTGTTACTAGTGTCCACACGATGGCGACATTTCGTTTATGCAGGATGAAATCAGGGGGCGGAGCGTAATTCGAGAACTGTCAAGCACTTAGGCCTCAAGGCTGCCCCCTAGTGTTTGTCAGCGGAATAACATTCAGTGTGATTAAAATTTGAGTGTGCAGACGCTTTGTTTTCTGTAGTGATCACACTTATCAAAATTAAATCTCAGCGGATTTTTGGTGCTATATTTCACAAGCACGTTTGGCAGGAATTTTTTTTGTGTGTGTGTGTAGAAGAAAACAGGAATTACACGCCTGTCGGTTGGATCCAAATAACATTTATCAAATAGCACTTATGACTTAAAATGTTTTTAGGTTTTGGATTTTTTTTTTCGGTGCTATATTTTACAAGCACGTCTAGCAGGATTCTTCGCTGCGCTGTGCAAAGAAAACAGGAATTTGTCGTCTGTTTTTCGACTCCCATAACATATCAAATAGCACTTATGATTAAAATATGCTTTAGGTTTAATACCATTGAGTAGCTACGTCAATGGTTAACCGGGAGTTTATCGTTAATCTAACGATTATTATATAAGGCCTTTTTAAGAATAGTGAAAGAGCATCGTTTCACTAAATCTGACAGAAGAACATCGTTCGGACAGGGGAGTTTAACATTAAAAATGTCGTCGTTCAAAAGAGGATTCTTCATCTTTTGTAGGACAAATTTAATACTATGAAACTGCAGTTTACTTTTTAGTTTTGCTGAACTAAAAACGGCTTTTTGCCTTCAGTCAGCCGGTGAGTTCGCATTGCGTTCACTCACTCGAGGCGCACGTAAAATATTAAATCACAATATAGACATAGATTGAACTGAATTTGCTCATAAACAAGTTTAAAGTGTGCCAAGCATATTCTCCACCAAACTGTAAAGACTCACGGGCGGATCTAATCCGTGGGGGAATTTGCATATCATAATTAATAATTGGTCATTAATAATTATTCATACATGTTTGGATTAGATCAGTCTTACATGTTAATAAATCTCCCGATAAGGGATGATGTGTCATTTTACCTGCATGCATGCATGTGTATCCTTGCAATTACCCACAAGTTGATTGCAATTAATTACACGGACCACGTCTTACAAAACAGGCAAAATTAATTAGCTCAATTGTCAGAATAATATTTGTGGGGATCCACAATATCATCCTACTTTATAGGATTTCAGGAAAAGCAATTCTGTGGCCACAAGAATTGGGTTTCCTGTCCTATAAACACATACTCTTTAAAGTATCTTTAATTTGTAAGCTTGTAGCTATAAGATCTTTGGCACTTAAGGGACTTGGAAAATTAGCAAAGAGGCAGTACATCAATCAAACGAATATAATGAATTTAATAAGGCAGAACTACTTATGCATTTACTACGGTTACATGGGATATATGTATTTACAAACATAATAAACAACAAAACACGATAAGGCATCGATGAACGAGAAATGCATAGAGACAGAGAGAGAGAGGAAATGTAGAGAGTTGCATTTATGCAAGAGGGAGTTTAGAAAGACCCGAGGATCCTTCTAAATAGCAAATTCACATAGACAACGGAACTTTGAGAGACAACAAGACTTCAACAAATCTTAAAAGCGTGATCAAACACGGATACTTGCACTCTTTGCATGGCTTGTGAAGAAGCGTGTGTGTGTGTGTCTCTCGGTCCGGCGCGTCACGTGGTCACGTGCGCGTGTTTCTCCTTCAAAGCGAGCGCGCGCTCGTTTAAAGGTCCCTTGTAGATGGATTTACTGAAGAGATATGTCACGCGGTGTTCTTTTCACTCGTCGATTGGAATTAAAGACGGAGACTTATCTAAGACTGAAAAACACACTAAACTAGAAACAAATAAAATAAAGACGAAGAGCTCGCCCGGAGGCGAGACGTTACATTATGACACGAGGACAAGAAGGTAAGAGAGAGAGGGAGTGGAGCCCGCCGACATTTATCACCTTGGAGAAATCCAGCCTCTTCCTGTCGGCTTGGCCAATCGGAGAGTTGGAAGTCACAGGCGGGAATTTAGTTTTTATTACTCTTTGTCTAAGAGCGCAAGCTGGGGTGTAAGTGTGTGCTGGGGGGGGGGATGGGTTTGTCAATTCGTTGAAGAAACAAATGAAAGATGCTTTTACTATTAATATGTTGTTGTTACCGACATATCGTGTATACAGTCACTTCGATCTTCAAAGTACCAGGTTTTAGAAACCAAATATGTCACACATCTGATTCTGGTTGATCATAGTGTGAACAGTCTGGAATAGTAAGTATTAGAGTTTACATGAAACAAACCACATAAAAGGCCACATCATAAGATTGGAACATTAGATGCATGGTAATACATTTCTCATATGGTTTATATATATATATATATATATATATATATATATATATATATAGAATATATAGGATTGGAAAGGTTTCGTTTCTTTTTTTCAGCACGAATTCAGAGAGGGAGAGAGCCACAGTTCTGTGAACATTCCTTTAGGTCGTAAACGCTGTTATCCAAGAACACCAGTGATGTTAGTTTTGGTCTCTTTTCACTCCAAAGATGGAAAACATAGTAAACTATATTTTACTGGATGTTACTGTACGTATTCTGATTGATCACACCGAAAGCATTCTGGAGGTGTCCAGAACTGTGTACAAGTTATGGGAATAGGCAGTTATATTTAAAAATGCATAATGAAGGTATTTATAATGCACTTTAAGCTACGATAAAATCATAGTCATTCCAATGTGACATGGGCAAATGGACACACATAAAAACACATAGAATATATCTGGTTAAATGTCTTTTAAAAAGAGAAGTTTCTTTCTCTTTAAAATCACCTTCTTTGGGACATTCCAGTCAGTCATAAAAATGTCTCGTAACTGGACACCACGCTCTGTCCTGAGGGGCTTCACTTGTGAGGGATGCGTGTGTGGTTGTGTGTGTGTGTGTGTGTGTGTGTGTGTGTGTGTTAATTTACATCCAGGCTTTTTGGGCCTGAAGGCTTTGGGATTTTAGCTAGGATGTATTTAGTTATTCAGATTCACCCCTCGCCCAGTCCTTACACCGTGCTTTGGCCTAAGGACAACTCTGCAGTCGTTAGGTCCAAACTCCTGGCAAGCAGTGCTTGATGACAGCGCATGAAGGTCGCCCACTCTCTTGACTGAGGCGAGTACCAGCAAGAGCGCAGTTTTGAGCGAGAGCTGTTTAAGGTGCACGGTTCGGAGAGGTTCGAACGGGGCACTCTTGAGTGCGTCCAGGACCGTGGCCAGGTCCCGGATCTGTACCGAGGGGGGACGAGGAGGGTTCATCCTCCTAGCGCCTCTCAGGAAACTAATGATTAGGTCGTTTCTCCCTAATGAGCGTCCTTTATCAGGATTGTGTGACGCTGCTATGGCAGCCACATAGACTTTGAGCGTGGAGGGTGTGCGGCCCGCCTCCAGCAGTTCTTGCAAAAAAACGAGTACACTTGGTATTTCGCACGATTTGGGGTTCAGGCTCTTGGTGTCACACCAGTCACTGAACACTTTCCACTTTTGGGCATATAAGCGCCTCGTAGAGGGCGCTCGCGCCTCAGTGATGGTTCTCAACACTCCGCTGGGGAGGTTCTCGGGAACCCGTTGAGGGGCCATGCATGGAGGGCCCACAGATCGGGGCGGGGATGAAGAACCATCCCGTTGGCCTGCCTGAGGAGGTCCAGCCTCAACGGAATCGGCCGTGGGGCAGATTGCATCATCTGCATCAGTTCTGGAAACCACGTCTGGTTCTTCCAGAGTGGGGCTACCAGAAGCACTGCACGTCACCTCCCTGATCCGACTGATGACCTGAGGTAGCATTGCGATCGGGGGAAAAGTATACAAAGGGTGGTTTGGCCAGACATGGGAGAGCGCGTCCGTGCTCTTTGAGAAGAGGGCAGTGCGCATTTTCCCTGGAGGCGAAGAGGTCGACCTCTGAACTTTGTCTCTGGACAGCATGTCCGCTCCCTTGTTCAGGACGCCTGGCACATGCGCTGCTCTCAGCGAGCGCAGGTTGTGCTATGACCATAAGATGAGCTCCCTGGCTATAGAGTGCAGGGAGCTCGACCTGAGTCCACCCTGGCGATTCATATACGATACTACCGTCATGTTGTCCGTTCGGACCAGGACGTGTTCGTTTTTTATGTACGGAAGCAGGGCTCTGAGAGCCAAGGCGACCGCTTTCATTTCCAGACAGTTTATATGTAGGCGCTTTTCTGGGTTTGACCAAAAGCCGGAGACAGGCCTCTCCAATCTTTCCGAGCTTCAGTGAAGCGTTCAGCGAGCTCTCTTACCGCCGGCCGGAACAGGCCGCTTGGAGCGATAGGCGCGTCGAGGAATGCGCCTTATTCACGCGGTCTAGTCGCCCAGTCTAGGCGCGTAGTCCTGCATTTCTGTCAGAGTCAGCCACAGATGGCGCTCAAGGACAGTCAGGTTAGCCATGGCCCGGCCGATGGATTGGGCGGTGGCCTTTGTGGCTCGCAGGGCTACATCAGTGGCGCTGCGCAGGTCCTTGAAAGCCTCAGGTTCAGGTCCAGACTCGTCCATGGTGCGGAGAAGTTTGGCCTGATAAACTTGCAAAACCGCCATGGAAAGAAACGCTGACGCAGCTTGGCCGGCGGCGGCGTATGCGCGACCGGCGAGAGCTGAGGTAGATCGGCAGGGCTTCGAGGGATGAGAAGCTTTGGCTTTCCATCCAGCGGTGGAGGGTGGGCACAGATGGTTGGCCACAGCCTCCTCGAGGGGCGGAGTTCCCTCGTAGCCTCTTTCTCTCGCGCCGTCCACCGAGGAGAGCGAGGAAGAGAATGAAGGCTTCAGGCGAGCAGAATGCGGGGCTTTCCACGACTTTGTGAGTTCGTCGTGAACTTCGGGGAAGGGGAGGGTCTCTGTCGAGGGGCCTGCCAGCGCCCCTGCAGGAACCACTCGTCCAGCCGGCTACGGGCGGGTTCTTCCGGAGAAGACCAGTCGAGGCCGAGGTCTTCCACGGCTTTGGACAGGATGCGGACGATCTCTGAGTCCATGCTGGTGCCCGTGCTCGTGTCCGCTAATGTCGACGGCGCGGAGTCGAAGGCTGAGCCCGGCCAGTCATCGGATGCAGCGTCAATGGAAAGGCTGTCATCCTTTTCACCGTCGTCCCCTGACGCGCCGAACGAGACGAGACCCACCGCTCTGTTGGAGTGATGCTGGTCCGCCTGCGTGAATTGGACTGGCGGCCGGGAGTCCTCGGGTGGTGGTGAAGCATGCGGGGACTGGCCCGGCGTGACGTCACTGAAGTCCGCGTGCTCTGGCGGCCTCCGTGATCGCCGCTTCTTGCGCGGCTCGAACAGAGGGGACGGCAGCACGGTGGTAGCATGCTCATTCGCGGCGAAGGCAGCGAGGCGAGCGCGCAGCTCAGTGAGGCCCAGGGAGTCACATTCGGGCCATCCGCCTCGAGTGAGAGCAGCTTCTGCGTGGTCGGTCCCAGGCAGCGAGTGCAGATAATGTGGCGGCCCCCGTCAGGAATAGGGCCTCTGCACGAGGCGCAGGCCGAAGGCATTTGAAACAACGCCTCGAATTTGCTCTTTCACTAAAAGACAAGCGTCGCAGAGGCGAACACTTGCAAAATAGCTTAGTAAAAGGATATGAAAGATGATGCGCGCTGGATGGCGTAGCAGAAGGCTTTGAAGGCGGCTGAAGGCGCCGGCGTCCTCGTAGCAGTCCTGCTGTAGGCTTGTCGACGGCGGGCGAAAGACTCCAATAATCCGGAGAATTCAGCGAAGAGAAGGTCTTTGCTGATGGAGATTAAATCTAAAGAACTCTCACGACGGGGCGCCTATATATAGCCTTAGCCACGCCCATCTTGGCGGGCTGTAAGCGCGCGTGCGCGAAGCGCGCTCATTGGTCGCGCGTTCAGAGCCGCCCCGTCATTGGTTCGAGCAAGTTGCCGCAGCACAGCCAATGACTGAGCTGCCTCGCTCATTGCTGTCTGCTGTGCAGCTGCAATGCGTTTCACATAAAGACTTCAATATTTCTCAAGAAACTGAGTTTTCCCATAGCGTAAGCAACTTACGCAATAGGAGAGACCTCTCAAAAGGGAACAAGGGGGCGGGATGAGACGCCACAATGACAGTGAAGCAATTAATATAATTAATTAATACAATTTATATTTGTTAAAGCTACAAGTAATTTTCGCTTTCTCTTTTGTTGTTTAATCACCATTGGTGACAAACAGCTACGGGTACATTAGGCTGTCCCTGTGTGAATAATCAGTACTAGGATAATACGATATAGTACAATTTCAAGAGCAATCGATACAATTACAAGCAATAGAATAAGTAATACATTAGATATAATGCAATGGAAGGTTAAGAGAGTGCATTAAGGATCCAAATTAAGAAAGTGTTTTTTAAGCTTTGTTTGAAAGTGGTAAATTACGAAACTGTTCTGATAGTGGCAGACAATTCCATAATTTGGGACCTGCTACTGCAAAAGCTCGGTCATCTCGATGTTTCAATCTTGATCTACGCACAGAGAGCAATCCAAGGTTACTGGACCTAAGTGACCTAGGTTGGTGGTGGTAGTGTATTAATTCCAATTACAACGAGTCGAAATTGGAATTAATATATCTGGAATTGGAATTTTAACTAGTCAAAACTAAATTATGACTTGTACACCCTTACGAAAAAGTATACTTCAAGTTAATTTTATTTAGTATACTTAAATAATGTTCAAGTATATTATTAAGTACACATTATGTAGTAAGTATACTAATGTCAATATGTACTTGTAGTACACTTGTAAGTGTACTATTTTAATAACGCTTGGGACTAAATTGGCCCACTTTTAGTATATGTTTAAGTGTACTATAAGTAACAGTAGTAACCTTTAAGTGCACAACTAGTTCAAAATTACGTTTCTCATTTGTACTGCAAGTGAACTTATGGTATACTAGTAGTTTACTATTTTAATACTTGTAGAAAATGTTTAGTTTATGAAAGTACACTTTGAAGTATACTCTCAGTAAACTACTAGTTTAGTAGTTTTATACTAAGTAAGTTTTCTTTAAGTTAACTTTACATCATACTTATAATTTACTAATTATATAATATTTTTGCTCTTTTAGTGTGCTCTCAGTAAACTACTAGTTTAGTAGTTTTATACTTCAAGGTTTCTTTAAGTGAACTTAACATTATACTTATAGTTTACTATTTATATTTGCACTTGCAGTAGGCCTATACTACTATGCTCAAATGTTATTTTTTAATACTTGAAAAAATACCTTTAACTGTACTTTAATTTTTTTATTATTATTATTAGCTTCATGCATCCTTTTTTATCAACACCAGAGTAAGTTTCACAAAGAAAGGCAACATTTTAAACAAAAAAGAAAATCTCATTTATGTCAAAGACTACGCCTTGATCAGATTCAGAACGATGATCAAAACACAGATGGAGTAGATCGAGTCCAAAGCTTCACAGTCGTTTTCTCTTCATGGGTTATGCTTCATTTCATTTGGAAACATTAAGCAGTTTTGATTTACACGATGTTTAATGTTTGATGATCACGTTATTTTCAGGTTATATTGCGGCGTATTAACATTACTGAACCAACCAAACGCCACAGCGGGCTAAAACATGAGGGGTTACACTGAAGACGCGTCACGCTGAACCATTGTACATGATGGAAGATTTATTGCTCTATTTCACAGACTTAGAAAACCGAAACACTTACTTTGAGTGATGCATTCCACAAGTCGTGCAAAGGTACCGCAGATACATAAATGGAAGATGATAAAAGTGATGACGGTCAACAGAAAGTTTCTCCCCGTGCTCACCCTGCAGCCATAATCCAAACCCAAGATTTCCCACACAGGTGAGCACACACACATTTATACAGACACCACACCCTCGGTCCCGCCCACAGTGACCGATGACGTCGCGATGCGTGTGCACATACACAACAGTGCAAAGAAAGAGGAAATATTACAGACAACTGTCAAACCCAGTGTATGGCTCCTACATTCCGGCCCCCAATTATTTTATAGTAATAATTGACCACCACCACCACCTTGTGGGAGACAAACACCGGTCAGAAATGCAAAGTGAACTATTAATCCTTTAAATGTCCTATAAAATGTCAAAGTTCATGTCTGCTATATCCAAAGATCTTCACTGCCCCTCTGCTTCCTGCAGAAGGCAGACTTTGGTTATTGGCCTTGTCAGAAAGCTGGTTTTAGTTTTAATCCGTACACTTCGCACCAGTCCATTTTTGTCCAGAACAGTATCCGCAATTCTTCCTATAATCCAAGCATTGCGAGGTACCATATCATCCACTAGCACCACGAGATCTCCTGGAATAAAGTTTCTTCTGGCAGTATTCCACTTCTGGCGCTCCTGAAGTCCAGGAAGATATTCTTTCACCCAGCACTTCCAGAACAAATCCGACATATACTGCACTTGTTTCCAGCTCTGACTCTAGATTCTACTACTTCTTCAGCGCTCTGAAAATATGATTTTTTTGTAATTATACATGTAATTAAATATATATATATATATAGATACTGTTTAATTTGTATGAATACATTTTAGTAACGTGTTATTATTCATTAAATAGTTATATACTTTATAATGATTTAATTTAAAAATAGAGATTTTATGGTTTGTGAGTGCAAAACAGGTTTATTATATAAAATGATTTATTTATTGAAAATGTAAAAATGCAGTTTTCTGTGACGGCCGTGTTTTAGATGTACGGGATAGAATACGCTGTTACAGTACAAAAATCGTTATGGCTATATTAATAAAAATTATACTTTAGGTCGCCGTTAAACAAAATCATTACAGTAATCTTTAAAAACTATGAAGATTTCATTTAAACCATCTTTTCATTTTAAAATATTTAAACTTTTACGATTATTATTTGAAATAATCTTAGTACGAACAAAACTTTGGCTCTGGAAAGGTGTTAGCAGACTAACATTACACGATGCACAGAGACTTATCTGCTCTGTCACCCTATATCCTGAAGCTAATGGGGGCTGGCCTGAGGCATCATAGAGTCTAAATGTCTTTATTGGTGCTCTCGCACTACAGATAGGCCTATGTGGGGATTTTCGCACAGATACTACTTGAGGAATTACTTGTGAGAGCTTGAGGAGACTTGTGAGAGCCCCAAATTTCAAAGTTCTTTACATGTACCCTGATAAATAAAAAAATAGTCAAGTTTTTCCACAGTCTGCTGATGGAGCATATTTGTTTTATGAATTAATTTAATTTAAAACATCTTGTATTTTTGAAAGATATAATTTAAACTTTTAATGATTATACTATGAAATAAGATTAACACTAATCGAACACATGCAATGTCTCGTTCTGACCACTGAAAAGACACACACACACACACACACACACAGACAATGCATGCCTGTCAAAGGAGGGGGAGAGAGAATTACTTGTGGGATCTTTTCAACTTTAAATGTATGGACATCTATGTGTTAGGAGCTACTTCAACTCTGTGAAAATGTAAACTGTTTTTCTTTCATGTAAAATAATTGGATCAGTACATTGACTGATATTTATTTTATATATTTTATTTTATATACTTTTAAAGAACAGCATGTTTTTCAACTTTAGTTAGTTAAATATTATATTTTTAAATTAATAATTGCACATTTATAACCATTTCATTTATATAGAGCATAATGTTTTTCAACTTTAGTGTGAAATTTATGATATATATATTGTCCTCACTTCCACAGTGTCCTCAGCAATGAGCTCAGGAATGCGGAGGGGTATCATGTAACACACAAACACACACACATACATAGAAGACCAAAAGGTGCTGGTCGGCCACAGACTCGCTGTGAGAGAGAAAACAATCTGGGATCTTTACATGATTCAACATCTTGGGACAGCCGGGAAAGTAAGATGGTTTTATTTTTTGTCACCCGTTAGCAACCTGTATGTTTTCTTCTAATCTATAAAACATGTGGGGTATCTAAAATAATTGGATCAGTACATTTTAGTAAGATATCTTACAATGAATGATAAAAGCATTTTATTTATATACTTTTAAAATGAACAATGTTGTTCAACTTTAGTTAGTGTGAGATTCTCTCACTTTCACAGTACCCCCATTTTATAGACCCTGCTTCAGGAATAGGGGTCACGCACACACACACTTAGCGCGGAGACCATGCCTGTCATGCGCTGGTGTTTGAGAGGGGAGGGAGAGTCACTCGGAGGAACTTTTCAACATCTTTGGCAAGCCTGATAAAGTAAGATTATTTTATTTTACACCATATTTATTCTAATCTATATGCGACATTAGAAAGAATTATTTTCCCACTAACCCCGACACGGCTGGCATGAGGGGAATTCCCTAACCGAATCTTCCGGAGTTTTTCCCCACCGGGGAGTCAATAGGCCAAAATCAATGGGTAAAACTAAATGGCAAAATCATCCATCGTAATACAGATCAAAGACAACTGACAACTTGATCGATTGATAGGTCAAAGGTTAATCCCTAGATCAAAGGGACCTCCGAAAGGGCAAAGGTTAGCCCTGCCCACCTGTCAATCATAGGGTCATAAATCATCTTGACAGAAGGTGAATTGTTATAACTACTTCCAAGACTTGACCACGTCTTGCCACAAACCATCTGAAACCATTAATGAAGGAGTCTGTGTCCAAAGAAGAAAGAACTTCAAGATGTATGGCTCGCATCGCTAAGCATGTAAAAATGAGCCCATACCTCTTGACCACAGATCTTCCACGTTTAACCTCAAACTGTCCAAAACAGTCCAAACCAACTCGACTGAAAGGAGGCTCATCAGGAGTTATTCTGTTGTAAGGAAGGTCAGCTATCTTCTGATGTCCAGGTGAAGCAGACAATCTACGATAGATGACACACTTAGTCAAAACCTTTCTGATGGCAGCACAAGCACCAGGAATCCAATACTTCTGACGCTGATGAGAAAGCATGTGGTTTCGTCCACCATGGCCTGTCTCTTGGTGTACATGAAAGAGAATACGATTGGAGATGTGTTTATCTTTAGCCAGTATAACTGGATGTTTTGCTTCAACTGGCATAGCTGCTCTACTAAGCGTCCTCCAACCCTAATGAGATCACCATCCAGGATTGGGTTGAGCTTGTAGAGGTGGCTCATCCTTACACACACTCCTTTCTTCAAGTTGGCCAGTTCTTCCGGAAACATTATTTTTGACAAAAAACAGACAATACTTGACTCAGCTATAACCATATCCTCCATAGACAGACACCCTTTGGCACTTGAGCCTTAAATCCTTCCATATGGACCTGTATCTCTTTCTCCAACTGCTCAGCACTTTGGTCCAGTTCAGAAAGGGTTCCTCTCAGCAGCTTTCGATGTCGCACCAGAGACAGAAGCAAGGTCTTAAACTTGAGAAGCCAACTGACAGCCCTTTTAAGACGGAGCCAGGAGGAAAAGTAATCAATGAGCTTCTCCACTGGACTGACCTGTTCAATTTGAGCCGCGTTCACCATCACAGCCTTGACCTCTCCAATAAGAGGGTTTTTCAAGGTCTCAGGGTTTTGGGGCCAACTGCTCTCAGGCTCTTGGGGCCAACTGCTCTCAGGCTCATGAAGAAAATTGGGACAACAGAGCCATGCACCAGTCTTTAGCAATGACTGAACTTTAACACCTCTGGAGGCTAGATCCGCAGGGTTGGTTAATGTTTTCACGTACGTCCATTGGGATATCTTAGATGTTTTCAATATTTCAGACACTCTGTCTGATATGAAGATTTGAAATCTGGACGTCTCGTTGTATATATATTTCAAAACAGAAGTACTGTTCGTACAAAAGACAGACTCTTGAAGGTCCATTTGCAGCTCCTTCCTCCACAACTTGTCCATTCTGCTAGCCATCACCGCAGCAGTCAGCTCCATCCGAGGAATGGTGACAAGTTTTAGAGGAGCTACTGTATGGTATGGAATGGTAGCGAGAACCGCCTTCAGCACAAAAGGCACTAAGCTCTCGACATAAATATACTGCTTCCTCTTCAGAGCCAACAGACACCAAACAATCATCAACGTAGAAATGGTGCAAGACAGCGTTAACTGCCATAGGACTGAAGCACCTTTGATTGTCTTCAGCAACTGAAGGGGAGGAAGTAGCGCCAAACCGATGTGCCATTATTCTATACTCCACCAGCTTCCGACTGCAATCTCCATCAGGCCACCAGAGGAATCTCAACAAATCAGAGTCTTCAGCCGGCACGCTGACCTGATGATACATGGCCTCAATATCTGGGGTTCTTTGCGGAATCGTGTGAAGAGTCCCACTAACAAATTTGTGAGATCTGGTCCTTGAAGAAGCTGTGAGTTCAACGATGTCCGCTGAAACATGACCCCACAATCAAAAACTACCCGTGGTATATACCCCCATGATGGGGTATATACCACACCCTTCCATCACAACGGGTCAGCTGCTCAGTTGGAATTCTCTCTGCATAGCCATTAGCCAACATCCTGGACATGAATGCGATGTAATCGTGGTGAAAAGATAGATCCTTATCCAAACGCCTTTTAAGACTTAATGCACGCTGTTCTGCAACACTCTTATTGTTTGGCATTTTGAGGTATCTTTGCTTTACCGGCAAACCAATAGTGTAATAACCATCAATGAGCTTGGCAGGCTCTGAGACCAACTCAATGAAGCGCTTATCCTCCCTTGACAGACCAGATTGTTCATCCTGCAGAGTTTTAGCAAAATCAACCTTCAGCTGCTTCTCCCAAAGCTCATCGAGCCTCGCCACTGAAATCCGATTGACTGATGTCGGGCTGCAAACATTGATCAATGATCTGACAATTCCCACGGAGCGGGCCGTTCACCGTCCAAACCAGGATGGTCTTAATTGCATAAGGGCCCCCCCCCCCCCCCGTTCACTGCACGAACCACCTCCCATGGCTCCAGAGCTTGAGGGACGTTAGTGCCAATCAGAAGATCCACATCAGCATCGGTCTCTGGTATTTTTGTGTGTCTTAGGTGCAGGGGCGGAGTGGGACCAAAAAATCTACCGGGAAATTTCGTAGACCACCGGCCCTTGTCGCCGCCAGGGCCGGATTAAGAGTTCAGAGGCCCCTGGGCACTATGTCTTGTAGGCTGGCCAAATGTATATTTTGTCCAAGGACATTTTGATTTTACTATGGCATTTACAGTTTTACTGACTTAAAGGAACGTTGTTGTACTATGCTGGAGTAAAGTTCATAAATGGTCGTTCTTTCCCAGGAATTTGTAAAACTATGTTGGGTGGACCTCTGTGCCTCTAGGGGGGTTGGGGGGCATGCTCCTCGGCAGATAATTTTGTACATTTTAAGGTTAAATGCATCAATCTCGTGCTCTCTGAGAGATCAAAATTAAGAGCTTCAACCCATGAACTGCTCGTTGAACAAAGAAATAGCATTGATTTGTACCAGGTCAATAAAGAGGGCTCAAACATCTTTTTAGTTATTATGAGAGTCTCAGCCTACATTACATTATCAACAGTGTTTTAGGATGCCAAACAATTATTATAATGTAATAATGATTTGTATAATTATTACTATGACGTAAAATCCATATAGCCTATAAATGTACTATATAAATGAAAATGAATATTTCAAAAGTATATTTTAACCTACATTACACTATAATATAAACCCTTGAGCTTTTATTTAGGAGAAAACACCAGATGACCATGCTGATCGCGTGAGCAAAGTAATCACAGCACAAACAGGATGCTATTCTTAAAGTCTTGTGCTGTTTTATAAAGGCACATTGCCATATCATGGTTTCGATTTTAGTTTGTTGGCAAAATAACGACCTTTATGTTAGGTTATACATTTTACATCTCATATGTGTTGGGAAAAGGGAGAGAGAGAGAGTTCGGCAAAAGGTGGATTCGAACTCGCGTCGAGCGCATTAAAAGCTGCTTAGCGCTTCACGCACTACGACCTACGCCACTGTAGCTATTTCATGATGGGCGTCTTTTTGCTATAAAAACAGCCACTTAGTGCAAATATACGCTCCGTTATCGAAAACGTAAAAAAAAAAAAAAAAAATCTTCCCCTCGCTTGGGCGCATGCCGAACTTGCAATGAATACATTTTATCAGACCGGCCCTCGCCGCCTCGAAACACTACCGGCCCACCGGAAAAACTCCCGACTCTCCCGATTGCCACTCCGCTACTGCTTAGGTGCTGCCATCTTTTAAGGTCTTTTGATCGTGGAATGTAACCTCGATGAACAGGCATGCTCCATTGAATGAAAATGTCAGGCAGGCCACAAAAGTTGTTCGAATCCAGCCCGGCTACTTCCAAGTCAGACAACTTGTAACTGTCTACCACTTTCTCTTGTCCCAGAGTTCTAAGGTGGATTCCCAACTTCTTCCCTGTAAGATTCAGACGGGTCATGAGTCGCTCTGTACAAAATGAGGCGGTACTCCCTGGGTCCAAAAAACATACATGACCAAGGTCTCTTGCCCCCTTTTAGATTTTACCTGAACAGGCAAAATAGAGAGCGTACAGTCCTGCTTACCGGCCCCAGTCAAGCCACTGGACTGAACAGACACCACAGCACCTTCTCTGGCCATTTTCAAGCCACCATTGGCCTGAGTCGAACTCGTTTGTTTTGCTGTGGGGTGAATATGCAACAACGTGGGGTGCTTATAATTGCATACTTTACATATCAGACGTTTTCTGCAATCTTTACTCATGTGCCCAACGCACAGACATCCAAAGCACATACAGTTCTCCTTCAAAAAGGAAATTTTCTCAGCTTGTGTTCTTTTATCAAAAATAAGGCAAACATCTAGCGAATGCCCAGCCCCACAAAACAAACAAACTTTCACTAGTGAGTTCTTCTCCCTTTTATCCCCAGGCTTCACTTTCTTCTCAGCGTGTGCTACAGTAGTGGCAAAACTACTGCCTCTAGCCTTTGAACTCGTTTGAGACCTGACCAATTTAATTCATTTCTTCCGGTCGCAGATGTCTCTTGTATATTTCCGAAAAGAGGGTCACTTGCTATCTTGACTTGCCTCAACAAACTCTACAATATCTGAAAATGTAGCTCTACGACGAAACGTCTCGTGAATATCGCAGGCCACACTTCTCCAATGATCCCGCAGCTTATAAGGCAGCTTTTTTACAATGATTTGCATATTTGTAGGTACATTCAGGTCACTTTCGGCGACTCCCATAGAGTTGCAGCATTACTGCAATAATAAACTGTAGGCCCGTAAAGCCTAGATATCTTCGGTTTTAACCATCGGCCATGAAACCACCTTATACATGTAGGCAGAGGCTACTTTAAATGGATCGCCAAAATGCCCTTGAAGTAGTAATTTTGCCTTACTGTATCCATGGGACGGAGGCAGATACTGACAACTTCGGATCAAATCCCTAGGCCGACCTCTTGTATACTGCTTGAGGTAATACAAGCAATCCTTCTGACTTTGTGTTGTCTCTTCAATGTTGTGTTCAAATCCTCTTATGAAGGTTTGATACTGCAGTGGATCTCCGTCAAAAATTTGTAGGTCTCGCTTAGGTAAGAGAAAAAGTGACTGTTGTCCAACTAATAAAGACGTAATTTGATTTTGCCCTTCCAAAACTGTAAGAAAACGCTGATCAGAATTATTCAGTTACAGGTACATGTAACGATGATGCAGAGGCAGAGTGAGAATCCATTTGCGGAAGTTTATTTGTGAGATTCACCTTAAGCCCTTGTGAGGAGGCTGGCACTGGGTATGAACAAACGTAACCGTCAGATAGTTTCACATCCAATGGGGAGATCCAAAAGGCATAAGTCAGCAAGCAGGCAAGGGGTCCAAGCAGTAACATCAGTCCAAACAGGCAACCAATACAAAAGGATAATCCAGGGATCGTAAAACAGAGAAACAGGCAAAATCATACACAGGCAGACAGGCAGTAGTGAGTAGACAATAACGCTTGGTAAGGCAGGATAAACTGGCAATACTTCGAAGAGTGAAAGCATGGTCTCTGAATAAATAGGCAGGCAAACAGGAAATGAGTGTAGAGGAAGTAGAGGGCGTGGATCACAGTGAGTATTCCGGTGAGAGCTCCCTCTGCTGGTTAGGCCTTACAGTACAGCTCCATACGAAGATGAGAAATTGGTGGACGAGAAACACCTTCTGGCAAAGTGGACTGATCAACCCCAGTCACTACAGTAGGCAAAGTGGACTGACCGGCCCAGGTCACAGCAGCAGGCAACTGGCTTTTGTTGTATGTCTAAGGCCTCACAGCAGCATAACCTGGAAGCGAAACTTCCCCTACAGCCTCTGCGGCCAATGGTTGAGTGTTGAACTCAAGCACAAATATTGCAGCTTCATGGCTCAACTGTGTACTTTTCACTCTTTCCAAATAAGAGATCATCCCATCTGATTTCACAGAAACGTGAAACACACAAGATCCTTCTGAAGCCTTGAACACACTCACTTTAGCAGAGGTGAGACCAAGTCATTGTTTCGCAAGTCACAAGTAAGTCTCGAGTCTTTGCATTCAAGTCCCAAGTCAAGTCCCGAATCAAGACAGACAAGTCCCGAGTCAATACAGACAAGTCCCGAGTCAAGTTGCAAGTCCTCGAGTTTAAGCTTCAAGTCTTAAACAAGTCATTAGTGCTTTTTGCACAAATTACTGTCTCAGTGTTAATTACTATAGTAAATTAAATGTATACTAATTTACACCACGAAGGCTTTTAAAATATGATATAATATAATATTATCAAATTTATTGTGGCAATGCAGATTTAAAAATAAAAAAATAAAAGTAACTGTTCATTGGGAAAATTAATCGTGATTTGCTACACATTAAGTTTAAAATATTGAGTCCCTGGTTAAATTATTTTGTTAACGCGACAGTAATTGTACTGGAACATTCCTATTTCCATGACGACGTATCAAGCGCACGTGACACTTTTTGGGGTTAAGTGCCTGTCTTTTACAAAACGTAACGTAAATCCATTCATTTCTCCCGAAAGACATGAAAGTGAGTGGCTGGTGAACAGGGAGAAGACTTTATAGTTACCTATAGGCTAAAATGTGCGTTTGTTGTGGGGGGAAAATAACATGTCTCAAAATTACATTTGAAAGGTTTATTATTTCCGCTTACTTAGATAGTGTTTTTTTTTTCAAATTATAAATGGTTCGCTAGTACTTGTGTATTTAAATGCCTGAAAAAGAAAAAAGAAAACATTATTTGGTTGAAAACTGTCTGAACGTGTGATAATGAATGACAACTGACACGCGCTGCTGAAACACACTCCATCACACGCTCTCTGGCTCAGTGCCAAACGTGCGAAAGCAGCGCTAATCAGCGCTGTGATCATGTGTCAATGATACAGTGCTATACTACAGTCAGTGATTATTACAACTCTGATCTGTGGTTTTAGAAGGTAGGTCAAAGCTTTCCAAGTCACAGGGCTTAAGTCCGGGTCCAGTCGCCAGTCATTGTTGTCAAAGTCTAAGTCGCGTCGCAAGTCATCAAATTTGGGACTCGAGTCCAAGTCAAGTCTAAGTAGTCCACAACCCTGCACTTTAGCCATAGACGCTGCCAGCTCCATGTCCAGCTCCAGCTCCTCCTTTCTCCTCAACAGTTCCTGCTGTTCCTCCAGGGCATGCTTCTTACTCAGCAGCTTTTGACGAGCCACAAGGGCAGCTGTCTCAGCCTCAGCTCTTAATCTGGCTGATGATTTAGTGGACATAGGTTTACTCACTGTACTGCATATCTTTGACCTCAATAACACATTGGAAACACTATCACTCGGCCTAACATCATCTTCTACTGCATTTTCCACAGTTTTAACTATGCATGCCTCATTATCGTAGGAAACAGTGAATCTTAAACATGGTGCAACAACGCCCTCTGCTGGTACATCTGGCGCCTCCAGTAGCCATCTATTAGTCTCCTCCACAAAAGCAGTTTTATGTTCTTCAACACTGTAAAACCAAGCATTTTGTTTTTCTTGTTCTTCAGGTGGGAGCATAGGAACCACAACACCATGAAGATGACTTGCTTCTGTAAACAAGCTCGACATATTTTCAAGACATGAGCGTATTTTTTCAGCATTACCAACACTTTGCATTAGGTCTTTAATATCTCTCATAACATCTTTAATCTTTCTTACTTTTGCTTGGCGATCTTCTTGGAGCCGTTCCAATTTATATTCAAAAGCCTTGGGTGTAAGCTTAGTTAGTCTTTTCTCATTTGACCTGGTACCATTCAACTCCATTTTCATTTACAAAATAATCCAATAATCACAAACAATATCTGCTAATGACATGCTAAAAACAGCGCCCTTTTTATGACTTATGTTTCCACGTGAACAAGGTACAATGCGTTGTCTTTGATTCCCTCTAACTTATTCAATGAGGCTAAGCTAAACTCAACCCTAGTCTTCTGTGCATTCTAGCGGTGGGTATTTATGTACCTATACACCGATAGTCTTGAACCAGACTAACCGTCTTAGAACCAGAACTACGGGGGCACTCCCAAGCGCAATGCTTCACTCGCTTGACACAAACCAAAACACTACAAAAAGCCCCAAAACAAACAAACAGTACAATCACCTTATGCGAAAGTACCGCTGAGCCTAACAGGAAATGCAATTGGTTCTTAACAGACAATCCACAATGTTTATACCTTGTGACAGAGACGACTGTGATGACAAAATAAGCATAATAACAGCCAATTTGTGAATGAATGGGCTTACGCGAGTCCTAATGCGCTGGCTCGTCTACCGCTTACAACATTGAAAGCGATTGCAAACATCCAGTAATGTCCCGACAATACACTTGAATCCGCGCAACAACAATTTTCTGTGACACAATATTGCGGCGTATTAACATTACTGAACCAACCAAACGCCACAGCAGGCTAAAACATGAGAGGTTACACTGAAAACGCGTCACGCTTAACCATTGTACATGATGGTAGATTTATTGCTCTATTTCACAGACTTAGAAAAGCGAAACACTTACTTTGAGTGATGCATTCCACAAGTCGTGCTAAGGTACCTAAGATACATAAACGGAAGATGATAAAAGTGATGACGGTCAACAGAAAGTTTCTCCCCATGCTCACCCTGCAGCCATAATCCAAACCCAAGATTTCCCACACAGGTGAGCACACACACATTAATACAGACACCACACCCCCGGTCCCGCCCACAGTGACCGATGACGTCGCGATGCGTGTGCACATACACAACAGTGCAAATAAAAGAGGAAATATAACAGAAAACAGTCAAACCCAGTGTATGGCTCCTACAGGTTATTTTACATTTGTGTGAGCAATCTTCTTTCACTTGTTTCAGCTTCTTCTTCTCCTGTGTTTTGATCCGGAGATTCTGTACTAGAACATGTCACAGCGCCCCCTACCGTATAACAGTGAAAACATGGATAGCTGGAAAATTCAGTCAATGGTGGGGAAAGAGTATTAGTAAATTCCTGTACACTACCAGTGAACTAGCCTACACACAAATTCAGATACGCAGAATTAGAAACATGTCTGTTTTATATCAATATTTTAATCAATATTTCCAAAAAATTTAAGTTTCATAAGACTGTATATGAAAAACTATGTAAAAAAAAAAGAAGTACATTTTAATAGGCTACTCGATCAAAAGAGTTAAAACAACTATGAGCCAAGTATACTTTGAATACTTAATTATGCTTTTAAGTATATCTCGATACAAAAGATTGAGTACAAGTACAGGCCAAATATACTTGGACTTTTCTCTCAGTAAAAAGTAGATAGTAGGCTATATTTTTAATAATACAAATAATATATATAACATTTTATTTGTTTACTTCTCATCTATACATTAATGCTGTGTTTTGGGAGATTTAAAATACTTTTGTAACTACTTTACTGTAAAATTCCTCAGCTACACCAATAGCATGCATATGAAATATAATCTTTATGGAAAAAAAAACATTAATTATGATCAAAATTAAATATGAGTTTATTCTGGATATTGATGTAGGTCTAAGATACATAATTCTGTCATCTGCTGGTTAGAATTTTTTTTTACTGATAATATAGTTTTGGCTATAAAGTGTGATTACCATATACTTCCAGCAGAGGTCCATAGAGATCCATTCATTTTTCTGGATGTGACTGAATGCTCTTATAACAGCTTTTGTTATAGATATATATTTAAACATTTTAAAATACATTAAATAAGTATTTTTGTCAAAGTTTAAATTTTTTGTAGAAGTGTCTTATTGCAATAATGCCACATAAATTTGCAGTAACGCCACATAAATTGCCACTAAAAGACAAGACTTGATTGGAATTACATATTATGTATTTCAATCATCCAAATGTATAAAGTGATTAACTTTAGAATGAAACCAACTAAAAAAAGTTCCTTTTTGAACAACTGAACATACTTTTGGCCAAAGAGTCTTTGAGCATTAACTTTCTATATATATTGACTCCTTTTGATGATACATTAGCCATACAAAAGTCCACATTTGACTTCCTGAAAATATTTCTGGCCAAAGATACATTAAGATTGATTTCTTCTGATGTTAAATCAGCCAGACAGCAGTCAAAATTTTAACTACTTAACACATTTCTGGCATATTTTCACATAATTTAACTTAATTTAACTTAACTTCTCACCTGATGAAAACTTTGGAGAGGATTGTATTACGACACCTGAGAACCGTGGTGAGCTCAGAATTGGACCCCCTACAGTTCGCTTACCAACCAGGCATAGGGGTGGAGGATGCCATCATCTATCTTTCACACAGAGCACTGTCACACCTGGAGAACACTGGGAGCACTGTGAGGGTCATGTTTTTTTATTTCAACCATCGCTGCTCTGGGGGAAGCTATTGGGAGCTGGTGTTGAACACCACCTGTCTGCATGGATCATCAGTTACCTCATTGACAGACCACAGTATGTGAGGCTCCAGGACTGTGTGTCTGATGTGGTGATAAGCAGCACAAGAGCACCACAGGGGACAGTGCTCGCTCCTTTTCTCTACACCCTGTACACAGCGGACTTCAGGCATAACACAAGCAGCTGTCACATGCAGAAGTTCTCTGATGATACTGCCATTGTTGGAAGGGTATCAGAAGAGAATGACCAGGAGTACCAGGAGGTCATCTGGGATTTTGTCAACTGGTGTGAGTTAAACCATCTTCACATCAACGCCAGCAAGACAAAGGAGATGGTGGTTGACTTTCGCCGGAGGCCGCCGGGTACTACATCGGTGAACATCCAGGGTGTCGACATTGAGAGGGTGGAGACTTACAAATACCTGGGTGTTCACCTTAACAAGAAACTTGAATGGTCCACAAACACAGATGTCGTGTACAAAAAGGGACAAAGCCGTCTCCATCTGTTGAGGAGGCCGAGTTCCTTTGGAGTGTGCAGGTCTATGTTAAAAACTTTTTATGACTCTGTGGTGGCGTCTGCAATCTTTTATGCAGTGGCCTGCCGGGGAGCTGGGAGCACAGAAAGGGATAGGAAAAGACTCAACAAACTAGTGATGAAGGCTAGCTCTGTTCTGGTTTGCCCTTTGGACACCATAGAGGAGGTGGGGGAGAGGAGAATGTTAGCCAGGCTGGCATCTATTATGGGCAACACCACTCACCCCCTACATGAGACTGTGAGCTCCCTGAGCAGCTCCTTCAGTGGCAGACTGCTGCACCCTCAGTGCAAGAAGGAGCGCTTCCGTAGGTCCTTCATCCCAGTAGCAGTTAGACTTTTTAATGCAACATCACAATGTAGGACTGTGAGTTGTTGTTGAACTAGCACTGTTAGCTGCGGCTGAGTAGCTGAGTATCTGAGTAGCACTGGACAATATTTTGCATTATGTATATTTTTTATCTATTTATTACTTTGTGTCACCTTCAACTGTGCAATGTTACCTCTATTTATTAGCATATTTATTTGTATATTTGTGTTTATAGATTGTCTGTTTACATAAGGTTGGTTATTATGTAAATACAGTTCTATTCTTATATTTGTATTCTATTTTACTTTTATATTTTACTGGAGCTGCTGTAACACAAGAATTTCCCCAGTGTGGGATTAATAAAGTCAATCAATCAATCAATCAATCAATCAATCAATCAATAATTTCCGAAGAGTATTCGAAACTTGAACTCTCTATATATTCATGTTATCTCCTTCTGATAAGTCAGCCATAAAGAAGTTCGACCCAAAGAACATATTTCTGGCCAAAGAGTTCTCAATCTTGAACTTTCTATACATACTCATAGAATTCTTCTGATGCTTCATACGGCAATTAGAAGACCATATCTGACCTATTGAACTTATTTCTGGTCAATGGGTCCTCAAAAGGTTTTAAACTATATAAACTTATATACTATATAACTTATATACTATATAAACTTATATAACTTATAACTTATAGACTCCTTCTGATGTTAAATCAGAAATACAGAGGTTCCTTTTTGAACAACTGAACATACTTTTGGCCAAACAGTCTTTGAACATTAACTTTCTATACATATTTTGGCACTTTTCCACTGCATGGTACGGTACGGTTCGGTTTGGTATGGCACGCTTTGGCGCTTTTCCACTGCATGGTACGGTACGGCTCGGCTCGGCACGGCTCACTTGTGGCGCTTTTCCACTGCATGGTACAGTACGGCTCGCTTCGGCTCGCTTTAAATGGTACCACCTCTGTTGATGTTCCAAGTGTACCGTACCGATACTACAATGTGACGTGGAAGCACTGTAGATCACTGATTAGTCAGACAGACATCGTCACTACCAGCGTCATTGTATTTGCGAGTAAATAGCCAGTAACAGCCACCGCTGTAGCACCTGTTTTTAAACTACTTGCTTGAAGAAAAAAAAACCTCCAAAAAAGAAATGACTGAATCGTGGTCAGTGGACGAGAAGCGCAGACGTTCCTCTTGTTGGTTGACGAGGAGCGGATAAACTATAACGATCAGTCATAATCCCACCCACTTTGATGCGGTACTAACGTCTCAGGTTACGTATATAACCATGGTTCCCTGAGAGGGAATGAGACGCTGCGTCAAGCGCTGCGGGAACGCCCCTGCGTGAACGCGTCATGAAGTACTCGTGAAATCAGTCCAATGGCGTGACGAGACGTCATAGGCGGGAGACGTCATTGACCAGGAAGGTATAAAGCACCCCTGAACCAAACAATGTCAGCTTCTGATAGGTCGAACAAGTTGGTCACAGGCATGCCGGGAGTATGGCAAAAAGCGACGCAGCGTCTCGTTCCCTCTCAGGGAACCATGGTTACATACGTAACCTGAGACGTTCCCTTTCAAGGGAACTCGCGCTGCGTCAAGCGCTGCGGGAACGGAATACCCACGTCGCCATAATCCTCAAGTGCCTGTATATGTGAAATCGTAACGCACATTATACTAAAAACACCCGAGAACCCGGAGTAGAAGCCACGTCCATGTTATAAAATCTTAAAAAGGTGTGCGGAGAGGACCACCCTGCCGCATCGCATACCTCTTGAAGTGACCCCCCTGACAACAGGGCCATAGAAGCAGCCATACTCCTAGTCGAGTGGGTTCGGACCTTTAGTGGTGAAGGATGACCGGCCGCCTCGTATGCAAGAGAAATAGCCTCGACTATCCACTTACTTAAAGTCTGCTTAGATGCGGGCTTCCCCTTACTTGGGGACCCAAAACACACAAACAGTTGATCAGACTTGCGCCACAGGGCAGCTCTGTGGACATAAGCATCCAAAGCCCTAACTGGGCAGAGTAAATTTAATTTCTCCTGGTTCGGATTCTGGAATGGAGGCGGAGAAAAGGCCTGCAGCATTATAGGACCCGCCACATTAGTGGGGACCTTAGGCACGTATCCTTCTTTTGGAAACAGGAACGCTTTCACCATACCAGGCGCAAACTCAAGACAAGAGGGAGCAACTGACAAAGCTTGTAAATCCCCGATTCTCTTAAGAGAAGAGATCGAGAGAAGGAACAGAGTTTTTAATGTGAGAAACCTCTCTGACACCTCTTCAATGGGCTCAAAGGGGGCCAGGGCTAGGCCTTCTAATACAATGGCCAAATCCCAAGTTGGCATTCTCAAGCGAGCCGCAGGCCTTAGCCTCAAAGTACCACGGAGGAAGCGAGTTACCCATGGGTGTCTCCCCACTGACGCCCCTTCTACAGAAATGTGATATGCAGATATGGCTGACATGTACACTTTTAAGGTGGAGGGGGACAACCCCGAAGAAAACTTTTCTTGAAGAAAATCTAGTACTGAACCAACTGGGCAGTCAACTGGATTCACAGACTGGCTTGTACACCAAGCAACGAAGATTCTCCATTTTAGGGCATAAAGCCTCCTCGTAGAAGGAGCTCTGGAGTGCAATATGGTCTCCACTACCTTAGTAGAGAGACCTGAATCTATGAGCTGAACCCCCTCAGAGGCCAGGCCCACAGTTTCCATAGCTCCGGACGCGGGTGAAACACTGACCCCGCCGCCTGGGAGAGAAGGTCCCTCCTGACCGGAAGTTCCCACGGAGAAAAGTGGTATTCTGTTGTGGAATTAGCACGCTTTTCTTTACGTTTAGCCTCAGCCCCAGCGATTTCATATGAGCTAGCACAGCATCTCGACACTGAGCTACCTGATGTTCCGACTCTGCCAGAATGAGCCAGTCATCTATATAATTTAGCATGTGGATGCCCTGCAGTCTCAAGGGAGCCAGAGCTGCATCCATGCACTTTGTGAACGTGCGGGGTGACAGTGCTAGGCCAAACGGAAGCACCCCGGTACTGATATGCTTCGCCCCCGAAAGCAAACCTGAGGAACTTCCTGTGCTGTGGAAGGATGGATACGTGAAAGTATGCGTCTTTTAGGTCTATTGTGACACACCAATCCTCGGACCTGATTTGACACACAATCTGTTTCAACATGAGCATTTTGAATCTTAACTTTTTTACTGCTCGGTTTAGTTGGCGCAGATCCAAATTGGGCCGCAGCCCCCCCATCCTTTTTCGGAACTATGAAGTATGGGCTGTAAAACCCTGACTGTCTGCTGTGGGGAGGAACCCTTTCTATAGCCTCTTTTTGCAGAAGTGTCTGTACTTCTCCTTCCATCACCAGAGCCTGCTCGGAGTTTACTACCGTATGTACTACCCCGTTGAACCTGGGCGGACATGACCCGAACTGAATTCTGTATCCTTTTTCCACTGTATGCAGGACCCAATCTGAGACATTTGGCAGAACTTTCCACGCTGCCAGAAAATCTACTAAGGGAATCAGCCTCTCGAGGCTGGTCTCTGGTGTTACTTGAGCAGCCAGCTCGGTGACCTGAAACGGCGCACCTGCAGGAAGCAACCGAACTGACCCACTTCGAGCCCTCCTCGGAGGGTGGGAGCGTCCCCATGCCGCTACATTTCCGGGCGGACATGAAGATATGGGCTCGTTGAGGACCGTTGCGCCCTGAAACACCAGAGGTGGCAGGGTTGGCAACATGGCCCCCTGATGGCACCGAGAGGAAACGGGTGCCTCGACACACCGAATCCCCTCGGAGGGGACCGCCACCAAAAACCTGACGCCCTTCGCGTCAGGACCTCTTCGCTGAGGACTTCCAGGAAACAATCACAGTCCTCAGATCTGCTCTACCTCGGGAAGCCCTCGGCTGAGTGCGCTGTCCCGGTTCCCATTCTCTCTGCAGGGGAGCACGGGAGCACCTTTTGCTGGGCTCTATAAGAGGATGGTGTACTCGTTTGGGGCTGCTCCCACCCAGAGACATAGCTTTTTCGGGAGAGGAACTTTTGAAACGCAGCCGCCTGCTTTTTTGCTTCTTGGAACCTCTCAACGACTGAGTTTACTGAGCCGCCAAAAAGACCAGTAGGGGAGACAGGAGCATCTAACAAAAACTATTTGTCCCGCGCTTTGATATCAGACAAATTCAACCAAAGATGTCTCTCCGTAGCCACCAGAGCTGCCATAGAGCGGCCGATAGATTTTGCCGCTTCCCTGGTGGCTCGAAGAGACAAGTCAGCTGCTCTCCTGATATCCGCTATAGTTTCTCTTCCCACTTATTCACATTCATCATCTATATCCCCTAGCAAGTCAGCCTGATATGCCTGAAGGACCGCCATAGTGTGTAAACTGGCGGCCGCTTGACCTGCTGCCGAGTACGCCCTACCCACTAAAACTGATGTTGTTTTTACTGGCTTAGTGGGCAGCTTCAGCGCTTTCAGCGATGATGCAGACTCAGGGGAGAGATAGGTCGCAAGCATCTCTTCCACCTGAGGCATCGCAGCATAACCATGTTCCTTTAACCCTATTATATTAGAATACTCAGATGTTGCTGGGTTAAATACTCTAAATTAAGAAGGTTTATTCCATGACTTCGACACCTCAGTGTGAAGGTCAGGAAAGAACGGTAAGCCCCGCTTTGGAGGTTGAGATCTGGGTGGCAAAAATCGCTCATCTAACTTGCTCTTTGACTGATGGCTTCCTGCTCACGGGCTGGCCAATCTAGATTTAATCTAGCAACAGCGCGAGTGATAACCTCCAAAAGCTCCTCTTGTGTGTGTGTGGTTGTGTGAGATAATGCAAAATCTTCATCTGCATCCAGGCCCACAACATCCAATTCCTCAGAACTGGAATGCTGCAACACCTGTGCTTCTCTCCTCAAAGAGTGCTCGGCGGGACAGGAGAATTTTCATTGCCAGCTTCTCACAGTGCTCACAGCCTACCCCCTCGAGGGCTGACTGGGCATGCTCTAGCCCCAAACACCTCACACATAACTCGTGTGTATCCCCACCCATGATAAAACGAGGGCAGGGAGTAACACACTACTTAAACTGCTGCTTATCCATATAGAAAAGATAATACACACCAAATATGCCAGACGATTTCACACAGAGCACTTGTGAAGACACAGAAGCTGACATTGTTTGGTTCAGGGTGCTTTATACCTTCCTGGTCAATGACGTCACCCACCTATGATGTCTCGTCATGCCATTGGACTGATTTCACGAGTACTTCATGACGCGTTCACGCAGGGGCGTTCCCGCAGCACTTGACGCAGCGTCTCGTTCCCTTGAAAGGGAACTGCAGTGGAAAAGCAACCGAGCTAAAGCGAACTGAGCCGTGCCGCGCCGAGCCGAGCCATACCACGCAGTGGAAAAGCGAAGCGAGCCGAACTGTGCGGCGCCGAGCCGAACCCTACTGAGCCATACCGAGCCGTACCATGCAGTGGAAAAGCGCCATTATTGACTCCTTTTGATGATACATTAGCCATATAAAACAATCAATCCAGCTAAATGTCTCCTGGCCAAGAAGGAAACTGAGTAACTGAGTTTCACCATTGGAGGTGGGTTAATTAAACCTCAGGTTCAAAAGATCCATGCAATTGAGTCATGTCCTCTCCCACAGACCAGGAAGCAGCTAAGATCTTTCTTGGGGATGGCTGGCTTCTACCATCGGTTCATCCCCGACTTCTCAGCCAGGGCTGCTCTACTAACGGATAAGACGGGCTCAACAAGGGCTCGATAAGATGTCCCAACCAGGTCCAGTGGATGGGGGAGGCAGTGGCAGCTTTCAAGGACATTCAAAAATCTCTGAGTAAAAGCCCTGTTTTACATAGTCCAAACTCTGAGAGGGGTGTGGTGGCGGTGCTTCTACAGGGACCTAAGGAGGAACGACATCCTGTGGCATACATCAGTCGGAAACTTCTACCCAGAGAGGTCCGCTATTCAACAGTGGACAAGGAGGCCTTGGCAGTCAAATGGGGCCTGGACTCTTTCAAGTATTACCTGATGGGCAGAGAGTTTACCTTAGAGTCTGATCACAAGGCACTGCAGTGGCTGGAGAGGATGAAATATACCAATGGGCGGATTACCAGGTGGTACCTTGCCATGCAGCCGTTCCGGTTTACAGTCCAGTACATCCCTGGCAAGTTCAACACCACAGCAGACTACCTCTCTCACTGGCCCAGCAGCTCTGAAGGGGGGGTGGATGTGTTATGGCCACAGCCTCACAACCAGTTCAAGAGCGGTAACCCCATGCACTAATATTTTTCCTGAGTTTATGCTGTTTTTCTTTAAGATTAGTTTATATACTTTTTTCATACACATTATACATTTCTTGCAAATATTTATTTAGTTACAAATAACTCACAGGACACTTAGTTCATTTCACATACATTATACTTTATTTAGTTGACCATACAGAAGTATATTTTTGGGAGCGCGCACCATTAGTTACTTTTGGATTGTCATTCTGGTTGTATAACTGTTTGTTTCTGAGCTTACCAGTGTTGGATTCCACACGCGGGAGAGATCCAGGAAGTCAGCTGGCTTAAAGGCGTGGCGCTTGGACCAGGAGCAGCTTTATAGGGGAGGTGGCCTAATTGGACACTACCACTGCTTTTTATGTCATTTTGTTGTAATGATTTTTGGGAAATAAAAACCCTTACTTTTGAACTTTCCTTGTGACTCCTCTTGCTTAACTGCTTGGTCCCTGACACATAGTATTAAGGTACCTTGCAAAGCAGTCATCTCCATCTTCAACTGTGCTGAAAGCAGAGTCTAGGATATTCAAATACATTCAGGTGTCAGGTGCTTAACTATGTCAAAAGCAGGTGATAAAAGGCTTTCAAGGACTTTCCATGACTTGTATAGGTCTGGCTGTTTTGTGTCTTTGAGGAGCAGCTCTACATAAGAACGCCATGTCTCATAGTCTACTTTATTGTTGGGATGAGGGCAACGCCCAGAGAACGGTCGAAGCCTATACAAATAACTCCCAGAAAAATAAAAAACAAAATCAAAGCATAATGTCACCTTCATTTCCTCGAGCAGCTCAAAATGGCGTGAAGCGGCCTCACCATCTTTTTATACAGTGAATTTCAAATAACTTCAACTATAGGCAGCGTACATTCAAATTTTGTTGATATAAACTGTTAAACAATACATATTTATAGTTTTTCCATGTAACTGATAACTCTTCAAAAGGCATTAAACAGCATACAATCAAACTATATCAACAAAATGAGCCAAACTCACCAAAGTCGTCATTCACCCAAATGCATTCCCTTTAAGTTGCTGACTAGGCAAGTATCAGTATATCTATCTTTTTTTGTGTGTTAAAATCAACCTTACACAAGGTAAAGTCAAAATTTATCTGCTCTGGATCTCTTCGCTTCTCTCTTCCTCTGAAGCTGTACAAAATGCTGCATGTGGCTGCTGGACACGCTCCATGTGACTTTCTTAAAGGGGAAGCATCAGCATAACTCCCTAGAGGAGTTATTAAACTCTTAGTTTAATGTTCAACCCTCATTTCCAGTACCCCTTTTCCTATTACAATATTGTGAATTCTAGCACCCACAAGGTTATGGACTCATACAGGCTCCATTTCACAGTGGGTTACACAACGCATACTACAACAAACCTATTAATTTGTGCATTGAAGGGAAATTGCATTACAATGCATAGATAGCTACCTCATATGCAACAAACAGATAACATAGGTGTTGCATTGCATATGCGATCTAAGAATTAGCGTTGAACATTAAGCAAAGCACATGTTGCATTTCAAAGCATGCCAGAACTAACTCATTCCTTTTTGCATTAAAGATCAAATGTGTGCAATAGCACAGCATTGTACAAACGATCTAACAATGCGAATTGAAGAAATATCATATAAACTATGCATTTGTTGCATTTCATACCAGAACTCATTGCGTTGTACTTTAAGATAAAGTGTGCTGTTGCATTTGTAGAGGGGGCCGCTTTAGCTGAGGCGCTCTATGACTACCTCTACATATGCACGACTACGCCACCCTGTTTATCAGGGAAATATTAATACTCATGAATTTAATAACCCACAAAAAGGACACACGAACGTTATTATTGAGGAAGGACCAGAGACGTGGATGCAAAAGATTTAATTTTGGTCAACAATCTTAAGACATGAAAAGACTGGGTCATTGTGCAACACTCAAGACGTCAAGGAGGAAGCCGAGGCTTAACAATGGCAGGTACACTACTTTAGTGAGCACAAGGCCCCTATAAATCACCCTGTGTACAGGTATCACACACACACTCCAATACGGTCAAGCATGAACACACAGCACTCAAGTGGGAGCCTCCACCACAGGCACGTGAGGGGCCTACTAGCGGCCTGTCTTGAAGCCTCGGCGCCTGTAATGAGAGCAGAAATCACTGCACTGATCAACATACAAGGACACTTAACCACAAATAAACATTTAAATCAATAAACCAGAACATTCATAAATACACAGACAATATATATCACAAATCACAATTTGAAAGGCTAGTTGGAGAAACAACCCAGCGATCACAAGGATGAGTACTGTAGAGCAGGCGTCACGCAAGACGCATAAATCGAGCACACGTGTTGATGCGAAACGTTATTGTCACCGGTGCGGGTCGGACTCGGATGACCAGCCACCCCTGACTTAGACACCACCGTGAGGAGCCGACACCACGGGTCCGTGATGGACAACACAGACCTGAGATAAGTTCAAAGGAATAACAATCTTTATTGAACACAATACATCAATGAGTACAAACGTGATAGACTTCAGCGTCCTCTAGGTCTTCTTCAGGTACAAGTAGGTACCCACCCCGAAGTGATAAAATAAAACAAAATTATGTATCAAATTACAGTTACTGTAAATCCAGCCTCTAGTTCATAAACGCCAGAGGAGAACTGGCCCCCGACTGAGCCTGGGTTCTCCCAAGGTTTTTTTTTTTTTTCTCTCTCTCCATTAGGTCACCTGATGGAGTTTTAGGACACCAGTAGGTCACTTGGAGTTTTTCGGTTCCTTGCCACGGTTGCCTTTGGCTGGCTCAGTTGGGGATATTCAAATTAATTAACCAAGCATTAATACCATTGATCAGCCCTACCAAACGTGGGTGTTTTTTCCACTAAGAAACAAACATTGTTATGTTATTTGATTGATACTGTGAAGCTGCTTTGATGCAATTTATATTGTGAAAAGAGCTATATAAATACACTTGACTGATCGAACGTCACAGTTTCACCCTGAAGGTGACTTCAATGATACGGCTCACTTCAGGACTCGGACAGTTTGTAGGAAGGTAAAGATTCTTCTCAGTACAGGATACTTTCGTCAGTACACAGTAGAGGGGCAATGATTCAAAGGCTTACTTCACCAGCGTTGCGGTATCACTCTGGGCTTCTGATGGAGAGCAGATATAATAACTTTTCACAAACGTGTAAGCAGGGGTTGGGGCCACTTCTCAGCAAAAGCACACCACACTCATGTTCACTTCAAATCCACAGCCAAGAATCAATGTATATAAATAAGGCAAATGCACTTCAATTCACTCACACGATAGGGCTGATCAGAGGCCTCAATCCATTAGTTACACTCCCATAAGGGTGGAGGATATTTAATCCTCAGTTCCTCAGCACACTCTGAAACACATAACTTCCCCAACAGTCAGATTTACATTCACTGCATCCTCTTCGAGCCTTTCGAATGTTTGTAAGATGAAATCAATTCACTTATCTTTCTCTCTCCCTTCACAGCGCAGATTCAATTGATAAATCAGTCCAGCAGATTCCCACAGACGAACTTGGTTCCAACAGACTTCAATGGGCGGCTTCCACACCAAGACCACTTCCGAGCAAGCTTACGCCCAAAACGGCTCCAAAAAAAAAACAGAACAAACCAGCACCCCGAAACCTCTCTGAATAGCCCTTTTATCTCTGGCTTGTGAAGCAGAAAGCCTGTGTGAACCCCGCTCCTCTCTCTCGCACCTGCAGTGCATTAACGCTAATCAGGCCGGACAATGTTTCTGCTATACCCGGAACCGGAGTGGAATGTGTCGCACACAAATCGTTCCCTCTGGAAACTCGTGACTCATCAAGAGGGTTCCACTCGCTAAGCGTCTCTCACCCATGACATCATTGCCGGGAAAAGTCCGGACGTACAAAACAGCAGGAATCCGAGTGCATAAAGCAGCAGCGTCAAACAGCGTTGCCCCGCAGGTGTCGCTGACCAGTCTCTTCCTCCTCAAATATAAACATAACAAATATACTTGCAGTCTAAAAAGGGAGCGCCACTCAATAGTGAAAGTTTTACGTACCTTCATTTCATAAGTCACGCGTCCACGTCAAGCACACACAAGACCACACAATGAGGAACGCCAAAGGAGTGTAACAACTGCCAATAGCCAGTTGGGTTGTAAATCACAGTTGCGATTTACCCTCAAGTTCAACGCATCATCAGACGCGGGACCGCGCAAGAGGAACGCCAGAGCTGCCAACAAGCCCACAGCCGCGATTTATCCTCAAAGCTAAAACAGAATAGTTGTTTACATGAAACCATGCATCTCTGTTTAACTAGTCAGCCAAATGGTGCTTTTCCACTGCATGGTATAGTACGGCTCACTTGTGGCGATTTTCCACTGCATGGCACGGTACGTTACAGCTCGCTTCGGCTCGCTTTAAATGGTACCACCGCCGAGCCGAGCCGTACCACGCAGTGGAAAAGCGAAGCGAGCCGAACCGAGCCGAACCGCACCGAGCCGTACCGAGCCGTACCGAGCCGTACCGAGCCGTACCATGCAGTGGAAAAGCGCCAAAACACATACCTCCAAGCGAGAAGGATGAGGAACCAGGAGGGGCGGTGCCCGGGCAATGACACACCTCGCAGACGACACCCACACATAAACAGTGACTCAACACCCTTTTTATATGGTCCCACGTCATTATGATTGAACTCACGCCCGAACGCATTAGGTTAATTGGACGCAGCAGTATGTCCCACTACACATTGCATTGCAAAAAAAAAAAGTAGTCCTCTATGCAATGGAAACCACAAAATGTGTTATTTTGCATTGCAATGCATTGAATAACTATGGATAAATATAGCATCAAAATGATTAACACGTGCAAGCACAATCATCAATGAACTTGATACATGTTGCAGAAATGTTTTATCCATGCCTTTCAACTTGCGTGTGCAAATTTCAAAATTGAATGAATGTGTAACAATTTGTACAAATAGAGACATTTTTGTGAATACAAATGTTTTCTTTTGTATTAGTGTATCATAATTTCTGCATGCAAAAAAGAAGATGTGCATGTGTGGATCAGGTGACACACGTGCATTCATTGAATTCTTTTCTGATTCGATCTCATTTGATTCATTTGGATTTAGAGACTTTCTTTTTGCTGTTGTTGTGGCAAAACTTCTGTTAAACATCATCACTGCGTAAGAGACACTCAGAGTCAAATTTATAAAAAGAGAAGTATTTATTCTTGCAAGAATAGGCCCAGTCGCCAACACAGCAGTTACCCTGTGAAGTGAGTGACGCACACCAGGAAGACATGAGACAGCCTTTATACTCTTTTCAAGGTTCCTCCTCACAGCAGTTACCCTTTCACCCACTCAGATAAGGTCCCCACTGCTGTTCAGTTTCTACTAAAGACACAAACTGGCCCTGAAATAAACTCGCCAAATCTTGACCATTTCTAAGGTCAAGATGTCCTGTCCCATGTATTCCTGAAACGTCACGCACAAGCACGTACACACATATACTTTTACACATTGAATAGGTTCAATGCCTTATGATATCGGTTAGGAATAAATGACTATTAAAATTTCTACAACAATTCCCCACTTTTTATCATTCTGATTACCCATAATCACAATAATAAACAAAAAAAACAAATTTTAAGTCATATCATCACACTACTCTTCATAAACATTTGTGAAATATTATTTAGAAAATAAAAGCTTAGGCTGTTTTGCAAGGATAGTCCCTTAAATATTAGCAAGCAAGTAAAGAATTTAATTAAAGCCGGGCTAAATGAATAGGCACTGCTATTGCACTCTCGACCTAGATCGAACCCTCAGTCACCTCAATTAAATAAGAAATAGTGTACAGATTACTTAGGAAAACAACACCATCAATTCACACTGGTTATTTTAGCAGGTCATCAAAAATACAAAGAATAAAGTAGAATAGAATCCTTCATTTCAAACCCTCTCCTTGTACGCCACCTCGTAACACGGATGACCGCTGTTTGTAACCTTCTTTAAATCTTTGCCCTTAATCTTTCTCAGAAAATAAAAAAGAATAGAAGAAAAACAACCAGAACATACATTTAACACATCTCACTGTAGCTTCCGCTACCTGTCTCGTCGCATAATTTTGTTAATCCTTGGGATAGACTGTCATTTTTTTTTATTTTATTTTTTTTTACCAATTGAACAGACAGCAGGTTTTCACCTGTCTCTGTTATCGTATTCACCCATGAATAACAAAATTATCATAACACATACAATCCTAACTCCTACCATTAAATGACCACCTTTTCCATTAAATTTATGTCCATCTCCACATTTTATTCACTTCTAATTCAATTTATTAAGCTCTATTGAATGCACTGTTTAACAAATCTAACCAGAGAAGTCTTATAATTTTATCCATTCCTCTAACCAAATTAGTTGTTCAAAATTAACTCTAATATCTCTAGTACGGACACATCAATCAATAGATTTTCTACATTTACAATCAAATCAATACCTAGTTCGATTCAATCAAACAAATCATCAAAATCATCACAGAAACAAATTCTTCTGTTAAACAAACCATCAGTTGGCAGTTGGTTCCTCCAGGTGTGTTGATCATCTTGTTCGCCCCACAGACGTTCCGTGTTCGCCAGGGTGACACTTTGCGTGCCGTTGCAATGGTATTTCCCTCGTAGGCGAGGCAGACAGTTACTAGCACCGTCTTCTTTAAACCTCACTTTCTGCTCTATTGGATGGTTGAGGCCTGTTGGTGTTGTCTAAGGTGAGAGGCTTGGACCCAGGTGTCACACTCTCCAACCATTTTCTGATCCTTACAAGGTCTTCCCTTTTAATCACGACCGCACCCCCACTGGAATGAACCATTCCTTGCCTGCTGTCACCTGTGAATGGAGACCTTAACTATTTTGTTAGTGATGCTTTGCCGTCTAGCCGCTCGTCCCTTTCTGGTGTGACCTGTGGAATCAACAGCCTGAAACATATTATCACCGGATAATTTTTTGCTCAATTAATAGCACTCAGGGTCCTTTTCCCCTGAAAAACACTCAACCCACTTTGCTCATGTCCACAACACAATATTTATATATTTGGAACAGAATCAGTTCTGTTTGCTGCAATTCATCCTGACATTCTGCAAAAGGAAAATCTTAAGTTATGCGCTGCGCAGGTGTGGAACCCTTCTCCTACAATAATAACCCAGGCCAGTTAGCCAAATTCATCCATAGCCATCATTTTATTGGGTACATTCTGCCCTGTATCAAAAGTCTGCATGATCTGTAGAGAAAAACAAATGTCGAGGTTATTTTCAGATAGTAAAGTACACGTAGTTTCTTTTGTCTGCTGTGCTGCCGCAACCTTCGCTGCTGCATCTGCCCTGGTGTCTCCTGTTGAAACAGTCCTGCAATTTTGTTATCAGCGTGTGCGGCACACTTACAGACAGCAACTTTTGTTTGGAACGGCCTTTTACCCAATTAAACCCAGTGTCCTCCCAACATATATTGTCCTTTAGTAACCCATATTTTGTCAATCATTACCATCTCCCTTTTGATGCACGACTGAACTCGTGCATCAATTTAAACTAATTTGATTTGCCCTCAACACCAACCCAAACGGCATCCTTCAGCCAAATTTCCTCCAGACATCTTTCTCTGTCTCTGAAACAAAGTATTACGTTCTTCACTTAAAGCCACAATCTCATCTTTTTATCAGAGTATTTGAAGGGCAACGGCCCTGAGTCTCACAGCGAATCCTGCTTTTCAGGCCTGTTGTTTGGTCTCTCAAGTCAGTCATCTACAAACATTTCCAAAGTCATCAATTGTTTCTATCAGGTCAGGTCGTGCTGTACAGACTTGGTCAATGTCAGTCAATCATTTTTCCCCCTTTTCATCACAATACTCATAAATGTGAGGGGCTCTCTTGCTAATTTCATGTTGACTTAGCCAATATGTCACTGTGTTGTTGCCATCAAATCTATAACATTTTCATTTATCACAGCCCATGCCAGATGGTAATCTACAACTCCACAATTCCAATTTACATCAAATACTTAAACTGATCCAGAACGTAATTCAAATCAACATCATAAAGACAAAAGTAATTAATACCAGACAGAGCTTGATGACCAATCAGTTTAAAGCTATGTTCTGTATCATCTTTTCACCTAACAGAATTAGCAGCTTCCTTTAAAATTTGTCATTTGCCAAAATCCATCCTAGTGGGTAATGACACAATATACACCCCATTCAGACTTAGTATTAGTACCCCAAACTAACACAGTCACATACAAGACAAAGTGCTGTCACCATCACACACACTCACACACTCATATTAGACACGCATGTCAACTGCTCCTTCTCAATATATCGTCTCTAAAAAGATTTAAATTTCTAAGTACGATTTTAAACTTCACATTTTCCTCTAGGTTTACCTAATTTTACATGGTATCTTGACCAGTTTTAAATCATGTCTGTTCATTATTCATTTGATTTTTAGAAAAGGCAGCTGGGTTGTTTTGGTTCCTTATCATTATTTTTCTTCAGCTTGCTCTAGCAGGCCGATAACAGAAAGAAAGAAAGAAAGAAAGAAAGAAAGAAAGAAAGAAAGAAAGAAAGAAAGAAAGAAAGAAAGAAAGAAAGAAAGAAAGAAAGAAAGACACAGTTACCATCCCTTCCTCCAACTCAGGCAGTCTCTCTCACTATTAACAAATAGTATTTTCCACAGCCTTCTAAGACTGGAACTTAGACAAAATTTAAATTCATTACAATAACCTTTGACCATTCATCTTTGTTATGCAGACCTTTCTTAAATCTACGAAAGCTGTCTTCATCTTTAGCCACCATGTCTAACGACCTTCAGGAGTTAAAACTATGTTATAGATATATTAGTTAAAAATCAACACTTTCTATACATTTTCTTGCCTATAAGGCAACCAATACATACAAAGTTTGCTACTGTCTCCACAACAAATAATGGCAATCCCCTCCTGGTCTCAGCTGGCTCTTGAAAGCCCATTGGCTCTTAATCTATAATTTCCATCAGGGTGTTGTCCCCCTGGCATAGTTGCAGACACTTGTCACAATGAAAAACAAGCCATACAACCAATGCGGTTTCTTCCGGCGAGTGGTATAGAGGAAACTCACATTTTCTGGGTCAGACTGCCGTAACTCCTCACAGCGCATCTCACCTCTCAATGCTCTGCTGACCCCAGTGGCCTCCAGTAATCAGCCCTCAACTCTCATACCTTTCTCACGTATAACACCTCCATCCGGAGGTGCCCAGTGTTCGTGACCCCCTGCGTTGGGCTGTCCCCTGGCCAGGAAGATCATCCCGTCATTGAGTAGCCACTCGTACACACTGGTGACCGCTCTTTCCCATCACACAATCAGTTTTCTTCAACAGAACTCAGCTGTTTTCTGGAGCTTAGGAAAGGCACGTTCAAGAGTCACCAGAGCCATTCCAATTGCCTAATAGTGTTCACACAGGGAGACAGGTTAATAACAGCAGTATTTAATCACTTAAATCCATTAACCATTTTAATCATCAACCTAGCTACTAAGATTATACTCAGTGAATTTAGATCACAGCCATACATTCAGTGTACTGTTACTGTACATCTGTAGCCTTAGCCTTCGGCCCTGTTTCATGGTGGAAACTTAAAGACGTTACTGGTCCTCTATCGTTTAAGATCTGCATCATTATTTTAAAGACTTCTTTAAAGTCATTCAGTTTTACATTTAAAACATTCTCAAATACAAATTGCCCACTTAATGGCAATGATTTATTTTAACATCTCTGTGTCTGATTTTCAACCGAAACACTGTGCTTTTACTATAAATAGCTTATTACTTATGACACAGGCTCAAATAACAGCTTTTAGCTGACATGATTGAGAGAGACTCTGAAACTTTCAGGACTGGCACACTGTACTCTCATAAACTTCTAACATCAAACTCTATCTACCATCTTTTAACTCTATCCCAGCTTCAGGCATATTTGCCAGAAATTACATGTGTTTCCAAATAAACATTTTTATAGTTGTCTTTTGCCCATATCTCATGGAATTTAGACATTAGAAATTTCCACTCAGATTGAGTCTCTGTCGTACTGGCGGTTTTCAGCCACAGCAGACATCAGATTCAGATAAGCGAGCTGTTTCATTACAGCCAATAACAAACTTATCTTTTGAAAGCAAAACATCAGCTTCTAGTTCTTTCATGGTCAAAACACTTAACAGAACACATTTTACATTTAACAACTGTTAATCCAGTAGCCTATTACTTCTACTTATTTGATCTTAAATAAAGATAATTATTTTAGTTCTCAATTACCATAGCTTAATATCTGACTTCAACGTTTTTTCTAGGAGTTTATCACTCTCCAATCGGGATTCACACTAACTTTGACAAGGCTACTCTGCATCTTTTGCAGTTATTATAAATCATCCGTGAGATTTGTCTCTCTCTATAACCTGAACCCTTCTTAAAATGTTGAATTAAAACACAATCATCCTTTTAGTTACTTTTATATATTTTGCAACTTTCATCAAACTGTTTCACTGTTTCAAAAAATTACTATTATAGATCTTTTCTTCAAAAGGATTCACTTTAAGACTTCAATCTTTTGACCTTGTTTTGATCTCTTATTCTTTCTCAGACGAAAATGTTAATGTCGTCATTTAAACACGGATCTACTTTCAAACCCACATTATTACCAGAAATGTGTCACTATCACATTTTCAAACACCTTCTCGGTGGGCATTTACAGTTACGTGTTAAATGGTCCTGCCTACCACAATTAAAGCACTCTCTGTCGGCTCCAACTTACTGCACATCACTGAAGCAGTGTGTCCCATTCAGGAATGCAAACAGAGCTGATAAGCAGTTCTCTGTATTCTTTTACAGTCCACCAGTGGCGGATTCAATCCCAATAGCCGAATCATAATCTTTATCATTATTATTGGCCGCACATCAATTGTCTTAAGCTGCATAAGTTGTTTGCACAAAGTTTTCATTTAACTCTAGTCATACTTGTCCAGGGAAATTATCCCTGACCCAGAATTTCCATTATAAAACAGACATCTTTTGCATCAATTACTTAATATCAACAAATATCCGACATTATACATTATTGATTTCCAGAATCTTTGGTCAAAGTTGTCTTTATATTTTACTAATTTGGTATTATCAGCAACAACACTGATTACAAGACAAGTATATATTTAACGTCCGGAAGCCGGGCTGAATAAGCAAACACTGTTGCTTTACTCCCAGCATATAGCTGGACCCTCAGTCACTCCTCAGATATTAAATACAGACACCGTCTACAATCATAAATACCAGGCTATATGCATTAGTTTTTTATAAAACTATAATTTCCATAAATTCTGTCAGACATTTTATTTTCATCACATATAGGTTTCCACTATATTCCACTATTATACACATATCTCACACACCAACCTTCTTGTTTTCCCTTCACTTCCCTCTTCCATCAAGTTTCTCACTTACAGTTCCACTCTATTTCTATCACTCTATTTCACACAGAAAGCCTTATTGCTGCTGCTTGCTACTTCAATCCTTAACATATACATTTAAGTTCTATAGACATCTAATGTCATGCATCCATTTACTGGATGAAGAAGTAAAAATTTATTTCTCTCTGCAGTTCGACTTTTATTTTTATTTTTTATCTTCCCCTTTAAGACAACAATCCATTGTTTGTCCACATTGCTTACACACGTTTGAACACAGCCATAACTCTTTGTTTCTCACTGCCCTGTTCTACTGATTCCCCCCTGAGGAAATCATGGTATTTTCTCAGTTTTTCAATGTCTAACATACATTTTCCCTCATAATATTTCCTGATTTGATAGAAAACCGTACTGGCTGTTTCTGTTACTCTGTGGATTTCTCAGATTCGACGCTGCGTCTAATAATCTGTTGGACGTCTCCACCAGATCTGATCCCTTAACCCAAGACCAGACAGGGCGCACCCAGTGCTTTTCCTGGCGGATCAATTAACTCCCAGTAAACTGCTACGTGAGGATCCCTCGATCTGCAAAGATCGCTACCCCGTGACGTGATTTACAAATACGCACCACACGCAGTTAGCCCTACTGTATTAACCCTTGACCCGCCCGTAAGTCTCAACCGACCCCCAATAAACTGCTGTACGAAGATTCCTCGATTTGCAAAATCGCTACCCCGTGACGTGTTTTGCAAATACGCACTTCGCACAGTTAGCAATATTGTACCGGTGCTCTTGACCTACACCACAGAAACGAACAGAACCAGCCACTATGGTTTTACCCACAATTGAATAATATTTTAGCCCAAAAGAAAAATATTTTAGCCGTCTCTTACCAGAGATGTCTTGGATTGCCATGGGTTCGTTCTCATTTGATTCCAGTGGAGCCTCTCCTGGCCCTGATAGACACCAAATTGTTGTGGCAAAACTTCTGTTAAACATCATCACTGCGTAAGAGACACTCAGAGTCAAATTTATAAAAAGAGAAGTATTTATTCTTGCAAGAATAGGCCCAGTCACCAACACAGCAGTTACCCTGTGAAGTGAGTGACGCACACCAGGAAGACATGAGACAGCCTTTATACTCTTTTCAAGGTTCCTCCTCACAGCAGTTACCCTTTCACCCACTCAGATAAGGTCCCCACTGCTGTTCAGTTTCTACTAAAGACACAAACTGGCCCTGAAATAAACTAGCCAAATCTTGACCATTCCTAAGGTCAAGATGTCCTGTCCCATATATTCCTGAAACGTCACGCACAAGCACGTACACACATATACTTTTACACATTGAATAGGTTCAATTCCTTATGATATCTGTTAGGAATAAATGACTGTTAAAATTTCTACAACACTGTTTTTAAGCATTTCACAACCCACACACAAACACCTACAAATGAATAGGCCTGTGCTAATTATTAGTGTGTGCACAACTACCCATTGATTTGACAAATTCACAAATGTGCGTCGGTACATTTAAACTAATACAATACAACTTGTGTGTGCAAAATCAAGAATAACATGAATGTGCGCATTTTGTACAAATAGAGACATGGTTGTTACAAAACCTCAATTTTGTATCAATGTAGGTCAGAATTTGTGCATGCAACAAGATGTGCATTTGTGGATGAAGTGACACGAGTGCATGCATTGAATCGTTTCTGAGTCGATCCTTTTGATTCATTTGGATTTTGAGACTTTCATTTCGCCGGTTTCGCCTTGCACGATACACACACACTGGCTGCGTTCGGAATCGCATACTTCCCTACTATATAGTAGGCGAAAAGAGTAGGCGAGCGAAAAAGTACGTTCGAATCCTCAGTATTCATAAAAGAGTAGGCGAGAATTACCTGGTTGACGTACTAATTATCGCGAGATTTGGACGATAGTGCGTTCGAATATGCCTACTTTCCTACTATATAGTAGGCGAAAACAGTACGTGAGGGAAGCAGTACGTTCGAAACATCAGTATTCCTAAAAGAGTGGACGAGAAGTTCCCGGATGATCTCCTTCTTTCGCCCAGACATTTGAGTGTTTTTCAGCTTGTACTCATCTATCCCAGGAGGCCACGCGAGAGGATACGATATAAAAAAGAACAAGAAGAAGTAGATATTTCATACTCAAACATGACGGAAAGGGTGGACGAGAGTGTTTTCAAATGTGAGTATTACAAATACAAACCAAATCGCATGTGTTGAACTAACTTTCTGTACAGTAAATTGTTGAACTGTTGAAGGTGCAAAGACGCTATATAATATGGTAAATTTGTGATTTTGCCGTAAATCACATTTTATTGGATAGAGGAGCTCCATAAGGACACATACGTCTTTAAACTGTATTTGCATACATTTTAAACCATATACATCTGAAATACCATTACTATATATTTATTCAAAATCTGGCAAGATTACTACGTGTAACTGATATGAAATAGACATCTGAGTGACGTGTGTGTACTATTGTTTAGGAGAATTCACTGTTGTTAACACTGTTTTTATTAGTTTAATGCATTTTACATAAAGTAACTAAACATAAGTAATCTATTTCATTTATCCATTAGTACTGTTGAAAAATTGTTGAACATTTATGATGGATAAAAAGCTATTTATTAGCAACAACCTCAACATGTAAATGTAGTATTGAGCTCATAAATCACAGACGTAACGTGAGTCTTGTCTGGATGTTCCAGGGACAGAAGAACACGGGTGTGTGTATCCGGTGGAGAGAGGCTGATGATGCTGAAGGCCTGTGATCAAAGGCTTTGAGTGAGTATACTACTAAGTTTTAGTTTATTTGAATTATTGAAGTTTCAAACGGAGAAATTACAACACATTTCTGATTCTTGATTTGTGTGCATTTGCTGCAGAGCTGTTGTGGTGGAGCAGGACCTGCGAGGAAAGAGGATGCAGCATTTGTTGGGAAAAAAAGGTTGAAGGGATTTTACTCAAATATAAAGTAAGGTCATTTTTGTTACTTTTAATACATAAATCAAATTACATTGTGCTGTTAAAATGACTGCTTTTGTATAATGTTTGTGCATTTTTGTAGGATCTGAAATGTCTGCAGACTGGTGTGAGCACTCAGGAGAGGAGCCCAGCTCCTGGATGAGTCCCTCCATCACTCCATCTGCCCGTATGAGCTCCTCAATCACTCCACACTGCCCTTATTTCCTCAGATTGTGAAGCGCAGCGCTCCGGCACGGCTCACCTCTGGATCAGGATAAAGCCACAGAATGGGAAGCGCTGTGTTGAGATGGCAGTAGGATATGTGGGGTTCAGCGCCTGTAAATACATGCTTGGAGTTTGAATAAAGCTTTGTTTCATGTGGTGTTGACTTGTATATGCATTTGTTTATTGTGATGGTTACTTTTATTTGTTCTTTTACTCATTTATTCATGTTTCTTATTGTTGTCAGTATATAAAATTTAATTAATGTATGCATTAATTCATTGCTTGACTGACAATTGAGATGTTTCACTGCATTTATCTAGTGTGTATTCATTCATAACTGTCATATGACAAAACAAATTACATTTAGATTGTTTTATTAAATTATATAATTTTTATTATATAAAAAAAGTAATATAATTAAGTATTGGTCATCATTTAATACTATTATTTTGTTTAAATTTTGGGGTGGGCTAACAATGCAATTCATTCTGAGGTAATATTCATTTTTAAGGAGCAATACTTACATTTTTCGAGTATAAAATCAACATTTTCCTCCAAAGGAGAGATCTTCGAGCAGCGGCCCGTCTCCTGTGTGCAGACATTACACACGCAGAGGAAAACTGTTCTGGGTTGTGCTGTCGAGGTACTGATGTTATGAAGAGTTAGTGCACCTGTCGCTCATATCATTTAAACTTATTACATAAAGATCATGGAAAGATACCATAGTTGTATCTAACAATGAACAATCATAATGACAAAACAGAAAACATAAAGATCATTGGTTTGTGTACATCATAATATTATATTTATACACAGGACAAAAGAACAACAAGGCAATCTTTAAATAGTTCTTCATAACACAAAGTTTTTGTTGTAAGTCTGAGGGATGAAACGAGAGGTAAATTCATCAAGAAAAAGAGGAAAACTTAAAGGAGAAGCTTTTGGGGTATAAAATAAAGAAATTAACAACATATTCAAGAGATGACGATTTTGGGGTTTCTTAATAAAAAAAATATCGTTAAAAGGATAAAACTGTGGGTCACATTAGGGTTTAAAATATAACAACTTAAATCAACCCTAAATGTATTCACAAAATAAATGGGCAGCTGTTTCTTCAACAATACCACAAAATGAGCAATTGTTTCATCAATATCAAGATATTTACAGATAGATGAATTAAATGTTTCGTTCATATCTTTTAAGTGTGATAACGCATCGTAGGTCACATGATAACGTCAGCATGGCGGATGATGTCCGGATCGCATTCATACTTAACGAGATTTGGCCATTAAGTACCTACTCTTTTAGCGCTCGTTAAGTAAGTACTCATTGAAATTAAGTACCTACTCATTGAGTATGCGATTCCGAACGCAGCCACTGTCTGAGAAAACCTGCTACCACTAGATGGCAGTATTCTGCTAAAACAGACAACGGCAGCGTAATCAAGCGTTCTTCCCCATTTAAGACGCTTAATGTGAGTGATATTGAAGCACCACATCATAGGCCAACCTTATTACAGTTTTTCTCAATTGTTTACACACAAATTGTGGTACTTGAGACACAATGACCACAACATGTAACTCATTCACCAACCCCCTGGACCAATTCTGCTAAACTACAAGCACAATTCCTGCTCTACACTCAAATTGCAGTTCTAAAACACACTTTTTTCAAAACACTACACACAATTCTCTTCTTTTGGCACAATTTTCATGCAGAAAATATCTTGTTTTCACAAGGAACACACTGCCATTCAAATATGCACACTGACTCATCACAAGGGCAAACACCTGTCACACAGTTTTACAATTAGCAATCAGAGCTTTAGCATAAAAGGGCAACAGGTGAGCTCTTCAATGGAGCAATGGATGCCAACATTGGAAACATTTTTTTTACTGTAACTGTGTACAGTAAATTCTTCTGTTGTTTTGTATGTAGTGTATGTGCAACTTTGTGTTGGTTGGGAATGGGATGAACAATGTGTAGCCTACATTGTTTTTGTGGGAAACATAAAATATATTTGTTACCATGTATTTGTGTGTTCTGAGTATAAAAACAATATTCTCAAATATTTTACAACAACCTTATGTATGGACTGTCTGTAGTAAGTGTAACTGAACAAAAAAGGCCGAAGTCATTATGATGAATGGAGAAGTGTTTTCCCATTCATCATAAGTGTTTTACATTGAGCACATTAGTGTTCAACTGGTTCTTATACATGTCTATTCATATGATGGTTTGTGTGTGTCATTTGAAAACAAAATACCATTTTGAGAAGAAATAACATTGTTTTGAATGTAAGTTTCATTTTGCAGGAGAATTGAGGGGATTTGCCCATTGTGTGTGTGTTTTTTTATTTGTGTGTAGAGTTCTGAGAATATGAGGCATTCTTTCAGAAAATTTGTGTAAACAATAGAGAAAAACTGTAAATGGGGATGAACGCTTGACTATGCTGCCGTTGTCTTTTTTAGCAGAATACTGCCATCTAGTGGTAGCAGGTCTTCCCAGACAGCTGTGTGTGGATCGTGCAAGGCGAAACCGGCGAAATGAAAGTCTCAAAATCCAAATGAATAAAAAAGCAGTAGCGGTTTTAAGCACGGGCGAACCGGGGAGTCGCCCGGGGCGGCATTTTGTCATGTCACATGGGGGGCGGCACGAGCGGTTAAAAAAACCCTCGCCTGCGCAGCAAAGCGGTTTTCTATTCTCTATAACTTCAATTCAATTATTGGTTATGGCGCCCCTGCTTGCTGAGAAGGTGCAGTGCACAGAAGCAATGTCAAGGGGGTCTCCTGATTGGAGGAAGCTCACCAAGGGGCCGTTCACATTTCGCGTCTTTTGCTTGCTCGAGTTCGTTATTTCAAATGTAGGCGCGCGGGAAGCGCACTAATAATTGAAGCGACGCGCTCATTTTTTCCAGGGGCAGCGAGATGAAAAAAAATTAACTTTTCAGTTTGGGGGTGCAACCAAACACGTGGGTGTTTTTCTCTTCTCCGTAAATAAATCTTGTAGCAGAGCTACAGCAAGCGTTTTTCTGTGGTGGAAATCCATTAGCTACTAAAACTTCATTGTCGTTGTCGAGAGCGCAGAGAGCACAGTGCATGGACAGACTCCATGGGAAAATCGGACCGAATTTTACTATTAAAAATAAAAGATAAGCTACTGTGCATTGTAAATGTCAGTAATTTATCTTTTTTGTCTCATTCTTTTTATAAAAATGATTTAAATGCTGAAATATGTGAGGTTTATCTTTTTATAAAACCTTTTTTTGTCAAAACTTTATTTGAACGTGTAGGCTACATGTTAATAGATAACATAAAAGACGTAACGGAATGCATAGCTGATATAAAACATTGGATGACTAGTAATTTCCTACTACTAAACTCTGAAAAAACAGAGATTCTAATTATTGGACAAAAAACTTCCACACGTAATAACCTAGAATACTGTCTAACACTTGATGGCTGCTCTGTTAAGTCTTCGTCGTCGGTTAGGAACCTGGGTGTGCTCTTTGATAGCAATCTTTCATTTGAAAGTAACGTGTCTAGTATCTGTAAAACCGCATTTTTCCATCTTAAAAATATATCTAAATTACGACATATGCTCTCATTAACAAATGCGGAACAATTAGTTCATGCTTTCATGACAACAAGACTAGATTATTGTAATGCCCTACTGGGTGGTTGCCCTGCACGCTTAATAAATAAACTACAGCTGGTCCAAAACGCAGCCGCTCGAGTTCTTACTAGAACCAGGAAATATGACCATATTTCACACACACACACACACACACACACACACACACACACACACACACACACACACACACACACACACACACGGGATATGTTATTGTGAAAATCTCTTTTAATGGTCTATAAGCATTTCACATATTTCTTTGTGATGTAATAATATACAACTATATTAAAACTAATAAAAAAATAGCTTTAAGCGTTTGTTTGTAAGCTAATGCTTAAAGCTAATAAAAATATTAAAATTGTCTAATGCTGTTGCTCCCTCTACTGGACAACAGTGGTATTATACAGTTGAAATGAATGAATGGAGATTTGGTTTTTCACTTATATCTCGGGAACGAGAAAATGAAAAAATCTGAAACTCAGAACTTAGATAGTGTTAGCGGAGCCCTGTTGAACGAGACCATCCCGGTGATGCTGGGTTATCGTGTCCGGGAGTAATGTCCGTTGAAATGCATATCTTTGTAGGCTTATATCTCGGGAATGCCAGGGTCAAATCGCACCATTCTCGAATCGAAGCTAGATGAGGACGGGCTCTTTCCAACAAGCTCTCCCACAAGCATCTAGCTGGTCCAGGTCGGGACGCACAGCCGTTTCAACTCGGGAGTCTCACAGATTAGCGATCCGCGGGGGCGCGCTCCCGAGCCCCGCGACGATAGATTTCGATCAAGAGCCCGGAGAGGACCTTACCATCAAAATTTGAGAGTTAATTTGTACTGGGGGACGTGGCCTAAATCGCGGAAACCCTTTACATTGAAAAATGGGAATCCTGAAAATGGGTCACAATTGTTAATCAATAGTAATTCTGCAATAGATGAATTTTGACTACATGTGATTGTAAATGTAAAAATAGTGATTTTATAAAGTCTAAATATGAATTATAGATCAATATTAGTAAGCAGCATGACAAAATGACTATTTTAAACAGAAGGGGGCAGTAGAAGACCACTTATTGGCTTAATGCCATTACATTCATATAAACATTGTAATTTTCACCTTTTTAACTGGCTGTTTGCAATTTTTCTTGTTTGTTTAGAGTTATATTTTTCCATTAGATCAATTTTGACTTCATGTGATTGTAAATGTTAAAATAGTGATTTTATAAAGTCTATATATGAATTATAGAACAATATTAGTGAGCAGTATGACAAAAATGACTATTCTAAACAGAAGGGGGCAGTAGAAGACCCCTTATTGGCTTAATATGCCATTACATTCATATAAACATTGTAATTTTCACCTTTTTAACTGGCTGTATGCAATTTTTCATGTTTTTTTAGTCATATTTTTCCAATAGATGGATTTTGACAAAATGTGAGTGTAAATGTTAAAATAGTGATTTTATAAAGTCTAAATAAGAATTATAGAATAATATTAGTTGTTGCATGACAAAATGACTATTTTAAACAGCAGGGGGCAGTAGATGACCACTTATTGGCTTAAAATGCTATTATGTTCTTATAATTTTCACATTTTTAACCATTATAGAGGGATTATTTCTTATCTTATTTAGAGTCACATGTTCTGACATGTTTTTAAGAAGATCTGAGCATTCATTGAAGAGATATAGGCTTTCTGGTACACTTGGTCAAGGCTACATATTAAAGTGACCATATTATAGCCATCCAAATGTTATACCTTTTCTGATAATTATTGATCTAGAGAGTCCAGACAATTGTACTGCACTGGTTTTGAACATTATGATATGAACATTATATGATAATAGATGGAAAACACAATTTGCAGCCAATACAGGCAATTTACCATAGGAATCATATGGTTTTAAAGCTTTTAAACAGTTATAGCGCCACCTATGGTCCGATTTCCATAAAATTGTGCATACTTCTTTAGCATGTTATGTCACATAAGCTCATCAATTTTCGTGAAGTTCTGTGTTTTTTTTGTAGGTTTTATAGGCTTTTCAGTGTATTTTGCCACACCCCTTTTCTAAATGACCCTGTTATAGCGAACCAAAGAGCAAAGTTCAACTTTTTTTCGATAATTATTGATCTAGAGTCCAGAGAATTGTCCTAGACTGGTCTGGTTCCGATTTGGCAAAAAACCAGGGACTAGTTTGCAAAAGTAGGTGATTAACATATTCATGAATATTAAATGAACGATTTGATTGACAGCAATGGTTTCTGGAGGCAAAGTTGTTCAGCATGAGGAGATCTATCCAAATGATATGCATATTTTGGGGATGTGTGCAACACCACGTGATTACAGAGCCGTAAAACTCGTTAGCGCCAACTAGTGGCCGATTTCTTTCAAAACTCTTACAGACCTCTTGGGCCATTAGTTGAACATGCCCATCGAGTTTCGTTCCGATCGGCCTCCGTTAACCTTGTCTCATAGGTGCTCAAACTTCATTGGTCGATGGCGGCCATGTTTTTTTAGATACGCCAATATCCTTAAACACATACATGGGGCCTTGGACCAAGACACTGCATACTAATTTTCAAGTCAATCGGATCAACGGTCAGGTGGTCATAGCCCTTTTTATGTTTTTTTTAATGTTATAGCGCCACCTAGTGTTCGATCGTCGCGATTTTTTTACTGTGACCTCAGTTTGAGCTCATACACATGTGTGCCAAGTTTGGAGAAGATATCTCATTTTGTTCACGAGTTATAATCATTTTAGTAAAATTAGCTTCGCCTTTTGTGAACATTTTGATAATAAAAATCCTTACAATTACAATAGGTTTTCAGCACTTCGTGCTTGAACACCTAAAAATAAATCTCTGATTCTGTCGTTTTCTCTGACATTTAAGGGTGACATAGTCCTACAAAAAATAGTTTAGGTCAATAACAGTTTGGATAGTTGTTGATATGAGAGTTATGAGACATTATTTAAGAGATTTAAGTAATGTGTTACATAAGTAGCTCTCGGCCACTTTCACTTTTAAAAACTATTTCGTGACAAAGTAAGCCCATAGTTAAACAAATCATAACTAAAAGTGTGCCATGCATAGAATTCGAGAATCGAGGCAGTAACCAATGAGCTAATGGTTCCTCCCTGAAATTTAGATTAATATAGCAATAGTTAAATAACTGGAGTATGTGTTATTTTTCAAACGAACGATATGTGATTTTATTGTGGAATTTTTGTGTTGTTGGTGGGGGGTGGGTGTCGAATGTTGAAGGGGGTCTCGCCCAGGGTGTAATTCAATGTAGAACCGCCACTGTAAAAAAGGATCGACTCAGAAACGAGTCAATGCATGCACGCGTGTCACCTCATCCACAAATGCACATCTTACTTGTTGCATGCACAAATTCTGACCTACATTAATACAAAATTGAGGTTTTGTATTAACAAAATTGAGGTTTTGTATTAACAACTATGTCTCTATTTGTACAAAATGCTGCACATTCATGTGATTCTTGATTTTGCACACACAAGTTGGATTGTATTAGTTTAAATGTAGCGACGCACATTTGTGAATTTGTCGGATAAATGGGTAGTTGTGCACACATTAATAATTAGCACCAGGCCTATTCATTTGTAGTTGTTTGTGTGTGGGTTGTGAAATGCTTAAAAACAGCGAAAAGAAAGTCCCAAAATCAAAATGAATCAAATGAGATCGACTCAGAAAAGAATTCAATGAATGCACGCGTCACCTGATCCACACATGCACAACTTCTTTTTTGCATGTACAAATTATGGTACACTAAAACAAAAGAAAACATTTGTATTGACAAAAATGTCTCTATTTGTACAAATTGCTACACATTCATTTAATTTTGAAATTTGCACACGCAAGTTGAAAGGCATGGATAAAACATTTCTGCAACATGTATCAAGTTCATTGATAATTGTGCTTGTAATATTCATCCCATAATAAAGTGCATATTACTTAAATGTTATTTTTCAATGTACAACGCTTGTACAATGCAATGCAACAGCACGCTGCATTGCACATCTCTTCAATGCACTATGGAACGAGTTAGTTCTTGAACGCATTGCAATGCAACAAAGTGCATATGATTTTTGTTATCCTTCAAAGCACAAAGCTTGATCCTATGTGCAATGCTATGCAAGAGCAGATTGCGCATTAAGGAATGAGTTAGTTCTTTAATCCATTGCGATGCAAAAAAAAGTATATTACTTTAATGTTATTCTTCAATGGACAACGCTTGTGCAATGCAACGCAACAGAACGCTGCATTGCACATCTATTCAATGCACTATGGAACGAGATAGTTCTTGAAAGCATTGCAATGTAACAAAGTGTAAATTAAATGTTATTCTTCAATGCACAACGCTTGTGCAATGCAATGCAGCAGCATTGAAACATCTTTTTAACGAACTACGGAATGAGTTAGTTATTTAATGCATTGCAATGCAAAGAAAGTACATATGATTTTTTTATACTTCAAAGCACAAATCTTGATCATTGTGCAATGCTATGCATCAGCAGATTAAATTGCTCATCTTCTCAACGCACTAAGGAATGAGTTAGTTTTTGAATTTACTGCAATGCAACAAAATGCATATGACTTTTATATTATTCTTCAATGCACACTTCAATGCTTGATCGTATGTCCAATGCAACAGCAGATTACATTCCACATCTCTTCAATGCACTACGGAATGAGTTAGTTGTGAATTTTTTTAATCCATTGCAATACAACAAAGTGCATATCACTTATTCTTCAATGCACAACGCTTGTACAATGCAATGCAACCGCACGCTGAATTGCACATCTCTTCAATGCACTATGGAACGAGTTAGTTCTTGAATGCATTGCAAAGCAACAAAGTGCATATGGTTTTTGTTATCCTTCAATGCACAATGCTATGTGCAATGCTATGTAAGAGCAGATTGCATTGCACATCTCTTCAACGCATAAAGGAATGAGTTAGTTCATGAATGCATTGAAATGCAACAAAGTGCATATTACTTAAATCTTATTCTTCAATGCACAACACTTGTACAATGCAATGCAACAAAGAGCATATTACTTAAATGTTATTCTTCAATGCACAACGCTTGTACAATGCAATGCAACAGCACATCTCTTCAATGCACTACGGAATGAGTGAGTTCTTTAATGCATTGCAATGCAAAAAAGTGCATATGATTTTTGTTATCCTTCAATGCACAATGCTTGATCCTATGTACAACATTGCACATCTCTTCAATGCACAATGGAACGAGTTAGTTCTTGAATGCATTGCAGTGCAACAAAGTGCATATTACTCAAATTGTATTATTCAATGCACAACGCTTGTACAATGCACGCTGCATTGCACATCTCTTCAATGCACTACGGAACGAGTTAGTTCTTGAATGCATTGCAATACAAAAAGTGAATATTAAATGTTAGTCTTCAATAAACAATGCTTTGTTCAAGGTAATGTAACAGCACGCTGCATTGCACATATATTCAATGCACTACGGAATGAGTTAGTTCTTGAATGCATTGTTTGTTATTCTTCAATGTACAACGCTTGATCGTATGTGCAATGCTATGCAAGAGCAAATTGCATTGCACATCTCTTCAACGCATTAAGGGATGAGTTCGATCTTGAATGCATTGCAATGCAAACAAAGTGCATATGATTTTTGTCAAGCTTCAATGCACAACGCTTGCAATACAGGAGCAGAATGCATTAGACATCTCTTCCACGCATAAAGGAATGACTTAGTTCCTGTATTGAAATGCAAAAAAGTGCATTTGAATATTGTGTTATTCTTTAATGCACAACCCATGATCGTATGTACAAAGCTATGCAAGTGTAGATTACATTGCACATCTCTTCAGGGCACGAAGGAATGATTTAATTCTTGAACAAATTGCAAAGCAACAAGTGCTATTACTTATGTTAATCTTCAGTGCACAACGGTTGAACATATGTGCAATGCTATGCAACAGCAGAATGCATTGCACATTTCTTCAACATGGTACGGAATGAGTTAGTTTTTTAATGCACTGCAATGCAACAAAGTGCATATTACTTATATGGTATTATTCAATGCACAACGCATGTGCAATGCAACAACACACTGCATTGCACTTCTCTTCAATGCACTACGGAATGAGTTAGTTCTTTAATGCATTGCCATGCAAAAAAGCGCATATGAATTTTGTTATTCTTCAATACACAACGCTTGATCTAATGTGCAAGAGCAGATTGCATTAGACATCTCTTCAACGCATAAAGGAATGAGTTAGTTCTTGAATGCATTGCAATGCGGAAAGTGCATATTACTTTTATGTTATATTTCTATATGTAGCGTTGTGGCTTACGAGAAAGAGTCTCAAGAAAACTAACAAGGGGTTTACCACACTTCTAACAGAAATTACAATATAATACGATCGTCTACGCCACCCCGGAAAACCAGGGAAATAGCCTTAAGGGCACACAGGCTCGTTTTGCGTGGATGGGTGAAAACACATGAGTCGTATAGAATAGAAAAGTTTATTTTTGTTTGACTTATATGTTATTCTTCAATGCACAACGCTTGTACAATGCAATGCAACAGCACGCTGAATTGCACATCTCTTCAATGCACTATGGAACGAGTTAGTTCTTGAATGCATTGCAAAGCAACAAAGTGCATATGGTTTTTGTTATCCTTCAATGCACAATGCTTGATCCTATGTGCAATGCTATGCAAGAGCAGATTGCATTGTACATCTCTTCAACGCATAAAGGAATGAGTTAGTTCATGAATGCATTGCAATGCAACAAAGTGCATATTACTTAAATGTTATTCTTCAATGCACAACACTTGTACAATGCAATGCAACAAAGAGCATATTACTTAAATGTTATTCTTCAATGCACAACGCTTGTACAATGCAATGCAACAGCACATCTCTTCAATGCACTACGGAACGTGTTAGTTCTGAATGCATTGCAATACAACCAAAGTGCATATCACTTATGTTATTCTTCAATGCACAACTCTTGTGCAATGCAATGCAACAGCACGCTGCACTGCACATCTCTTCAATGCACTACGGAATGAGTGAGTTCTTTAATGCATTGCAAATGCAAAAAAGTGAATATGATTTTGTTATCCTTCAATGCACAATGCTTGATCCTATGCACAACACACAACATTGCACATCTCTTCAATGCACAATGGAACGAGTTAGTTCTTGAATGCATTGCAATGCAACAAAGTGCATATTACTTAAATTGTATTATTCAACGCACAACGCTTGTACAATGTACGCTGCATTGCACATCTCTTCAATGCACTACGGAACGAGTTAGTTCTCGAATGCATTGCAATGCAAAAAAGTGAATATTAAATGTTATTCTTCAATAAACAATGCTTTGTTCAAGGTAATGTAACAGCACGCTGCATTGCACATATATTCAATGCACTACGGAATGAGTTAGTTTTTGAATGCATTGCAATGCGGAAAGTGCATATTACTTTTATGTTATATTTCTATGTGTAGCTTTGTGGCTTACGAGAAAGAGTCTCAAGAAAACTAACAAGGGGTTTACCACACTTCTAACAGAAATTACAATATAATACGATCGACTACGCCACCCCGGAAAACCAGGGAAATAGCCTTAAGGGCACACAGGTTCGTTTTGCGTGGATGGGTGAAAAGACATGAGTCGTATAGAATAGAAAAGTTTATTTTTGTTTATCAACAAAATATGTGCAATGCTATGCAACAGCAGAATGCATTGCACATTTCTTCAACATGGTACGGAATGAGTTAGTTTTTTAATGCACTGCAATGCAACAAAGTGCATATTACTTATATGGTATTATTCAATGCACAACGCATGTGCAATGCAACAACACACTGCATTGCACTTCTCTTCAATGCACTACGGAATGAGTTAGTTCTTTAATGCATTGCCATGCAAAAAAGCGCATATGAATTTTGTTATTCTTCAATGCACAACGCTTGATCTAATGTGCAAGAGCAGATTGCATTAGACATCTCTTCAACGCATAAAGGAATAAGTTAGTTCTTGAATGCATTGCAATGCGGAAAGTGCATATTACTTTTATGTTATATTTCTATATGTAGCGTTGTGGCTTACGAGAAAGAGTCTCAAGAAAACTAACAAGGGGTTTACCACACTTCTAACAGAAATTACAATATAATACGATCGTCTACGCCACCCCGGAAAACCAGGGAAATAGCCTTAAGGGCACACAGGTTCGTTTTGCGTGGATGGGTGAAAACACATGAGTCGTATAGAATAGAAAAGTTTATTTTTGTTTGACTTATATGTTATTCTTCAATGCACAACGCTTGTACAATGCAATGCAACAGCACGCTGAATTGCACATCTCTTCAATGCACTATGGAACGAGTTAGTTCTTGAATGCATTGCAAAGCAACAAAGTGCATATGGTTTTTGTTATCCTTCAATGCACAATGCTTGATCCTCTGTGCAATGCTATGCAAGAGCAGATTGCATTGTACATCTCTTCAACGCATAAAGGAATGAGTTAGTTCATGAATGCATTGCAATGCAACAAAGTGCATATTACTTAAATGTTATTCTTCAATGCACAACACTTGTACAATGCAATGCAACAAAGAGCATATTACTTAAATGTTATTCTTCAATGCACAACGCTTGTACAATGCAATGCAACAGCACATCTCTTCAATGCACTACGGAACGTGTTAGTTCTGAATGCATTGCAATACAACCAAAGTGCATATCACTTATGTTATTCTTCAATGCACAACTCTTGTGCAATGCAATGCAATGCAATGCAACAGCACGCTGCACTGCACATCTCTTCAATGCACTACGGAATGAGTGAGTTCTTTAATGCATTGCAATGCAACAAAGTGCATATTACTTAAATTGTATTATTCAACGCACAACGCTTGTACAATGTACGCTGCATTGCACATCTCTTCAATGCACTACGGAACGAGTTAGTTCTTGAATGCATTGCAATGCAAAAAAGTGAATATTAAATGTTATTCTTCAATAAACAATGCTTTGTTCAAGGTAATGTAACAGCACGCTGCATTGCACATATATTCAATGCACTACGGAATGAGTTAGTTTTTGAATGCATTGCAATGCGGAAAGTGCATATTACTTTTATGTTATATTTCTATGTGTAGCTTTGTGGCTTACGTGAAAGAGTCTCAAGAAAACTAACAAGGGGTTTACCACACTTCTAACAGAAATTACAATATAATACGATCGACTACGCCACCCCGGAAAACCAGGGAAATAGCCTTAAGGGCACACAGGTTCGTTTTGCGTGGATGGGTGAAAACACATGAGTCGTATAGAATAGAAAAGTTTATTTTTGTTTATCAACAAAATATTAAATAGTTAGAAATTCAAAGTCTAAAACTTGTCACAAGCATTATAATGAGAGACACCATTAATCAGCACCACATTACACATCCACACACACATTCAATTTAAAGAAACAAATTAACCAAGAGCGGGGGTGTCTGGAGGTATGGGTCAGCTGCCAAACTGGAAGACAAACCCCCCACAATAGCCCACTGCACACGTGAAGGTTAAATGCTAGAAGACGCACCACACTCGATGTGAGCATACCATACAGTTCGGCTTCACCTTCGCCCTCACAAGGTGGTGTTTACCTGTGTGGAATATGCATGAGTAAGCGTCAGTGAATGATGCGGGGTGTTTGCGCCGTTCAAATGAGTCCACTTGGAGGAAAACGTGTTAACCAGATTTTGTTCGTTAAAATTTTTGTTCACTGAGTTAGTTTTTGAATGCATTGCAAAGCAACAAGTGCTATTATTTATTTGTTAATCTTCAATGGACAACGTTTGTGCAATGCTATGCAACATAACGCTGCATTGCACATCTCTTCAATGCACAACGGAATGAGTTATTTCTTTAATGCATTGCAATGCAAAACAGTGCATATAATTTTGTTATTCTTCAATGCACAACGCTTGATCTAATGTGCAATGCACTGCAACAGTAGATTGCATTGGACATATCTTCAATGCACTACGGAATTAGTTAGTTCTTGAATGCATTGCAACAAAGTGCATATTACTTATGGTAATATATGGTAATATGGTTTAATGCATATCGCTTGATCGTATGTGCAATTCAATTGCTTAGAGCAAATTGCATTTCAAATCGCTTCAACGAGAAAAGGAATGAGTTCGTTCTTGAATGCAAAAAAGTGCTATTACCTATATGTTATTCTTCAATATACAAAAGCTTGATCGTTTTTTTCCTTACACTGACTCTTCAATGCACTGCGGAATGAGTTAGTTCTTTAATGCATTGCAATGCAAAAAAGTGCATTTGATTTTTGTTATACTTCAATGCAAACAGTTTGATCGAATGTGAAATGCTAGGCAAGAGCAGATTAAATTGCTCATCTCTTCAAAGCAATGAGGAATGAGTTAGTTTTTGAAAGCATTGTAATGTAACAAAATGCCTATGGCTTTTATATTATTCTTCAATTCACAACGCCGGATCGTATGTGCAATGCTATCCAACAGCAGATTGCATTGCACATTTCCTCAAAGAAAAAATTTAGTTCTTGAATTTATTGTCATGTAACAAAGTGCTATTACTTACATGTTATTCTTCAATGCACAAAGAATAACTATGTTTCCATGTTTGACCTAATGGACACATTTCTGGCCAGACAGATTGCATTGCACATCTCTTCAATGCACTATGGAATTAGTTAGTTCTTGAAGGAATTGCAATACAACAAAGAGCATATGACTTTTATGTCTTTGTCCATGTTTGACCTAATTGACATATTTTTGGCCAGAGAGTATTCGATATTGAACTTTCTACACATTCTCCTTGACTACTGCTGATGTTACGTCAGTCAGCCTGTATTTGGCCCAATGAAAAAAATTCTGGCCAAATGGTCCACAAAAGGCAACTTACTATATATTCTCAGACTTTTTTTGAAGTTAAAACAGCCATACAAAAGTCCATATCTGTCCATGTTTTGAACATATGTTTTTTTTACTATATAAATTATTGGAATCCTTCTGATGTTACATCTGCCAACCCAGATTTGGCCCACTGAAAAAAAGGCAACTTATTATACTCAAATACTCTTTCTTATGTTACCTCAGCCATACAATAGTCCACATGTTTTTTTTATATATATACATATATAAAATCATTGAATCTTTATGTTACGTAAGCCACAGTAGTCCATATTTGACCTAATAATTTGACCTTTTTTTATTTTCTTGGACTTTTTTTGATGTCAAGTCAGTCAGACAGTAGTCCATATTTGAACTGATCAATATATATTTTGCCAAAGAGTACTTGATCTTGAATTTTCTATACAAAATACTCCTTGTGATGTTACATCAGCCGTAATTGACCTACTGTATGACTGTTGTCAAAAGGCAACATAATATATATTCACATAGACTTTATTTGACTCATATTTGAACTACTGTACATTCTTGAACATTCTTGAACATTCTTTACATAATGACTGCTTCTGATGTCATGTCAGCAGGAAGTCCATATTTAATATGCTGAATATATTTTTTGGTAAAGAGCCGTACAAAACCACATATATGGTCTATCGAATTGGCCAAAGGGTCCATAAAAGTTTTTTACTACATAAACTCATAGACTCCTTCTGATGTTAAATCAGCAAGACAGTTGTCCATACCGTTGTCCAACACCTGCTGCATATATTTCTTGTCTAAAAGTACTTAATCTTGAACAATGACTATGTACAAAATATTCAAGATCGAGTACTCTTTGGCCTGAAATATGTTCAATAGGTTAAATATGATCTACTGTATGGCAGAGGTAACATCAGAAAGAGTCTATGAGTTTAGTAAATAACATCTTTAGGAACCTTTAGCCAGAAATATGTTCAAAAGATCAGATATGGACTACTATGGTCTGGCTGATTTCAATATAGTTCAATATCGAGTACTCTTTGGACAGAAATAATGTTAATTCATTCAAATTTTGGACTACTATGAGTGTTATCTTTTTACAACTCTTCGGCCAATCATATGTTCAGTAGGTCTATTTTGGACTTCTTCTGTACAACTGACGTAACATCACAATGAGAACGTATAGAAAAATCAGTATCCAGGACTCTGGCAGAAATATGTTGTCAAATATGGACTACTGTCTGGCTGATTTAACATCAGAAGCAATTAATAAGTACATACGAAATGTTTAAGATTGAGTACTGTTTGGCCAGAAATATGTTCAGTGGGTTAAATATGGGTTACAGTATGGCTTATAATATCTCAACATGAGAAGGAGTCTATGAGTTTAAATAGTAAAACAAATATTTTGAGGACTCTTTGGTCAGATATGGTCAGCAGGTCAAATGTGGATAACTCTCTGGCTGATTTAAAATCAGAAAGAGTCTATGAGAACATATAGAATATTTCCTTTTTACAACCCTTTTTTTTCAGTAATATGTTCAATAGGTCTATTACGGACTTCTGTACGACTGCAGAAACATCATAAGGAGTCAACTAGAATGTATAGGAAAATCAACATCCAGGACAAATATGTACAGCAAGTCAAATATGGACTACTTTCTGGCTGATTTAACATCAAAAGGAGGCAATGAGTATGTACAAAATGTTTAAGATAGAGTACTGTTTGTCCAGAAATGTTCAGTAGGTTAATGACTTAACATCAGAAGGCGTCTATAGTAAAAAATATTTTGAGGAACCTTAGGCCACAGATAGATGTTTTATCACTTCATTATGTATAGAATGTTAAAAATCACGTACTTTTTGGCCAGAAACATATTCAGTAGGTCTTATATGAACTACTCGTTGGCTGATTTAACATCAGAAAGAGTCTATGAGAATTAATGGTAACATACCTTTTATGTTCAACATGTTCAACAGATCAGAAACGGACTTTTGTATGGCTGATTTAAAATCAGAAGTCCATCAGATGTTACACCAATTATACAAAAGTCCATTGATCTAAACTTCTCTATCCAAAGGGTCCTCAAAAGTTTTTTTTTTTTATAATATAAACCCAGAGACTCCTTCTGATGTTGAATCAGCCAGACAGTAGTCCATATTTGACCTGATGGACATTCTTTCTGCTAAAGAGTCCTATATCCTGAACATTCTACACATACTGATTGACTTCATACAATTGATTGACAAATACATAATATTTTTCTGGCCAAAGCTTTCTTGAACATTAACTTATTCACTGATTCCATCTGATGTTACAATTAGCCATGCAGTTGTCCATTTGTGACCTACTGACCTACCATATTCTGGCCAAAGAGTACTCGAAATCGTAGTTTTTCAAGACACAACGCTTGACCGTATGTGCACTGCAGCTGCAGTGCAAAACGCTTGATCGTATGTGCAATGCAATGCAAGAGAAAACTGCATTGAACATCTCTTCCACGCATAAAGGAATGCTTTTCGTTCATTGGAAAGCAACAAAGTGCATATTAAATAAATGTTATTCTTCAATGCACAACGCTTGCGCAATCCAATGCAACAGCATGCTGCATTGCACATCTCTTCAATAAACTACGGAACGAGTTAGTTCTTTAATTAATTGCAATGCAAAAAAGTACAGTGTTTTTCTTTAATGCAAAACGCTTGATCGCATGTGCAAAGATGCAAGTGTAGATTCAGGGCACGAAACAATGATTTAATTCTTGAATGCATTGCAAAGCAACAAGTGATTAATATCTGCAGTGCACAACGCTTGATCGTATGTGCAATGCTTATACAACAGCAGAATGCATTGCAAATTTCTTCAACGTAGTACGAAATGAGTTAGTTGTTGAATGCATTGTACTGCAACAAAGTTCATTTAACATGTTATTATTCAATGCACAACACTTGTGCAAGAATGCAACAGAAAGCTGCACTGCGCATCTCTTCAATGTACTACGTAAAGAGTTAGTTTTTTAATGCATTGCAATGCAAAAAAAGTGCATTTGACTATTATGTTTTTCTTTAATGCACAACGCTTAATCGCATGTGCAAAGCTATGCAAGTGTAGATTTCAGGGCACATAGGAATGATTTAATTCTTGAATGCATTGGAAAGCAACAAGTACCATTTACTTATATTAATCTTAAAACAAAGTTAATTTACTTATGTTACTTATACTACAAAGTTAAAAAGTTCATTTACAAAGTTCATTTACTTATGTTACTTATACTTATGTTAACCTGCAACAAAGTTAATTTAACTTATATGTTAATATTCAATGCACAACACTTTTGCAAGAATGCAACAGCACGCTCCCACTGCGCATCTCTTCAATGCACTACGTAAAGAGTTAGTTATTTAATGCATTAAAATGCAACAAAGTGCATTTGGTTTTTGTTATTCTTCAATGCACAATTCACAACGCTTGATCGTATGTGCAATGCTATGCAAGGGCAAATTGAATTGGAAATATCTTCAACCGGAAAAGGAATAAGTTCGTTCTTGAATGCATTGCAATGCGAAAAAGTGCTATTACCTATATGTTGTTCTTCAATGCACAACACTTGATCGCTTGTGCAATACACTGACACAGTAGATTGCATTGCACATCTTTTCAATGCACCACGGAATGAGATAGTTCTAGAAGGAATTGCAAAGCAACAAAGAGCATATGACTTTTATGTTATTGTCCAAGTTTGACCTAATGGACATATTTATGGCCAGACAGACTTCGATATTGAACTTTCTGCACATCCTCCTTGACTACTTCTGATGTTGCGTCAGCAAGCCTGTATTTGGCCCATTGAAAATATTTCTGTATTCAATTTTTTTTATATATATAAACTCATGAACTCTTTCTAATGTTACGTCAGCCATATAGAGTATTGTAAATCATGAACATATTTCTGGCCAGGGATAACTCGATTTGCAACTTACTACACATTTTCATTGACTACTGCTGATGTTACATCAGCAAGCCTATATTTGGCCCATGAAATAAATTCTGGCCAAATGGTCGCCAAAAGGCAAATTACTATATATTCTCAGAGACTTTTTCGGAAGTTAAAACACCCATACAAAAAGTCCACATCTGATGTTTTGAACATATCTCTGGCCAATGGGTGCTCAAAATGTTTTTTTACTATATAAATTCATGGAATCCTTCTGATGATACATCAGCCAACCTATATTTGGCTCATTGAAAAAACTTCTGGCCAATGGGTCCAGGTATCTTATTGTGTATCCTCATCGATTCTTTCTGATGTTAAATCAGCCAGGCAGCAGTCCATTTTTAACATATTGAACATAGTTCTTCCTAAAGAGTCCTCAATCTTGAACTTTCTACACATACTGACTGACTTTCTCTAAAGTTACATCAGCCATTCAAATGTCCTTATCTGATCTATTGAACATATCTCTGTCCAATGGGTCCTCAAAATGTTTCTATTCTCCATTTAAACTATATTGTTTGTTTTTTAAAAAATATATTAACTTATATAATCTTTATGTTACGTCAGCCATACAGTAGTCCATATCTGACATAATGAACTAATTCTTTCCAAAGCGTCTTCAATCATTTAAAATTATATATAAACTCATTGAATTCTTCTGATGTTACATCAGCCAGTCTATATTTGGCCCATTGAAAATACTTCTGGGCAAAGGGTCCCAAAAAAGGAAACTTTCTATATATTCTCAAAGACTCTTTCTGATGTAACCTCAGCCATACAGTAGCCCATATCTGATCTATTGAACATATCTCTGTCCCAAAGGGTACTCAAAATGTTTTTAAAAATATATTAACTCATAGAATCTTTATGTTACGTCAGCTATATAGTAGTCCATATCTGATCTATTGTACTTATATCTAGACAAAGGTTCCTCAAATTATTATTTTTTAACTATATAAACTCAGAGACTTCTTCTGATGTGACTTAAGCCATACAGATGTCCATATTTGACATAATGAACATATTTCTGTCCAAAGGGTCTTCAATTTTTTTTTTTAATTATATATAAACTAATGGAATACTTCTATTACATCAGCCAGTCTATATTTGGCCCATTTAAAATACTTCTGGCCAAAGGGTCCCCAAAAGGCAACTTACCATTTAAACTCAAAGATTCTTTCTGATGTTACCTCAGCCATACAGTAGTCCATATTTGACCTAATTAATATATTTCTGTCCAAAGGGTCCTCAATTTTGTTTTTTTATATATAAACTCATGGACTTCTGATGTTACGTCAGCCATTCAGAATTCCATATTTGACCTCATGAATATATATCTGGCCAGAAGGTACTCTATATGGAACTTACTACACATTCTCTTTGACTACTTCTGAAGTTACATCAGCCAACCTATATTTGGCCCAATGAAAACATTTCTGGCCAAAGGGTCCCCAAAAGGCAACTTACTATATATTCTCAAAGACTCTTTCTGATGTTACCTCAGCCATACAGTAGCCCATATCTGATCTATTGAACATATTCTGTCCCAAAGGGTACTCAAAATGTTTGTTTTTAAAAAATATATTAACTCATAGAATCTTTATGTTACGTCCATCAGGTCAAATATGGACTGCTGTCTGGCTGATTCAACATCAGGAGTCCATGGGTTTATATTTTTAAAGAAAAACTTTTGATGACCCTTTGGACAGAAATGTAGAAATGTAGATCTGATATGGACTTTTGTATGATGATGTAACATCTGATTGACTTCTGATTTTAAATCAGCCATACACATTCTTATTGACTAATCCTTGCCAGATCCTTGTATTTGACCCATTGAAAATATTTTTGGCGCAATGGACACTAAAATGTAACTCTATATATTCTCATAGACTATTTCTGATGTTAAATCAGCCAGACAATAGTCAATAATTAAACCACTGAACATATTTCTGGCCAGAGAGTACTTGATCTTGAACCTTCTAAACATACTGGATTGACTGTTTCTGATAATACATCAACCAGACATTTGACCAAATGAAAATGTTTTTGGCCAAAGAGTACTTGATCTTAAACATTCAACATAATGACTCCTTTTGATGCCACCAAAGCCATACAGTAGTATATATCTAATCTATTGAACATATTTTTTGTTCAAAGGGTCCTCGAATATTTTTTTTTACCATGTAAACTCATAGACTCCTTCTGATTTTAAATCAGCCAGAGATTTGTCCATATTTGACCTGCTGAGCATATTTATGGCGAAAAAGTCCTCGATATTGAACTTTCTACATATTCTCACTTCTGATGTTACCTCAGCCATACAGAAGTCCGTGATTGACCTACTGAAAATATTTCTGGCCAAAGGCTTGTCAAAAGGCAACATACTATATTTTCTCACAGACACTTTCTGATGTTAAATCAGGCGGACAGCAGTCCATATTTGACCCGCTGAAAATATTTCCTGACATGAATTCTTGATATTGAACTTTCTACACATTTTCACTGACTACTGACTACTGACAACCCATTGAAAATACTTCTTGCCAAAAATAATCTTTCTGATTTTAAATCAGCCAGACAGTAGTCCATATTTAAACTACTGAACATATTTCTGGCCAGAGAGTCCTCAAACTTGAATTTTCTACTTTCATTGAATACTTCTGATGTTACATATTCATACATATTCCATATCTGATCTATTGAACATATTTCTGGCTAAAGGTTCCTAAAGAGTTTTTTTTTACTAAACTCATAGACTATTTCTGATGTTACCTCAGCCATACAGTAGATCATATTTAACCTATTGAACATATTTCAGGCCAAAGAGTACTCTATCTTGAATATTTTGTACATAGTCATTGTTCAAGATCAAGTACTTTTTGACAAGAAATATATGCAGCAGGTCAAATATAGACAACTTTTCTGATTTAACATCAGAAGGAGTCTATGAGTTTACATAGTAAAAAACTTTTATGGGCCCTTTGGCCAATTCGATAGATCATATATGTACTTTTGTACGGCTAATGTAAAATCAGAAGAATGTGTGTTCAAAGTTCAAGATTGAGGACTCTTTACCAAAAAATATGTTCAGCAGGTTAAATATGGACTTCCTGCTGACGTGACATCAGAAGGAGTCATTATGTAAAGAATGTTCAAGAATGTTCAAGAATGTTCAAGAATGTACAGTAGGTCAAATATGAGTCAAATAAAGTCTATGTGAATATATATTATGTTGCCTTTTGACAACCGTCAAACATTAGGTCAATTACGGCTGATGTAACATCAGAAGGAGTATTTTGTATAGAGAATTCAAGATCAAGTACTCTTTGGCAAAATATATGTTCATCAGGTCAAATATGGACTACTGTCTGACTGACTTGACATCAGAAAAAGTCTATGGAAATAAAAAAAAGTATGGTTCTATTTGACAACCCTTTGGCCAGAAATATGTTTAGTAGGTCAATTACGGACTGACGTGACATCAGAACGAGTCAATGACTATGTATAGAATGATCAAGATCATTTCTTTGGCAGAAATATGTACAGGGGGTCAAATATGAAAAAAAAAAATGAAAATATGATTTGACTTCAGAAGGAATCTATGAATTTATATAGTAAAGAACATGTTGAAGTCCATCACCGTAGCTGAAGTCACCGAGGTAGTCAAGAAACTCCTCGGTGGCAAGGCACCGGGGGTGGATGAGATCCGCCCTGAATACCTCAAGGGCTGTCTTGGCTGACACGCCTCTGCAGCATCGCGTGGCGGTCGGGGACAGTGCCTCTGGGATGGCAGACCGGGGTGGTGGTCCCTGTTTTTAAGTCTATGCCAGGGTACTAGAGAGGAGAATACGGCCGATAGTGGAACCTCGGATTCAGGAGGAACAGTGTGGTTTTCGTCCAGGCCGTGGAACAATGGATCAGCTCTATACCCTCTACAGGGTGCTGGAGGGTTAATGGGAGTTTGCCCAACCAATCCACATGTGCTTTGTGGATTTGGAGAAGGCATTCGACTGTGTCCCTCGCGGCGGCCTGTGGAGGCTGCTCCGGGAGTATGGGGTCCGGGGTCCATTGCTAAGGGCTGTCCGTACGACCGAAGCAGGAGCTTGGTTCACATTGCCGGCAGTAAGTCAGACTTCTTCCCGGTGCATGTTGGACTTCGGCAGGGCTGCCCTTTGTCGCCGGTTCTGTTCATAATTTTTATGGACAGAGTTTCTAGGCGCAGCCAGGGGCTGGAGGGTGTTAGGTTTGGGGACCACACGATTTCGTCTCTGCTCTTTGCGGATGATGTTGTCGTGTTGGCCCCTTCAAACCAGGACCTTCAGCATGCACTGGGACGGTTTGCAGCCGAGTGTGAAGTGGCTGGGATGAGAATCAGCACCTCCAAATCCGAGGCCATGGTCCTCAGTCGGAAAGGGTGGCTTGCGGAGGTTTTCAGGTTGGTGGAGAGTTCCTGCCTCAAGTGGAGGAGTTAAAGTGTCTTGGGGTTTTGTTCACGAATGAGGGAAGGATGGAACGGGAGATTGACAGACGGATCGGTGCAGCTTCTGCAGTAATGCGGTCGATGTACTGGTGTGTCGTGGTGAAGAAGGAGCTGAGCCGCAACGGTCAATCTACGTTCCTACTCTCACCTATGGTCATGAGCTTTGGGTCATGACCGAAAGGACAAGATCCCAGATACAGGCGGATGAAATAAGCTTTCTCCGCAGGGTGGCTGGGCGATCCCTTAGAGATAGGGTGAGAAGCTCGGTCACTCAGGAGTAGCTCAGTGTAGAGCTGCTGCTCCTCCACATCGAGAGGGGTCAGCTGAGGTGGCTCGGGCATCTGTTCCGGATGCATCCTGGACGCCTACCCGGGAAGGTGTTCCGGGCACGTCCCACTGGGAGGAGACCCCAGGAAAGACCTAGGACACGCTAGAGGGACTATGTCTCCCGGCTGGCCTGGGAACGCCTCGGTATCCCCTCGGAAGAGCTGGAGGAAGTGTCTAGGGAGAGGGAAGTCTGGGATCTCTGCTTAGACTGCTGCCCCCGCATGGATGTTGAAGTCCCTTCGGCCAGAAATGTTTAATAGATCATATATGGACTATTTTATGACTGATGGTACATTAGAAGGAGTCAATGCTGCAGAGAATGTTTAAGATATTGTACTCTTTGGCCTGAAATATGTTTATAGGTTAAATATGGACTACCATTCGAATGACATAACATCAGAAAAAGTCTATGAAAATATATAGTATGTTACCTTTTGACAAACCTTTGGCCAGAAATATGTTCACCTGGTCAATTTTGTACTTGTTTAAGACTGACGTAACATCAGAAGTTATGATAATGTATAGAAGATCATGATCGAAGACTGTTTGGCCAGATATATGTTCAGTATATGAAATATGGACTCTCTGGTTAATGTAACATCAGAAAAAGCCAATCAGTATGCATATTAAGGTCTGCGTATCAAGATTGAGGACTCTTTGGCCGGAAATATGTTCAAAAGGTCACATATAGATTACTATCTTTCTACCATCAGGAGTCAAGGAGTTTTAAAGAAAGTGAAAAATTATTGAGGACTCTTTGGCCAGAAATATGTTCAGTTGGTCAAATATGGATTTCTGCATGGCTGAGGGCTGTATGGAAGGTCACATATGGTCACATATGGTTCAAAAGGTCACATATGGACTACTAATCAGTACGATAAGCCAATCGGCTTATGTAACATCATGGGCCAGATGCTAAACTGCGAAGTCTAGTCGTACGAGTTAGTCATAAAAAAAATTCTTTAAGAATGTTCACAACCGTTTTAAGTAAGTTACATAGAAACAGATTGATTGAATCAGTACTATAGAAAGCTCAATATCAAGTACTCTTTAGCAAGAAATGTATTCACTAGGTCAAATATAGACTTCTGTATGGCTGACATAACATCAAAAGGACTCAATGAGTATGTACAGCAAATTCAAGATCAAGAACTCTTGGGCCAGAAATCTGTTCAGTAGGCCAAATATGGACAGAAGATAATGACTTCTATAGAAAGTTCAAGATTCTTTAACCAGAAACCTGTTCATTATATCAAATATAGACTTCTGAATGTCTGACGTAACATCAAAAGGACTCAATGACTATGTATAGAAAGTTCAAGATCAAGTAGTCTTGGGCCAGAAGTCTTTTCAGTAGGTCAAATATGGCCTATACTGTATGGCTGACGAAACTTAAGAAGGATTTAATGAAGAAAGTATAGAAAAATCAAGATCAAGTACTCTTTGGCCAAATAAAGGTTCATTCGGTCAAAGGCTGGCTTGACGTAACATCAGAAGTAGTCAATGAGAATGTGTAAAAATTTTAATATCGAGTACTCTTTGGACAGAAAAATGTTCATTAGGTCAAATATGGACTACTGTATGGCTGAGGTAACATCTGAAAGAGTCTTTGAGAATATATATAGTATATAATAATATATATACAATATATAGTAAGTTGCCATTTGGCCAGACAGTGTTTTCATTGGGCCAAATATAGGCTGGCTGATGTAACAGAAGTAGTCAATGAGATGTGTTGTAAATTCCATTTCGAGTACCCTCTGACCAGAAATATGTTCATGAGGTCAAATATTGACTACTGTATGGCTGACGTAACATCTCTGAGAAAGTCTCTTTCTCAAGTCTCTGAGAAAAAACAAACATTTGAGAACTCTTTGGCGAGATATATGTACAATAGATCAGATATGGACTATATGGCTGACGTAACATAATCATTCTATGAGTTTAATTATATAATTTAAAAAAACATTTTGAGGACCCTTTGGCCAGAGACATGTTCAACTGATCAAATATGGACTACTGTACGGCTGAGGTAACATCAGAAAGAGTCTTTGAGAATATGCCTTTTGGGGACCCTTTGGCATGAAGTATTTTCAAGTATTTTACTGTAATGATAAAAATTAAACTTTCATATATTTTAGATTCATTGCACACCAACTGATATATTTCAGGTGTTTTATTGTTTTACTACTGATGATTTTGGCATACAGCTCATGAAAACATAAATATTATATGAGTTAATATATTTTTAAAAAACAAACAATATAGTTTAAATAGTAAATAAAAACGTTTTGAGGACCCATTGGCCATAAGTTTTTTCAATGAGCCAAATATAGGTTGGCTGATGTAACATCAGAAGGATTCCATGAATTTATATAGAAAAAAATATTTTGAGGACCCATTGGCAAGAGATATGTCCAAAACATCAGATATGACTCTTGTATGGCTGTTTTAACTTCCGAAAAAGTCTATGGGAATATATAGTAAGTTGCCTTTTGGGGACCATTTGTACAGAAATGTTTTCATTGGGCCAAATATAGGCTGGCTGACGTGACATCAGAAGTCGCCAATGAGAATGTGTAGTTAGTTCCATATGAGTTTATATGAACCTTTGGCTAGATATATGTACAAGATTAGATATGGACTACTGTATGGCTGACGTAACATAAAGATTCTATGAGTTAGTATATTTTTTAAAAAACAAACAATATAGTTTAAATAGTAAAAAAAAAACATTTTGAGGACCCATTGGCCACAGATATGTTCAATAGATCAGATAAGGATATCTGGATGGCTGATGATAAAGTCAATCAGTATAGAAAGTTCAAGATTGAGGACTCTTTAGGAAGAAATATGTTCAATATGTTAGAAATGGACTGCTGCCTGGCTGATTTAACATCAGAAAGAATCTATGAGGATACACAATAAGATACCTGGACCCTTTGGCCAGAAGATTTTTCAATGAGCCAAATATAGGTTGGCTGATGTATCATCAGAAGGATTCCATGAATTTATATAGTAAAAAAAAACATTTTGAGGACCCATTGGCCAGAGACCTGTTCAAAACATCAGATATGGACTTTTGTATGGGTGTTTTAACTTCCGAAAAAGTCTATGAGAATATATAGTAATTTGCCTTTTGGGGACCATTTGGCCAGAATTTATTTCATGGGCCAAATATAGGCTTGCTGATGTAACATCAGCAGTAGTCAATGAAAATGTGTAGTAAGTTGCAAATCGAGTGATCCCTGGTCAGAAATATGTTCATGATTTAAAATACTCTTTAGGTCTGACGTAACATTAGAAGGAGTTCATGAGTTTATATTAAAAAAAATTGAATACAGAAATATTTTCAATGGGCCAAATACAGGCTTGCTGACGCAACATCAGAAGTAGTCAAGGAGGATGTGTAGAAAGTTCAATATCGAGGTCTCTCTGGCCATAAATATGTCCATTTGGTCAAACTTGGACAATAACATAAAAGTCATATGCTCTTTGTTGCTTTGCAATTCCTTCAAGAACTAACTCATTCCGTAGTGCATTGAAGAGATGTGCAATGCAATCTACTGTGTCAGTGTATTGCACAAACGATCAATTGTTAATTGCATTGAAGAATAACATATAGGTAATAGCACTTTTTCGCATTGCAATGCATTCAAGAACGAACTCATTCCTTTTCCGTTTGAAGATATTTCCAATTCAATTTGCCCTTGCATAGCATTGCCCATACGATCAAGCGTTGTGAATTGAAAAATAAAATAAATGTAATATGCACTTTTTTCTGCCTTGCAATGCATTAAAGAAAGAACTCATTCCGTAGTGCATTGAAAAGATGTACAAAGATGTGCATTGCATTGCACAAACGTTGTCAATTGAAGAATAACATTTAAGTAATATGCACTTTGTTGCATTGCAATGCATTCAAGAACTAACTCATTTCGTAGTGCTTTGAAGATATGTGTAATGCAATCTACTGTTGCACTGCATTGCACATACGATCTAGCGTTGTGCATTGAAGAATAACATATAGGTCAACCCAGTCTCACGGCAGTTCGTGATGTGGTCACGTAATTTAATCTATTTATTCGTGGCAGGGACACGTTAATTTAGTTATTTTCGTATCTCCAGCACGTTTTTTAAACAAATGCATTTCAATTGGATGCATCTTTCGTGCAACAGCACGATTCTTTCTGCCGTTATTTTCGTAACTCCAGCACGTTTTTTAATGCATTTCAATCGGATGCATCTTTCGTGCAACAGCACGATTCTTTCTGCCAATCGGGCTGCAGCACAGAAGCTGTTTATTCAACATTTATTCACGAGATCTTATCACGGTTATTAATTATGTATTCTATTATTTCAGTCTTTATCGGTTATTATTTTGAATCTGGATTGCTTGGCTCTTTATTGATATTTTTAAAACTATAACGCTACATCTATTAATATTTATTTAGATGTTATCATTGTATTCATTCATTTCTTTATTTTAATATATTATTTCGGTCTTATTACCGGTGAGATATTACAGTAAACCAGAACACGGGCCAAGCGGGGCTCATTCTAAGCCCATTAGCCACAATACAATGCGGACATTCATATCACAGAATCTGACAGCGATCAGCAGTTCATTAACGACAGTAGGCCTAGCTATCGCATTTTTAAGCAGCCTTTACAATATATTTAGTCTAAAGTTTTAAAAAAATTGAAAAGCCCAAAGATCTGTAGGCCTATCTCCGCTAAATGAATTTAACATACGTTCGTGATTCCCTTTATTTTAAGTTTCTTTTTTTCTTTTTTTTGTGGTTCTTTTTATTTAAACTATATTGTTACGAAATGTGAAAATGTGTAAAAGTAATGTGTCAAGGACTTGATATTGAATTCTGTAATTTTAAAAATTAAAAAAAAAATTAAAAAAATTAAAAAAAGAAATGTATCTTACAGCCAAAAAAAAAGTTTTTTTGTTGTTTACAGTAAGTTAAGCTCCGAAATATATTTTTTAAAAGCTCTAGGGAGTTTCTTTTGATGCCCTGTTATAAAAATAATTTTTAATTCGTTTAATTAATTTTTTTCTTTTTTTTCACAATATCCGGATGACGGAGCTCGCTCGCGCCAATTGCTATATCCTCTCTGGAGTCGTTGATTAAAGGTAGGTCAAAATTATTACCTCATGAATAAGTAGCCTATATAATTTGATGAAATATACATGCAAAAGTGTAGTCAAGTATGTGTCATGTTGCTGGGGTAGTGTCTGTCTTATGCCCTATTTAACTTTTTGTGACATTGCTTTGGTGTTTCCATTTGTCTGATATAAAATCCTATAAAGTGCTAACTGCATGTCCTAGCATGTCACATGTTAGTGTAGCCTACTACTTCACAAACATTTTCTCTTCCTTTTCGCTTTTCGTTTAATAATGTGATATTAACATTTGACATGCAGTAGACATGAAATTGTCACATTTTTCCTTTATCAATATATTGATATATCCTAAGGACTATGTTCTGTCTCTCATCTGGGCAACACACACACACAGACACACAACTGTATTATTGTGTAAATGGCAGTTAAAAATCAGAGAAATGTTTACCCTTATAACAATGTCATCACGAACAAAAGTTCAAAACTCAGAAGAATGACTGGTTACAATTTGACCATTGAAATTAAGAAAGCACATAACATCCCTTGCATAGTGTGATTTTAAATCATATAGTGTGATAATAATTCAGAATGTTTCTATGGGTAGCCTATATTATACATAAATAACTTTCTCTTTTTTCTTTCTTTTTTTTCTCAGACAACATGGTTTCTAATCAAAAGAAATGCCCCAACTGCCCCCAGCTCATGCCCTGTTCCACTAAGGTTTGTAAGGCCTGTGGGGCAGAGCAGCCCAAGAAGGCTCGTTTGATGAAGAGGCTGCAGGCCCTTTATATGAAGAAGGGGGAGTGGCTTGGGAATCTTAAATAAACCCACAATGAGGCAGCTATGCATGATGAAGCCATCATATTGGTGTGTACAATTAACACTACCCTTTTTAATAGGGTCGCCACATTTACCAGTCCTGATTGAGTGACATTTTTGACAGAAGATCATAATATATTTTTCAAATTCTTTTATTTTTATTTTTGAAAAGAGCGATCTAAGCCAGATTTCTGAAATATAGGGTTCACCGACCTCTAAACAGTTTAAACACCAAATGCAACTTGAAGGTTCTCTTTCACACAGTTAAAGCCTAGTGCAGGCGTGTTAAACTCAAATACACAGTGGTCCAAAATTAAAAACTGGGTCCAAGTTGCGGGCCAGGTAAATCTTTATTGAAAAACTGACTTAAATTGAGCATGTGATTCCCCCTTTCAGTAGTATGTAATGAATTTAATGTAGTTATGGTATTCATGTAATATTAATTAAGGAATTTAGGTACTACTGTTAAAAGTGGAGTTTAACTTTAAAAACATGTTCTTCAGAATTGAATAGAATAGAATAGAATGCCTTTTATTGTTATCATACACATGTTCAACGAGATTGAAACAACTCCTTTTCCAGTGTCAACATGTACCTAAGAGAAATGTGAAAACAAGGAATAAAATTAGTATTGCAAAAGAGGGGGGGGGGGGGTATTAAATGTAAAATACTGCACAGTAGGTGGGTAGAAGAAAGTCTGGGGATCGGGGTGTGAGTGTGGAGTCAGTGCCTGTGTGAGTTCAAATTGGTTATGGCTTTTGGGAACAGGCCAGCAGATTTAACCATTAAGGTCACTGACTGTTAACTTGAAAGGCATTAATGAATTAAGTAACATTTGCCAAAAAATCACTCTCCAGACCATTCTCATTCACGGTTCCATGCTGGAGGAATGATCCCCCCACCGATCCCTGACAACATTCAAAAGACAACCGAAAATGTTATGTATTTGCAATGTATTGAAATGCATTGATTTTCATTGTAAACCTATTCATTTGGGGTGGTAAACATGAGAGATGGGTGAAAAAAATCATATACAGGGCTGAACATTAATGTTTGCCAAGTGGCAACCAGATTTTGACTTTTAACCACTTTTAAAATTTAACGTTGAGTCCTTGATCTGTTAATAATTCTAACATCAAATTCAAGCCAGAGTTTATTTTTCATACACAGTAAATTTGACAAAATAGAAACTTCACTTTTGAGGATGGCTCAGTGATTTTGCTTTTGCTGGTCATAAGTGCATTTGAATTATGTCAATATGATCAGAGGAACTTAGTATAATATGACATGTAATGCAGTTTTTTGTCAATGTTTGGTCTTACAACAAATTTCAAGTCTTGCTTCAAACTGAATTTACACTCAGGTTTTTTGATAACATGCATTTTTATCCTTTACAAATAAATGTCTTTGCAGCTTGAGAAGCTACATGCAATGGGCTACAAGCCACTCCTCCTCCTTCAGAAGGAAGGCAATGGGAAGAAACCTAAAATAACTTCCCTCACGGGAAGTGAGCTGGACCCGCTGGCTACACAACATCTCAGCAAAATGACAGCGTTTTATGAGTTGGTTTGTGCAGGTGAGATGTACAGTATGTTTTTTTCAGTCGCCATACAGTGTACAGTTGATTGTCAATCCTTCCCTATTTTTTCAGCACTTATCAAATATTTATAGTTTATAAAACAAATGACAACCTTATTACATTTCAACGTTGTGGAATGTTGGTTACATGGCAAGACAATCGTGGCAAACAAGACACTGTCCACTGAAGGTAGAACTACTTTTATTGCGGAGAAACTAAGTCGAAAAATAAATAAATAAACAATACTCTGATGTTTTAAGGTTATAATTCCAGCCATGTTCAATACATAGCCCTGTTAATATAGGTTACTAAGTGTAGTCTGAAAATTTGGTAAAACATAGTTGGGTTTTCTTTAGATGGCAGTTTGATATTTGGTGTATGTTGCACCAAGTTTCCCTGTTTTCCCCATTGTTTTGCATTTAGCCATTCAAGCCTTAACCAAAATCATGTAAACTTGCATCCAGTGTGAAAAGTAGCCTATAGCCCATTTTTTGCCTGTGTTTCAGAAATATGTAAATGCGTACAAGATAAGAAATATATTCTTAAAATTCTTTTGTGCGGGAATGTCAAATAATATGCGTGTTTGAATTTTTATAATACATTATATTTCAGCCTCATTCCTACTTTTTTTTCGAATCAAATTTGAACAGGTTGGAAGGCGAGTGAGGACACTGTCCTCACCCTGACCCTCACCCCCTGTGACGAGCAGGGCACCTCAGCAGAGGAGGGGCCAGAAATCCTCGTGGAGGAGCCGGGGCTGGAAAGCCTCGTGGAGGAGGCGGGGCCGGAAGGCCTCGTGGAGGAGGCGGGGCTGGAAAGCCTCGTGGAGGAGGCGGGGCCGTAAGGCCTCGTGGAGGAGGCGGGGCTGGAAGGCCTTGTGGAGGAGGCAGGGCTGGAAAGCCCCGGTGTAGAGGCTAAAGGCCTCGTGGAGAAGGCCGGGACTGGAAGGCCTCGTGGAGGAGGCGGGGCTGGAAGGCCTCGTGGAGGAGGCGGGGCTGGAAAGCCCCGGTGTAGAGGCTAAAGGCCTCGTGGAGGAGGCGGGGCCGGAAGGCCTCGTGGAGGAGGCGGGGCTGGAAAGCCCCAGTGTAGAGGCTAAAGGCCTCGTGGAGGAGGCGGGGCCGGAAGGCCTCGTGGAGGAGGCGGGGCTGGAAAGCCCCGGTGTAGAGGCTAAAGGCCTCGAGGAGAAGGCGGGTGAAATACATTTACCTAAAAAAGGTAACTTTTACAGCAAACTACAAAGCTCTTAAAGCAACATTCCACTGTGTTTTAGTTAATTCGCTCACCTGCTGTCTACCAGAGTGTTAGATTAGGCATGGACATGTAATTTTTTATTTATTTTACCAGTTCGACATATCCCCCTATTAGCCTAATTCAATTGAAGTTGGAGGGGCCGAATAGCATGTAAGCTAAAGGCTAGTTGTCTCCAACTGAAATCATTAGCTTAGATTGGCCCAAGTACTCCTGTGATTTGGCCAAGCTAAGCTAATGATGTCAGTTGTTACAATGGAGTTTATTGCACACATAAGAAAGAGTATGGTATGTACTGTATCCAACAACTTTTTCAGCAATTTTGCTGGGCAACTTCTGTAATGGAAATTTTACATTTAGATGTGTTTTCTACTTTTAGACATATTCTTTTATCTTTTAGATATATGTAACTCTTATTAACATTGAGGATTTATGTACTAATAAGCATTTAAAGGAAGAACTTTTATTAACACTGAGGATTTATGTACTAATAAGCATTTAAAGGAAGATGTTCGTATAAACTGAGGGACATTATTAAAAATATAACCAAGCTGTTAGAAAATGCATAAGTTAGAATAAGGTTTCTGGAACAAAATGTTCTGGGTCACAGAGGACCAAGTAACAAAGAGGAACAATGTGTACTTCAAGTGACCTATAGTTTGCTTCAAGTGGAAAATGTCAATCGAACAAAAAATATGAAGTTGAGTAATAGCTAGAAAAATTAGGAATGGAGCAATATTTCAAAAACAGGAAATCTGGACGAAGATGTCATTGTGCTGTCTAGGCAAATTTATGTGAGACTAAGAGCTTGAACAAGTTTCTGTGAGACCAAGGGGTTTGCAAAACCTGGTTTTCCTTTTAAGGGCATTATTGGAACAGATGCAGCCTTTACACAGGATGTGCTAGGGTATATAACGGGGTGAAAGGAATCCGCCCTTTGCCCTTCTCATGTAGATGCTGTCTGTATGAGAATTGCCAATTTTATTCCTTGCAAGAAATAAAAACTTGATACTTTGACTTTTCAGAGGTTTCCACTTGTGTCCTTCCTCCTAACTTTTCGAATAGAATTATTTCCACAACACTTCTCAACCGATTGATTTAGTTCTGATTGGGTGTTCATGATCATTTTTGTGGTTGGACATAGGTTACACGTGTGTGTGTGTGTGTGTGTGTGTGTGTGTGTGTGTGTGTGTGTGTGTGTGTGTGTGTGAGTGAACATGTATAAAAAGACATACCTAGATAGTCCTTAATTGTTTGCCACTCCATACTTAGTTTGACATCTGATTTCTTCAAAACCACAGGGTCAACAGGGAAGAGAAAGCGGAAGTCAGGCATGTTTTGCATTTGTCAGTGTTTTTTAATTATATTGTTATTTGTAATAAATTCTATGATGAGCAAGACCGTTTCTGAATTGTTTGCCTTTTTTGAGTGGATATATGTATTTTTCTATCCCACAGAGGCAGAAATGGATAAAAGCAAAAAAAACAAAAAAGTAAGTTTAAATGACTTAATACATTTGCATTCAGACTTGATATTTGATCACTTTGATGTGAATGCTTGACCTGGATATGTTAATGATGTTGTTGTGTTCCTAATCTGAGTTTTGATGCCTTTAGATTGCTCCTACCACACAGGCCTGGGTATTTATCCAATTAGGAGTGCTCTGAAAGAAAGAGTGAGAAAGGTAAGACATGCATAACTGAACACCATACTACTCTTTATTTGTTCTATTTATGTCAAAATAAAGTCAAGATGTTAAGTTAAAATACCCGTCAATCACAGAAGTAAAGATGGCAAATAGTCAAATAATGTAAATATTGTATAAAGTATATACTACAGCCTCTTGACTAAAATACTTTAATTGTCATGGTAAAACATGAAACAGGAAACATGGTGGCTGTTACCAAAGCCTGATGCAAAAAATGTGTAAGCATGAATTTTTGTTCCTGTCATAGGGCCAAACGGAATTACTTATTGACTGGGAGCCTTGTGCATCATGGTATGTGTTCTACTATATGACAAATACAGAAATAAGATTGCTCTGACTCTCTATTTCACTCTCACTCTTACACATGTTTTGAAGTCAAACGCTTTTACCTAGACCTGTTTTGAAGAATATGCAAATGTGTTTGAAGGTAACATTCCCAATCTAATAATTGAAATATCACATCATTCTTTCCCTTCTGTTTTCAGTGGGAAACAGTGGACTCCTACTTGGGAGGAAAGAAATGTTCATTATGTCAAATATGGACTACTGAATGGCTTACATCAGAAGAAGTCTCTGAGTTTATATAGTTAAAAAAAAAAATAATTTGAGGAACCTTTGTCTAGATATAAACTTGTAACATACATCAACTTGATGCAACCTGGACATATCATCAGTGATGTTACCTGGGGTCACAGAGTGTTTCGGGTCTTTCAAGCATCATACACTCTCACCCAGGCGACCCAGCTGGGGTTGATCAGGCCCCAACTTGAGTCCAGGTAGCCCTACCTCACCCATGCTTCTCCTCTCCTTATCCACAGCCACCTTGAGGCAACTTCTGCTGACTCTGTGACCTCTTTGATGGCCCTTCGCTTAATGGCCCCTGTGATGCCCAGGATGTTGTACGCCCTGCATAGAGATTGGCCAGCAAACCCTCTGCATCCCACCTCAATGGGCTCACACCGCGCTCTCCACCCGTTGTTCCGGCACTCCTCCACTAGCTCAGCATATTTAGCCCTCTTCCTCTCATTGGCCTCCTCGATGCGGTCCTCCCAGGGTACGGTGAGTTCCAGGAGAACGATCTGCTTGGAGGTCTCTGAGATGAGCAACATGTCAGGCCGCAGCGTTGTGGTGGCGACAGTTTCTGGGAACTTCAGTTGCTTCTCCAGGTCAACTTTCAACTCCCAGTCTTGTGCTGATGCTAGCAGACCAGATGAGGGGACTTGGTCATGGCGCCAACGGTAGCGCCCCTCGCCCAGTGCCTTCGAACAGCAGCTGAGGATGTGCTCCAGGGTCCCCCTCTTCAGGCAGAGGTTGCAGGCTGGTGACTCCACCAATCCCCAGCTGAACAGATTGGATGGACTCGGTAGTACATCGTAGACAGCCTGGATCAAGAACCGTATGCGATGGGGTTCTGCTTTCCACAGCTCTGGCCATGAGACCTTGCGGTCCACTGCATGCTCCCATCTTGTCCAGGCTCCCTGCTGCCGCATTCCAACCATCCTGCTGGCTCGCTCCTCCTCTACTCCTGCCCGCACCTCATTCTGCACCAGTGATCTCCTGTCCTTTCCATGTGCCTTGTTGTAGCGAGATGTTGTACCGCTACCCAGGCCAGCTCTTCCATGAGTCACTGCTCCCACCAGTGCCCTGTGCCGTAGCCGCGACTCAGCTATATTCACCGCCTCTGCTGCCCTCCACCTCCGCCCTGTCCTCACCTCGATCCCATCCTGGGAGACCTTTGGGTCCTGTCGCTCTCTGTATTGCAGCACCTCCCTGGCACGGCCCATCTTGAACTCCTCATTCAGGCATCTGATAGGGAGCTTCAGCTTGTTGCTCTGGCCGTACAAAGCGATGCTGCTCAGGCTTCGAGGTAGACCCAGCCACTTCCGTAGAAACCTGCTGACTCTCCTCTCAAAGCCCTCGATGGTGGAGATTGGAACCTCATAAATCAGGAGGGGCCAGAGAATCCGTGGGAGGATGCCATGCTGGTAAATCCAAGCCTTGAACTTGCCAGGTAGGCCTGACTTGTCCACTGCGGCTAGCCAGCCTTCCAGTTCCAGGTTGGTTGCACGGATGGCTGCCGTGTCTTTCAGGCTGCAGTCGAACACCTTTCCCAAGCTCTTCACTGGTTTCTCAGTGATTGATGGTATCTGGGTCTTGCCTAGTGTGAAGCGGAACTTGTTGGTAACCTTTCCTTTCTTCAACACCAGCGATCTGGACTTTATTGGCTTGAAGCACATGCGAGACCAGGTTGTCATCTCTTCCAGGCCCTTCAGGATCCACCTGGCCCCTGGGACGTGTGGTGTTGTCACCGTCAGATCGTCCATGAAAGCCCTAATGGGCGGCTGGCGGACACCGGACTTGGTGAGGGGACCTCTGCACTGGACCTCTGTAGCCTTCACCAGCATATTCATGGCGAGTGCGAATAATATCACTGAAATTGTACACCCAGTGATGATGCCCTTCTCGAGCCTGTGCCAATCTGATGTTGTAGACCCCGCAGAGACTCTCAGACTGAAACTGTCGTAGTAGTCCAGAATGAGGTCTCTAAACTTGTCTGGGACGTAGTGCCGGCGCAGAGCCTCCTCAACCAGTTTGTGGGGTATGGACCCATAGGCGTTTGTGAGGTCCAACCACAGCACCACCAAGTCCCCCTTGTTCTCCCGGGCTTCCCTGATCAGCTGTGTGACCACGCCAGTGTGCTCCAGACACCCCGGCACCTTCGGGATCCCTCCTTTCTGGACCGACGTGTCAATGTATGAGTTCCTTAGGAGGTAGTCGGTCAGCCGCCTGGCAACGATGCTGAAGAATATCTTTCCCTCAACACTGAGCAGTGAGATGTTTCTGAACGATTGTCGATTGTCTTCGACTCTTCTTCCTTTGGAATCCACACCCCTTCTGCAAACCGCCACTGCTGAGCAACCTTTCCCCTCCTCCATATAACCTTCAGAATCTTCCAGAGCCTGTGTTGTAGCTTCGGGCAGTTCTTATAAACCCTATAAGGTACCCCACTAGGTCCTGGGGCTGAGCTTGCTCTGGCCTTTTTGATAACCTCCTGGATCTCCTTCCAGCTGGGCTCCTTCCTGTCGAAGTCCAGAGTTGGTACAGGTGGATCAATCAGGTACTGGCAGTGGCCCAGCTCTTGCTCCCGGGATCTATCACAGAAGGTATCTCTGAGGTGGCGGTCAATCTCAGCTTTGGAGCAGGTGAGCTGGCCGCTCCGCTTCTTCCCGAGTAGCTGCTTTGTGAACCCAAATGGATTCGCTATAAAAGCCACCCGCTTCCTGGCCCTCTCTTTCCTCCTCCTCCTGTGCCACTCCGCTCTCCTCAGAGTCATAAGCTTCTTGCGGAGGATGGCGCGCAGCTCTGCTAGAGGACCTCTCTCCTCTTCCCTCGCCTCCTTGAACCTCCTCCTCAGGCTCTTCAGCTCTTGCCTAAGCTGGTGGATCTTGTTCGCCCTGTTGTTCATTATGTAGGGGAGGTTCACTGCTTTTTTCTCCTCCAGCCCAAATCTCTCAGCTGCTAGGCTGATGATGATGGTGGTCATTGTCTGGAGGCGTCGATCGGCATCACCCTTATCGGTTCCACCAACTTTTGTTGCATGGTTGCCCCCTGCAGTTTGGGAGTGTTCTGGGAGTGACCTGAATATAGGCTTAGAGTGCTCAGTACAACTTATAATCAGGAATTGACACAACACCTCCCACTTGACCTCCTGGTTCTTCAACCCAAGGAGGTCACACCAGTACTGTAATGTGTTGGATATATTTACTCCATTTTTGATCCTGTTGCTGCTGCTGCTCTTCAATTGGAAGCAGGACAACTATCCGTCTGACATCTCTGTGAAGAACTGTTGCAGGTATCTTGGTTGAGTGTGTTTCCATCTTTTTAGTGGGCTTCACAGTTGCGACTGGGTAGCTGGGGAAGGATCGGAGATATACATCCCTCACAATTCCCCTCCTGTCAGTGTTCACGTCAATGACCCTGGCAAGCCTGAACTAACCTCTCAAGGCGTTCTGGTCAGCCAGCCAGATGACATCTCCAATTGCTACATTTCTATGAGCTGTGTGCCACTTGGTCCGGACAAACAGGTTTGGTCCGGCTAACTGGCTCCATTTCCTCCAGTACCGGTCAACTTCTGTTTGGATGGTTCTTAATCTCCTGTAAGAGTAGCCTTCAAAGTCAAAGGTCCCTGGATCGCCTCTGGGACCAGTTCTTCCGAGCAGAAGTGAATTTGGGCTAATGTATTCTACACAGTCTTCTCGGCTCTGAGTCCTGGCATCAATAGGTCGTTCATTGGCGAGTTTGGAAGCCATATAAAGGAAAGTTTGAAACTCACCCCATGTGAAGACTCCATCACCCCCCAGATTTTGCAAAGCCCGCTTCACAGTCCGGACAGCAGCCTCAGCAGCTCCATTTCTGTGAGGTGAGTCCGCTGGATGGATCTTCCAGCTCCATTCTGTGCCATGCTTGGAGCCTTCATCTTCAAGCTTTGATTTTTCCAGTCGGTCCAGAAACAGGTAGAGCTCTTTGAGGGCCGGTCTTGCTCCGACAAAGTTCTTCCCAGGATCCGACCACAATTTCCTTGGATGTCCTCTCAGTGCTGTAAATCTTTGGTAGGCTAACAGGAAGCCTTCAGCTGACTGGTCACTGACAATGTCTGTGTGCATAGCTCTGGACGCCATGCAATAAAAGACGATCCCCCACACTTTGAGTTTCATTTTCTTTCTCACCTCATCCTTCACTTCATACGGTCCAAATAAGTCCACTGTTGTGTACTCAAATGGATTGGCTGGTGTTATTCGCTCCGATGGAAGGTCACTCATGATCTGTTGGCATCTTCGGGCCTTAAGTCTCCTGCATGTCACACAGCTATCAACGATCTTCTGAGCTAGTTTCCGGCCTCTTACCACCCATGCTTTCCTTCTCATCCGGAGGAGTGTGCCTGCAATTTCTTCATGATTTGCCCTGTGGGCTTCTTGAGCTAGAAGGGTGGATACCCATGATGTGCAGGGCAAGACTGGTACTGCAGTTTTCTCTTTATTAAAGATTTGGAATCTTCCTCCACAGAGCAAAAGTCCAGTGCTTTCCTCTCTGACCACAGCAAGCCTGCTGAGTGTGGTGTCTGGCAAGGTTACCTCCATTTGAGCCGAAAGGTAGAGATCCCTGAGAGCATCCTCACACTCCATGATGGTCAGTGTAGTTTTTTTGACTCTGGACTTGATCTCAAGAGCTGAAGGAACCTCCCTCCTCTTTGGCTTGCTTGTGGTTGAGGTCTTGGGCAGCATTTCTTTCCACTTTGTGGCAGCTCTCCACACCCAGGCAATGACTCTTATCAACCTGGTTAAACTGCTGAACTTACTGATGTTAAGGATTTTCCTTATTGAAGAACCAGAAGGTGGCCTCCGGACTTGGATTTGGTGCCCTTTTTCACTAAGGTTGCTTTGCAGGTCCTTGTTTTGGTTAGAGGTCGGGGACATTGGCATTGCAGTGGCAGGTCGAGCATATTGGACCCGTGCTTGGGTCAGTGCTGCTGTAAAACATTTCCTTTGGAGCTTGTTTATACCTTCTTTAGCATCTGCAGCGACATCTTTGGCTGACTTTGTCGGCCACACCTCCACAGGTCATTTCAGAAACTCTGGGACATTTTGCCACACAGAATTCTCTTTGAGGTCTTCTGGGGTTGCTCCTCTTGTTGTGAGGTCAGCAATGTTTTGCTCACCTGGAATCCATCTCCAGTCTTCAACTGATGTGGACTTCTGGATCTCTCCCACTCTGTTTGCAAAAAAGGTCTGGTACCCATAACTGTCCCTTTGGATTGCACCCAGCACAGTTGATAACCAGCGTGGCAGTGAGAACAAGGATCAAAGGCCTGAGGTCAAGCTGTCAACGCAAAGGAAAAATTGACTGGAAACTGCACCATGGCAAAGGAAACTCTTGGGAAAACAGTCAAGCAACTGAAGCAAGAGCGGACTTTAGCTAAATCTGCTTTCACCAAGCAAGCAAACTATCTGAGCAAAGCTGCAGATAGTATGATTAAACATGAACTTCAAGAGGAGTTCAGCAAGCTCAGTTCCCTGGCAAGGTATGTTAGCGATGCAAATGAGGACTACAGGGCTGGCCTACTGGCTGAAGTGGGAACTGAGGAGGATGAAGAAGTCAAGCTCGACGAGCACCAGCAGGCTGAGCTTGAAAGGACAATGGAAGAGTGCGACATCAGACTGGGGGACATCCGTAAGGCAGTCCAATCCAACCTCTGGCCAAGATATGGTAAAGAGGAAGTAGACTTTGCAATCCAAGAAGCGGAAAAAGCCTGTGACAGAGCCCAAGCAAGCCCCATCACTGCTATCAATAGAGATGGCTATGAACTACAGCTGGAAAGAGCAAGGAGTTGCATGGTGCAACTGTAAGCCTGAAAGACTGGGAGAAATGGATCCCACATGATCAGACAGCATACCTGAGAGGCAGATTAGAAGACCTGAGAATATTCGGCAGCAACCTGGAGGCCAGAAGGGCAGAATTCCTCACCGCACAAAAAATTGCAGAAGAGAAAAGAGGTCCAGACCAACAGCCTATTCCAACCGCAGTTCCCCAACCAGTGGTGAGAATAAAGCCAACCAGTCTACCTAAATTCACTGGGATTAGGAGGAGTTTCCATAGATGGAGGAGAGACTGGGAAAGTCTACAAAAGCAGGGAGAGCCGACTGGATCAGTGGAAGTGAAGAAGTTCCAACTCCTTGACAGTGTGGATGAGAGAATATGTAGAGACCTGAGCTTGACAACATACAACAGTGCTGAAGACATATTTCGAGTACTTGAAAACAGGTATGGAAAAAAGCCAACGATTGCTTTGGAGATAATTGAGGACCTAGAGAGGATCCCTCCTTTAAGGTCACACCAGCCAAGGAAGGTAATTGACCTAATTCAGGCTGTGGAAAAAGCTCTGAATGACCTCACGGAACTCGAAAGCATTGGAGCCATAAAGAATCCCCTTGTGATCAGATCCATAGAGAGCAAGCTCCCAGATAACATAAAGAGGGACTGGCTGGCGTTTATGGTCAATCCAAGAAATGGAGTCACACATGACAATCACTTCGACATCCTTCTAACATTCTTGAAGACGCAAGAGGACATTCTAGAGAAACTAGACCAATTGGGTGTAAGTGAAAAACCTGAAAAGAAAGCTATGTACCTGGAGAAGAGGTATGCCTCCACAAAGTCCACAAGGAAAGGAGGATGTGTTGTTTGTGGAGATGAGAAGCATCGTGAGAAAATATTCTTTTGTAAGCAGTTTAAAGAATTAAGACCTGGTGAGAAGCTGAATGCTATCGAAAGGTTGGGAGCATGCAGAAGATGCCTCAGATGTCGTGAAGAGGATGAGGAACGTACAGATGTTTACCTGTGCAGGAACAGAGACTGCAGAAGAGGAAGCTCTTCAGATCACCATTTCTTTCTCTGCCTGAAAGGAGGATTCAAGGGGAAAGAATCTGTGAAAGTGGGAAAACCCAGCACCAGGAGGCAAACATTCACAGAGGAGCAAGAGAAATTGATGTCTGAGCTTACCCCTGACATGGCAGAAAAAGTCAGGAGAGCCTTCACCAATATGGCTGAAAAATCACACGGCACTAGAAGAAGCCTTCCTGGAGTGATGGACTCAAGCACACGTGAGTTACCAGTTATTTTTATGCTTCTCGAAATAACCACCAACGCAGGACAGAAAATTGGAACTCTCATTGACTTAGCATCAGATACCAACTACATCACTCATATAGCTGCCAGGAGATTGAGGCTTCAGAGTGAAAAGATCACGCTTGTCGTCCATGGAGTTGGAGGCGTGGCCATGAAGGTAAAGACCAAAAGATACTTACTCAAGGTAAGAGTCAAGACACCTAGAGGCACAGAGAGAGCTCATGGCCTGGTCTGTTATGGGTTGGATGAAATTGCAAAAGTTCACAGAGTAATCAAAGCACAGCAACTTAAGAAGTTCTTTCCCGACACCAACCTGGAAGATCTTCACAGACCAGAACATGTTGAGCTTCTCATAAGCCACCGTGAAGGAAGACTTGCTCCACAGAGAGTAAAAGTAGTAGGAGATCTTGTCCTGTGGGAAGGCCCTTTAGGAAAGACCGTTGGCGGAGCACATCCGGACCTCTGTGAAGTAGTGGGTATGGCCCTGCACAATTCTGAGACTCACTTTGCACGATCAATGAGAATCACAGCAGTGAAGTATCAAGAAATTGCTGAGATGCAAGAATCTAGAGCTGAAACCAGAACCACTGTTATTGGCAGGGAGTTCTTGGACTGGTGGAAGTGGGACAGTATTGGTGCGGCCTGCGAACCCATGTGTGGAGGATGCCGGTGTGGTAACTGTCAGCCAGGAGGCAAAGACATGACTCTGAGTGAAGAAAGAGAGCTTGAGATGATCAGGCAAGGCCTCAGCTATGTGAAATCAGATGCACATAGTCGGGAGCCTCACTGGGACACAAAATACCCCTGGATTGAAGATCCAAGTTCCCTGCCCAACAACAGAAGCGCAGTGGAAGCCACGTTTCTGAGGACAGAGAAACAACTCAAGAAGGAACCAGAGTGGCGTACAGCATACACAACTCAAGTCCATGAGATGGTGGCACAGTTTGACTGTCCAGCAGATGGAGCCAACGTTCAACTTGTATCCGACTGTGCTTTTCAATGTATTTTCTGAGTCTCGCAGCAAACACAGCCCCACAGACCTCAGCCTTCACTGGTTCTCCCTTTTGGTCAAGTGGTGTGAGCTTGGCTTTGGACTCAACAAGTCGGACCAGAATGCCTTGCTCGGTCTCCCACCTGAAGTATGCTTAATACAATAGATCAGATATGGACTACTGTATGGCTGACGTAACATAAAGATACTATGAGTTAATATATTTTTAAAAACAAACATTTTGAGAACCCTTTGGGCCAGAGATATGTTCAGTAGATCAGATATGGACTACTGTATGGCTGAGGTAACATCAGAAAGAATCTTTGAGTTTAAATAGTAAGTTGCCTTTTGGGGATCATTTGGCCAGAAATGTTTTCATTGGGCCAAATATAGGTTGGCTGATGTAACATCAGAAGTAGTCAAAGAGAATGTGTAGTAAGTTCCATTTAGAGCACCTTCTGGCCAGAAATATATTCTGAGGTCAAATATGGAATTCTGAATGGCTGACGTAACATCAGGAGTCCATGAGTTTATATATTAAAAAAAAACAAAATTGAGGACCCTTTGGACAGAAATATGTTCATTAGGGCAAATATGGACTTCTGTATGGCTTACGTCACAACAGAAGGAGTCTCTGAGTTTATATAGTAAAAAAAAAAAAGTAGGACCCTTTGGACAGAAATATGTTCAATAGATATGGACTACTGTATGGCTGAAGAAACATCAGAAAGAGTCTTTGAGAATATATAGTAAGTTGCCTTTTTTGGGACCCTTTTGCCAGAAGTATTTTCCATGGGCCAAATATAGACTGGCTGATGTAACATCAGAAGGATTCAATGATTTTATATATAATTTAAAAAAATTAAAGACCCTTTGGAAAGAAATATGTGCACTATGTCAAATATTGACTACTGTATGGCTTACGTCACAACAGAAGGAGTGTCTGAGTTTATATAGTAAAAAAATAAATAATTTGAGGAACCTTTGTCTAGATATATGTACAATAGATCAGATATGGACTACTGTATGGCTGACATAATATAAAGATTCTATGAGTTAAAATATTTTTTAAAAACACAAATTTTGAGGACCCATTAGCCAGAGATATGTTCAATAAATCTGATATGGCTGAGGTAACATCAGAAAGAGTCTTTGAGAATATATAATAAGTTACCTTTTGGGCACCCTTTGGCCAGAAGTATTTTCAATGGGCCAAATATAGGCTGGCTGATGTAACATTCATTAGGTTTCAATGAGTTTATATATAATAAAAAAAAATTGAAGACCCTTTGGACAGAAATATGTTCATTAGGTAAGATATGGACTACTGTTTTGCTTACGTCACATCATAAGGAGGCTCCGAGTTTACATAGTAAACAAAAATCATTTGAGGAACCTTTGGCTAGATATATGTACAATAGATGTGGACTACTGTATGGCTGACGTAGCATAAAGATTAAACGAGTTTATATATATTGATAAAAAACAAACATTTTGAGAACCCCTTGGGCCAGAGATATGTTCAATAGATCAGATATGGGCTACTGTATGGCGTACAGTAACATCAGAAAGAATCTTTGAGTTTATATGGTAAGTTGCCTTTTGGGGACCCTTTGGCCAGAAGTATTTTAAATGGGGCAAATATAGACTGGCTGATGTAACATCGGAAGGATTCAATGACTTTATATATAATTAAAAAAAAATTGAAGACCCTTTGGAAAGAAATATGTTCATTATGTCAAATATGGACTATTGTATGGCTTACGTCATATCAGAAGAAGTCTCTGAGTTTCTATAGTTAAACAAATAATAATTTGAGGAACCTTTGTCTAGATATAAGTACGTTAGATCAGATATGGACTTCTGTATAGCTGATGTAACATAAAGATTCTATGAGTTAATATATTTTTAAAAACAAACATTTTGAGAAACCTTTGGGCCAGAGATATGTTCAATAGATCAGATATTGGCTACTGTATGGCTGAGGTTACATCAGAAAGAGTCTTTGATAATATATAGTAAGTTGCCTTTTTTGGGACCCTTTGCCCAGAAGTATTTTCAATGGGCCAAATATAGACTGGCTGGTGTAACATCAGAAGGATTCAATGACTTTATATATAATTTAAAAAAAAATTGAAGACCCTTTGGAAAGAAATATGTTTATTATGTCAAATATGGACTACTGTATGGCTTATGTCACATCAGAAGAAGTCTCTGAGTTTATATAGTTAAAAAGTTTTTTTTTTTAAAACCTTTGTCTATATATAAGTACAATAGATTAGATATGGACTTCTGTATGGCTGACGTAACAAAGATTCTATGAGTTAATATATTTTTAAAAACAAACATTTTGAGAACCCTTTGGGCCAGGAAAATGTTCAATAGATCAGATATGGGCTACTGTATGGCTGAGGTAAGATCAGAAAGAGTCTATGAGAATATATAGTAAGTTGCCTTTTGGGGACCCTTTGGCCAGATGTATTTTCAATGGGGCAAATATAGACTCGCTGATGCAACTTCAGAAGGATTCAATGAGTTTATATATAATAAAAAAAAAAGATAACCCTTTGGAAAGAAATATGTTCATTATGTCAAATATGGACTACTGTATGGCTTAAATCACATCAGAAGAAGTCTCTGAGTTTATATAGTTAAAAAAAAAAATTTGAGGAACCTTTGGCTAGATATAAGTACAATAGTTTAGATATGGACTACTGTATGGCTGACGTAACAAAGATTCTATGAGTTAATATATTTTTAAAAACAAACATTTTGAGAACCCTTTGGGCCAGAGATATGTTCAATAGATCAGATATGGGCTACTGTATGGCTGAGGTAACATCAGAAAGAATCTTTGAGTTTATATGGTAAGTTGCCTTTTGGGGACCCTTTGGCCAGAAGTATTTTAAATGGGCCAAATATAGACTGGCTGATGTAACAGAAGGATTCAATGAGTTTATATATAATAAAAAAAAAAATTGATGACCCTTTGGAAAGAAATATGTTCATTATGTCAAATATGGACTACTGTATGGCTTACGTCACATCAGAAGAATTCTCTGAGTTTATATAGTTAAAAAAATAATAATTTGAGGAACCTTTGTCTAGATATAAGTACAATAGATCAGATATGGACTACTGTATGGCTGACGTAACATAAAGATTCTATGAGTTAATATATTTTTAAAAACAAACATTTTGAGAACCCTTTGGGCCAGAAAAATGTTCAATAGATCAGATATGGGCTACTGTATGGCTGAGGTAACATCAGAAAGAGTCTTTGAAAATATATAGTAAGTTGCCTTTTGGGGACCCTTTGGCCAGAAGTATTTTCAATGGGGCAAATATAGACTCGCTGATGTAACATCAGAAGGATTCAATGAGTTTATATATAATTTAAAAAAAATTGATGACCCTTTGGAAAGAAATATGTTCATTATGTCAAATATGGACTACTGTATGGCTTAAGTCACATCAGAAGAAGTCTCTGAGTTTATATAGTTAAAAAAATAATAATTTGAGGAACCTTTGTCTAGATATATGTACAATAGATCAGATATGGACTACTGTATGGCTGACGTAATATAAAGATTCTATGAGTTAAAATTTTTTTTTAAAAACACAAATTTTGAGGACCCATTAGCCAGAGATATGTTCAATAGATCAGATATGGGCTACTGTATGGCTGAGGTTACATCAGAAAGAGTCTTTGAGAATATATAGTAAGTTGCCTTTTTTGGGACCCTTTTGCCAGAAGTATTTTCCATGGGCCAAATATAGACTGGCTGATGTAACATCAGAAGGATTCAATGTTTTTATATATATTTTAAAAAAATTAAAGACCCTTTGGAAAGAAATATGTGCATTATGTCAAATATTGACTACTGTTTGGCTTACGTCACAACAGAAGGAGTGTCTGAGTTTATATAGTAAAAAAATAAATAATTTGAGGAACCTTTGTCTAGATATATGTACAATAGATCAGATATGGACTACTGTATGGCTGACGTAATATAAAGATTCTATGAGTTAAAATATTTTTTAAAAACACAAATTTTGAGGACCCATTAGCCAGAGATATGTTCAATAAATCTGATATGGCTGAGGGAACATCAGAAAGAGTCTTTGAGAATATATAATAAGTTACCTTTTGGGCACCCTTTGGCCAGAAGTATTTTCAATGGGCCAAATATAGGCTGGCTGATGTAACATTCATTAGGTTTCAATGAGTTTATATATAATAAAAAAAAATTGAAGACCCTTTGGACAGAAATATGTTCATTAGGTAAGATATGGACTACTGTTTTGCTTACGTCACATCATAAGGAGGCTCCGAGTTTACATAGTAAACAAAAATCATTTGAGGAACCTTTGGCTAGATATATGTACAATAGATGTGGACTACTGTATGGCTGACGTAGCATAAAGATTAAACGAGTTTATATATATTGATAAAAAACAAACATTTTGAGAACCCCTTGGGCCAGAGATATGTTCAATAGATCAGATATGGGCTACTGTATGGCGTACAGTAACATCAGAAAGAATCTTTGAGATTATATGGTAAGTTGCCTTTTGGGGACCCTTTGGCCAGAAGTATTTTAAATGGGGCAAATATAGACTGGCTGATGTAACATCGGAAGGATTCAATGACTTTATATATAATAAAAAAAAAAATTGAAGACCCTTTGGAAAGAAATATGTTCATTATGTCAAATATGGACTACTGTATGGCTTACGTCATATCAGAAGAAGTCTCTGAGTTTATATAGTTAAACAAATAATAATTTGAGGAACCTTTGTCTAGATATAAGTACATTAGATCAGATATTGACTACTGTATAGCTGATGTAACAAAGATTCTATGAGTTAATATATTTTTAAAAACAAACATTTTGAGTACCCTTTGGGACAGAGATATGTTCAATAGATCAGATATGGGCTACTGTATGGCTGAGGTTACATCAGAAAGAGTCTTTGAGAATATATAGTAAGTTGCCTTTTTTGGGACCCTTTGCCCAGAAGTATTTTCAATGGGCCAAATATAGACTGGCTGGTGTAACATCAGAAGGATTCAATGACTTTATATATAATTTAAAAAAAAATTGAAGACCCTTTGGAAAGAAATATGTTTATTATGTCAAATATGGACTACTGTATGGCTTACGTCACATCAGAAGAAGTCTTTGAGTTTATATAGTTAAAAAGTTTTTTTTTTTTAAAAACCTTTGTCTATATATAAGTACAATAGATTAGATATGGACTTCTGTATGGCTGACGTAACATAAAGATTCTATGGGTTAATATATTTTTAAAAACAAACATTTTGAGAACCCTTTGGGCCTGAAAAATGTTCAATAGATCAGATATGGGCTACTCTATGGCTGAGGTAACATCAGAAAGAGTCTTTGAGAATATATAGTAAGTTGCCTTTTGGGGACCCTTTGGCCAGATGTATTTTCAATGGGGCAAATATAGACTCGCTGATGTATCTTCAGAAGGATTCAATGAGTTTATATATAATAAAAAAAATGATAACCCTTTGGAAAGAAATATGTTCATTATGTCAAATATGGACTACTGTATGGCTTAAATCACATCAGAAGAAGTCTGAGTTTATATAGTTAAAAAGAAAAAAATTTGAGGAACCTTTGGCTAGATATTAGATATGGACTACTGTATGGCTGACGTAACAAAGATTCTATGAGTTAATATATTTTTAAAAACAAACATTTTGAGAACCCTTTGGGCCAGAGATATGTTCAATAGATCAGATATGGGCTACTGTATGGCTGAGGTAACATCAGAAAGAATCTTTGAGTTTATATGGTAAGTTGCCTTTTGGGGACCCTTTGGCCAGAAGTATTTTAAATGGGCCAAATATAGACTGGCTGATGTAACAGAAGGATTCAATGAGTTTATATATAATTAAAAAAAAAATTGAAGACCCTTTGGACAGAAATATGTTCATTATGTCAAATATGGACTACTGTATGGCTTACATCACATTAGAAAAAGCCTCTGAGCTTAAATAGTAAAAAAAAAAAAAAAAAAAAAATGAGGACCCTTTTGGCCAGAAATATGTTCAATAGATCAGATATGGTCTTAAGTATGGCTGAGGTAACATCAGAAAGAGTCTTTGAGAATATATAGTAAGTTGCCTTTTTTTGGGACCCTTTGGCCAGAAGTATTTTCCATGGACCAAATATATACTGGCTGATGTAACATCAGAAGGATTCAATGAGTATGTATATAATTTAAAAAAAATTGAAGACCCTTTGGGATGAAATATGTTCATTATGTCGAATATGGACTACTGTATGGCTTTGTCTAGATATAAGTATAATAGATCAGATATGGACTACTGTATGGCCGAAGTAACATAAAGATTCTATGAGTTAATATATTTTTAAAAACAAACATTTTGAGAACCCTTTGGGCCAGAGATATGTTCAATAGATCAGATTTGGGCTACTGTATGGCTGAGGTAACATCAGAAAGAATCTTTGAGTTTATATGGTAGGTTGCCTTTTTGGGACCCTTTGGCCAGAAGTATTTTAAATGGGGCAAATATAGACTGGCTGATGTAACATCAGAAGGATTCAATGACTTTATATATAATTAAAAAAAAATTGAAGACCCTTTGGAAAGAAATATGTTCATTATGTCAAATATGGACTACTGTATGGCTTACGTCACATCAGAAGAAGTCTCTGAGTTTATATAGTTAAAAAAAATTAATTTGAGGAACCTTTGTCTATATATAAGTACAATGGATCAGATATGGACTACTGTATGGCTGACGTAACATAAAGATTCGATGAGTTAATATATTTTTAAAAACAAACATTTTGAGTACCCTTTGGGACAGAGATATGTTCAATAGATCAGATATGGTCTACTGTATGGCTGAGGTAACATCAGAAAGAATCTTTGAGTTTATATGGTAAGTTGCCTTTTGGGGACCCTTTGGCCAGAAGTATTTTAAATGGGGCAAACATAGACTGGCTGATGTAACATCAGAAGGATTCAATGACTTTATATATAATTAAAAAAAAATTGAAGACCCTTTGGAAAGAAATATGTTCATTATGTCAAATATGGACTACTGTATGGCTTACGTCACATCAGAAGAAGTCTCTGAGTTTATATAGTTAAAAAAAAATTAATTTGAGGAACCTTTGTCTATATATAAGTACAATGGATCAGATATGGACTACTGTATGGCTGACGTAACATAAAGATTCAATGAGTTAATATATTTTTAAAAACAAACATTTTGAGTACCCTTTGGGACAGAGATATGTTCAATAGATCAGATATTGGCTACTGTATGGCTGAGGTAACATCAGAAAGAGTCTTTGAGTGAGTTTATATTGTTAAAAAAATAATAATTTGAGGAACCTTTGTCTAGATATAAGTACAATAGATCAGATATGGACTACTGTATAGCTGACGTAACAGAAAGATTCTATGAGTTAATATATTTTTAAAAACAATCATTTTGAGTACCCTTTGGGACAGAGATATGTTCAATAGATCAGATATGGACTACTGTATAGCTGACGTAACATAAAGATTCTATGAGTTAATATATTTTTAAAAACAAACATTTTGAGTACCCTTTGGGACAGAGATATGTCCAATAGATCAAATAAGGGCTACTGTATGACTGAGGTAACATCAGAAAGAGTCTTTGAGAATATATAGTAAGTTGCCTTTTTTGGGACCCTTTGGCCAGAAGTATTTACCATGGACCCAATATATACTGGCTGATGTAACATCAGAAGGATTCAATGAGTATGTATATAATTTAAAAAAAATTGAAGACCCTTTGGGATGAAATATGTTCAATATGTCAAATATGGACTACTGTATGGCTTTGTCTAGATATAAGTATAATAGATCAGATATGGACTACTGTATGGCCGAAGTAACATAAAGATTCTATGAGTTAATATATTTTTAAAAACAAACATTTTGAGAACCCTTTGGGACAGAGATATGTTCAATAGATCAGATTTGGGCTACTGTATGGCTGAGGTAACATCAGAAAGAATCTTTGAGTTTATATGGTAAGTTGCCTTTTGGGGACCCTTTGGCCAGAAGTATTTTCAATGGGTCAAATATGGACTAGCTGATGTAACATCAGAAAGATTCAATGAGTTAATATAAAATAAAATAAAAATCGAAGACCCCTTGGAAAGATATTTGTTCATTATGTCAAATATGGACTACTGTATGGCTTACGTCACATTAGAAAAAGTCTCTGAGCTTATATAGTAAAAACAAAAACAAAACAAAAAACAATGAGGACCCGTTGGGCCAGAAATATGTTCAATAGATCAGATATGGGCTACTGTATGGCTGAGGTAACATCAGAAAGAGTCTTTGAGAATATATAGTAAGTTGCCTTTTGGGGACCCTTTGGCCAGATGTATTTTCAATGGGGCAAATATAGACTCGCTGATGTATCTTCAGAAGGATTCAATGAGTTTATATATAATAAAAAAAAATGATAACCCTTTGGAAAGAAATATGTTCATTATGTCAAATATGGACTACTGTATGGCTTAAATCACATCAGAAGAAGTCTGAGTTTATATACTTAAAAAGAAAAAAATTTGAGGAACCTTTGGCTAGATATTAGATATGGACTACTGTATGGCAGACGTAACAAAGATTCTATGAGTTAATATATTTTTAAAAACAAACATTTTGAGAACCCTTTGGGCCAGAGATATGTTCAATAGATCAGATATGGGCTACTGTATGGCTGAGGTAACATCAGAAAGAATCTTTGAGTTTATATGGTAAGTTGCCTTTTGGGGACCCTTTGGCCAGAAGTATTTTAAATGGGCCAAATATAGACTGGCTGATGTAACAGAAGGATTCAATGAGTTTATATATAATTAAAAAAAAATTGAAGACCCTTTGGACAGAAATATGTTCATTATGTCAAATATGGACTACTGTATGGCTTACATCACATTAGAAAAAGCCTCTGAGCTTAAATAGTAAAAAAAAAAAAAAAAGAAAAAAAAATGAGGACCCTTTTGGCCAGAAATATGTTCAATAGATCAGATATGGTCTTCTGTATGGCTGAGGTAACATCAGAAAGAGTCTTTGAGAATATATAGTAAGTTGCCTTTTTTGGGACCCTTTGGCCAGAAGTATTTTCCATGGACCAAATATATACTGGCTGATGTAACATCAGAAGGATTCAATGAGTATGTATATAATTTAAAAAAAATTGAAGACCCTTTGGGATGAAATATGTTCATTATGTCGAATATGGACTACTGTATGGCTTTGTCTAGATATAAGTATAATAGATCAGATATGGACTACTGTATGGCCGAAGTAACATAAAGATTCTATGAGTTAATATATTTTTAAAAACAAACATTTTGAGAACCCTTTGGGCCAGAGATATGTTCAATAGATCAGATTTGGGCTACTGTATGGCTGAGGTAACATCAGAAAGAATCTTTGAGTTTATATGGTAAGTTGCCTTTTTGGGACCCTTTGGCCAGAAGTATTTTAAATGGGGCAAATATAGACTGGCTGATGTAACATCAGAAGGATTCAATGACTTTATATATAATTAAAAAAAAATTGAAGACCCTTTGGAAAGAAATATGTTCATTATGTCAAATATGGACTACTGTATGGCTTACGTCACATCAGAAGAAGTCTCTGAGTTTATATAGTTAAAAAAAAATTAATTTGAGGAACCTTTGTCTATATATAAGTACAATGGATCAGATATGGACTACTCTATGGCTGACGTAACATAAAGATTCGATGAGTTAATATATTTTTAAAAACAAACATTTTGAGTACCCTTTGGGACAGAGATATGTTCAATAGATCAGATATTGGCTACTGTATGGCTGAGGTAACATCAGAAAGAGTCTTTGAGTGAGTTTATATTGTTAAAAAAATAATAATTTGAGGAACCTTTGTCTAGATATAAGTACAATAGATCAGATATGGACTACTGTATAGCTGACGTAACAGAAAGATTCTATGAGTTAATATATTTTTAAAAACAAACATTTTGAGTACCCTTTGGGACAGAGATATGTTCAATAGATCAGATATGGACTACTGTATAGCTGACGTAACATAAAGATTCTATGAGTTAATATATTTTTAAAAACAAACATTTTGAGTACCCTTTGGGACAGAGATATGTCCAATAGATCAAATAAGGGCTACTGTATGACTGAGGTAACATCAGAAAGAGTCTTTGAGAATATATAGTAAGTTGCCTTTTTTGGGACCCTTTGGCCAGAAGTATTTTCCATGGACCAAATATATACTGGCTGATGTAACATCAGAAGGATTCAATGAGTATGTATATAATTTAAAAAAAATTGAAGACCCTTTGGGATGAAATATGTTCATTATGTCGAATATGGACTACTGTATGGCTTTGTCTAGATATAAGTATAATAGATCAGATATGGACTACTGTATGGCCGAAGTAACATAAAGATTCTATGAGTTAATATATGTTTAAAAACAAACATTTTGAGAACTCTTTGGGCCAGAGATATGTTCAATAGATCAGATTTGGGCTACTGTATGGCTGAGGTAACATCAGAAAGAATCTTTGAGTTTATATGGTAAGTTGCCTTTTGGGGACCCTTTGGCCAGAAGTATTTTAAATGGGGCAAACATAGACTGGCTGATGTAACATCAGAAGGATTCAATGACTTTATATATAATTAAAAAAAAATTGAAGACCCTTTGGAAAGAAATATGTTCATTATGTCAAATATGGACTACTGTATGGCTTACGTCACATCAGAAGAAGTCTCTGAGTTTATATAGTTAAAAAAAAATTAATTTGAGGAACCTTTGTCTATATATAAGTACAATGGATCAGATATGGACTACTGTATGGCTGACGTAACATAAAGATTCGATGAGTTAATATATTTTTAAAAACAAACATTTTGAGTACCCTTTGGGACAGAGATATGTTCAATAGATCAGATATTGGCTACTGTATGGCTGAGGTAACATCAGAAAGAGTCTTTGAGTGAGTTTATATTGTTAAAAAAATAATAATTTGAGGAACCTTTGTCTAGATATAAGTACAATAGATCAGATATGGACTACTGTATAGCTGACGTAACAGAAAGATTCTATGAGTTAATATATTTTTAAAAACAAACATTTTGAGTACCCTTTGGGACAGAGATATGTTCAATAGATCAGATATGGACTACTGTATAGCTGACGTAACATAAAGATTCTATGAGTTAATATTTTTTTAAAAACAAACATTTTGAGTACCCTTTGGGACAGAGATATGTCCAATAGATCAAATAAGGGCTACTGTATGACTGAGGTAACATCAGAAAGAGTCTTTGAGAATATATAGTAAGTTGCCTTTTTTGGGACCCTTTGGCCAGAAGTATTTTCCATGGACCAAATATATACTGGCTGATGTAACATCAGAAGGATTCAATGAGTATGTATATAATTTAAAAAAAATTGAAGACCCTTTGGGATGAAATATGTTCATTATGTCGAATATGGACTACTGTATGGCTTTGTCTAGATATAAGTATAATAGATCAGATATGGACTACTGTATGGCCGAAGTAACATAAAGATTCTATGAGTTAATATATTTTTAAAAACAAACATTTTGAGAACCCTTTGGGCCAGAGATATGTTCAATAGATCAGATTTGGGCTACTGTATGGCTGAGGTAACATCAGAAAGAATCTTTGAGTTTATATGGTAAGTTGCCTTTTGGGGACCCTTTGGCCAGAAGTATTTTAAATGGGGCAAACATAGACTGGCTGATGTAACATCAGAAGGATTCAATGACTTTATATATAATTAAAAAAAAATTGAAGACCCTTTGGAAAGAAATATGTTCATTATGTCAAATATGGACTACTGTATGGCTTACGTCACATCAGAAGAAGTCTCTGAGTTTATATAGTTAAAAAAAAATTAATTTGAGGAACCTTTGTCTATATATAAGTACAATGGATCAGATATGGACTACTGTATGGCTGACGTAACATAAAGATTCGATGAGTTAATATATTTTTAAAAACAAACATTTTGAGTACCCTTTGGGACAGAGATATGTTCAATAGATCAGATATTGGCTATTGTATGGCTGAGGTAACATCAGAAAGAGTCTTTGAGTGAGTTTATATTGTTAAAAAAATAATAATTTGAGGAACCTTTGTCTAGATATAAGTACAATAGATCAGATATGGACTACTGTATAGCTGACGTAACAGAAAGATTCTATGAGTTAATATATTTTTAAAAACAAACATTTTGAGTACCCTTTGGGACAGAGATATGTTCAATAGATCAGATATGGACTACTGTATAGCTGACGTAACATAAAGATTCTATGAGTTAATATATTTTTAAAAACAAACGTTTTGAGTACCCTTTGGGACAGAGATATGTCCAATAGATCAAATAAGGGCTACTGTATGACTGAGGTAACATCAGAAAGAGTCTTTGAGAATATATAGTAAGTTGCCTTTTTTGGGACCCTTTGGCCAGAAGTACTTTCCATGGACCAAATATATACTGGCTGATGTAACATCAGAAGGATTCAATGAGTATGTATATAATTTAAAAAAAATTGAAGACCCTTTGGGATGAAATATGTTCATTATGTCAAATATGGACTACTGTATGGCTTTGTCTAGATATAAGTATAATAGATCAGATATGGACTACTGTATGGCCGAAGTAACATAAAGATTCTATGAGTTAATATATTTTTAAAAACAAACATTTTGAGAACCCTTTGGGACAGAGATATGTTCAATAGATCAGATTTGGGCTACTGTCTGGCTGAGGTAACATCAGAAAGAATCTTTGAGTTTATATGGTAAGTTGCCTTTTGGGGACCCTTTGGCCAGAAGTATTTTCAATGGGTCAAATATGGACTAGCTGATGTAACATCAGAAAGATTCAATGAGTTAATATAAAATAAAATAAAAATCGAAGACCCCTTGGAAAGATATATGTTCATTATGTCAAATATGGACTACTGTATGGCTTACGTCACATTAGAAAAAGTCCCTGAGCTTATATAGTAAAAACAAAAACAAAAAAAAAACAATGAGGACCCGTTGGGCCAGAAATATGTTCAATAGATCAGATATGGGCTACTGTATGGCTGAGGTAACATGAGAAAGAGTCTTTGAGAATATATAGTAAGTTGCCTTTTGGGGACCCTTTGGCCAGAAGTATTTTCAATGGGTCAAATATGGACTAGCTGATGTAACATCAGAAAGATTCAATGAGTTAATATAAAATAAAATAAAAATCGAAGACCCCTTGGAAAGATATATGTTCATTATGTCAAATATGGACTACTGTATGGCTTACGTCACATTAGAAAAAGTCTCTGAGCTTATATAGTAAAAACAAAAACAAAAAAAAAAAAACAATGAGGACCCGTTGGGCCAGAAATATGTTCAATAGATCAGATATGGGCTACTGTATGGCTGAGGTAACATGAGAAAGAGTCTTTGAGAATATATAGTAAGTTGCCTTTTGGGGACCCTTTGGCCAGAAGTATTTTCAATGGGGCAAATATAGACTGGCTGATGTAACATCAGAAGGATTCAATGACTTTATATATAATTAAAAAAAACTTTGAAGACCCTTTGGAAAGAAATATGTTCATTATGTTAAATATGGACTACTGTATGGCTTACGTCACATCAGAAGAAGTCTCTGAGTTTATATAGTTAAAAAAATAATAATTTGAGGAACCTTTGTCTATATATAAGTACAATGGATCAGATATGGAGTACTGTATGGCTGACGTAACATAAAGATTCGATGAGTTAATATATTTTTAAAAACAAACATTTGAGTACCCTTTGGGACAGAGATATGTTCAATAGATCAGATATTGGCTACTGTATGGCTGATGTAACATAAGAAAGAGTCTTTGAGAATATATAGTAAGTTGCCTTTTGGGGACCCTTTGGCCAGAAGTATTTTAAATGGGCCAAATATGGACTGGCTGATGTAACAGAAGGATTCAATGAGTTTATATATAATTAAAAAAAAATTGAAGACCCTTTGGACAGAAATATGTTCATTATGTCAAATATGGACTACTGTATGGCTTACGTCACATTAGAAAAAGTCTCTGAGCTTATATAGTAAAAACAAAACAAAAAAAAAACAATGAGGACCCGTTGGGCCAGAAATATGTTCAATAGATCAGATATGGGCCACTGTATGGCTGAGGTAACATGAGAAAGAGTCTTTGAGAATATATAGTAAGTTGCCTTTTGGGGACCCTTTGGCCAGAAGTATTTTCAATGGGGCAAATATAGACTGGCTGATGTAACATCAGAAGGATTCAATGAGTTTATGTATAATTCTAAAAAAAAATTGATGACCCTTTGGAAAGAAATATGTTCATTATGTCAAATATGGACTACTGTATGGCTTAAGTCACATCAGAAGAAGTCTCTGAGTTTATAGAGTTAAAAAAATAATAATTTGAGGAACCTTTGTCTAGATATAAGTACAATAGATCAGATTGGACTACTGTATGGCTGAGGTAACATAAAGATTCGATGAGTTAATATATTTTTAAAAGCAAACATTTTGAGTACCCTTTGGGACAGAGATATGTTAAATAGATCAGATATTGGCTACTGTATGGCAGAGGTAACATCAGAAAGAGTCTTTGAGAATATATAGTTCCCTTTCGTAGTCACTCCGAGTTACGTCGGAATGACGAAGAAATGGGGTTTCGCTTAGAAAGCCTATCAGCTTCGAGTATTTAAAAACGATCCAATGGCAAAGAAATGCCATGGGTCTGCGGAATTTGCATGCCGTAACTCCGCCCTACCTCGTGGGTATAAAAGGAGGACGCTAGCAACCAGCAGTTATGTTTTCGCTTCGGAGCCAAGAGTCTCTCTTCACTCCACAAGCCATCTCTCTGAAATTGTCAGCTTCACGTACGAGTTCCTCTAGTGTTGGTGTTTGTGGCGATATCCGGCGAGCGCGCGCTTCCTGCTGATCTGTGCAGTGGTTTGCCAGAGAGTGTGTGTCTCCCCGGGCGCTTCGACACTAGAGTGTTTCTCTCTTAAAAGAGCTTGCACGCGGCACGTCTTTTTAAAGATGCCTCGCCCGTGCACTTCTGGTTGCGGCAGATATGTGTCTGACTCTGATGGGCACGAGCGCTGCCTAGTGTGTTTGGGCATGGATCACGCTAGAGCAGCGCTCGTGGATGAGTCATGTTCTCTCTGCGGGAACATGACCATCGCGTCACTAAGGTCGAGACTCAGTGAACTCGCAAGAGTGAGAGTCCCCTCATCCACACCCCGATCTAACGCTCCCCCGAGGAGTGCTACTTCGGCTGGTGGCCAGGGTGACCTGAGGGTAACGGTCTGGAACCAGGCGCCGACTATTTGTCCACGACCCCAGCCCCCCTCTTCAGTGACGGTGCCCGCTAGTGAGCCTCCGATTCTCGCGGGACCTTCGGGTGCCCCGCGGGTTTCGGTTGAAGCTACAGAGGAAGATGCCATGTCTGTAGCAGCATCACAAGGTGGGCTTGATTCTTCCGGAAGTGAAGATTCAGCGCAGCTGCCACCTTCCGGTGTGCATACGGCTGTGTCTGATTCGGATCCGGAAATGACGGCCATGCTTTCCCGGGCAGCCGCGAGCATCGGTTTAGAGTGGAGGCCTCCACCCTGTCCCGAGCGCTCGCGGCTGGACGATTGGTTTTTGGGTAAGGCTGCCGACCCCCGTGGTCCACGGCAAACCCCAATACCTTTCTTCCCGGATGTGCATGATGAGATCTCGAAGTCCTGGAGGACCCCGTTGTCTTCTCGGGACCGCTCGCTGATCCCATCCGCCTTTCCTCCCCTCGATGAGGCGGCCGCCCGTGGGTACACTGGACTTCCCCCGGTTGAACGCTCTGTTGCGATGCAACTGTGTCCTCAGAGTGCTTCTTCTCGGGGCGAGTCTAAGCACCCATCCAAGGCCTGTAGATTTTCGTCGTCTCTGGCGGCGAAGTCTTACAGAGCGGCGGGACAGCCGGCTACCTCTCTGCATGCTATGGCCACTCTGCAGGTCTACCAGGCCCAGATGCTCAGAAACATGCACGAGGGCAGGGCAGACCCAGGGCTCTTCAATGAGCTGCGTGCCGCAACCGACCTCGCTCTCCGGGCGACGAAGGTAGCCGCGCGCTCCCTGGGTCTGGTGATGTCCACTGCGGTGGTCCAGGAGAGACACCTTTGGCTGAACCTGCCTGACATGCGGGATTCCGAGCGGACTCGTCTGCTCGATGCGCCCCTGTCCCAGGCCGGCCTCTTCGGCGGCGCAGTTGAGGACTTTGCCCAACAGTTCTCAACTGCACAGAAACAGTCTGAGGCCATCAAACACATTCTGCCCCGCCGACCCGCTGCTGCCTCGTCGTCGGTCGGGCAGACGCCTCAGCCTGTTTCCCGCCGAGGGCGCCCTCCTAAGGCTCCCGCCCCTCCCGCTCGGCCAAAGCAGCAGCCTCCACCCAGGCCGACGGGAGGAGGAAGCCGTAGGAAGGCGCCACAGCCCGCTCCTGCCCCGCCCCCCGCCAAGCGCCGGGACAAGCGGCGCTCCTGAGACGGGCTGCTCGGAGATGATGTTTGTCTGTCAGGAGATGGTAGCAGGGCCACTCCTTCCCCCGGTGGAGGGCCGGGGGAGAATCTTTTGTTCTCCACTCCCCGCTGCTCACCCACGGGTGGGCAGCACCCTAATGTGGTTAAAGACAGATACAAACCTCTCATCTCCGAGCACACAGAGTTCTCGGACGACCCAGAGCGCCGCCCACCAGCCGTGCTCTCCTCGTCCCCCTCTGTCCCAGAGTCGGACACGGCGTGCCGCCCACGGGCCGTTTCGTCCCTGTCCCACTCTGTCGCCAGACCCCTGGCAGAGCAGGCCCCCGTGGAACGCTGGTCCTTCCCTGGCCTCCTCTGTCAGGGCGCGGAGCTTAACTGCGCCCCCACACCGGATCGCTATGCCGTCCACGTCGGGGCCAGTTACTCCGCTTCGCTGCCCCTCCGGGGGGACGCCGGTGGTCCGCATGACCCCGCTGGTGCAGTTCCTAGAAGCCTGGCTAGAGCTTCCCCAACTGTCCCGCTGGGTCGCCCGCACCATCCGGTTCGGCTATGCGATTCAGTTCGCACGGTCTCCTCCCCGATACAGGGGAGTCCGCTCCACTTTGGTCGGTGGCAACGCCCCGGTCATGCGAGCAGAGATTGCCACTCTGCTGGCGAAGGGTGCAATCGAGACTGTCCCTCCAGCCGAGATGAAGTCCGGCTTCTACAGCCCTTACTTCATTGTCCCCAAGAAAACCGGTGGGTTACGACCAATCCTGGACCTGCGAGTATTGAATCGCTCCCTTCTCAGGAGGCCGTTCAAAATGCTCACCGCCAAACGCATTTTCGAATGTGTGCGGCCCCAGGATTGGTTTGCAGCGATCGACCTGAAGGACGCCTACTTTCATGTCTCCATTCTCCCTCGTCACAGACCGTTCCTCCGGTTTGCTTTCGAGGGACAGGCATATCAGTACGCGGTTCTCCCATTCGGGCTGGCCCTGTCTCCTCGCGTCTTCACGAAGGTCGTCGAGGCAGCCCTTGTTCCCCTTCGGGTTCACGGGGTTCGCATCCTGAACTATCTCGACGACTGGCTGATCCTAGCTCACTCTCGAGACCAGGTTTGCGAACACAGGGACCTTGTGCTCCGGCACCTAGCCCGTCTGGGCCTTCGGGTCAACTGGGAGAAGAGCAAACTTTGCCCCGTGCAGAGGATCTCTTTTCTCGGTATGGACATCGACTCGGTCGCCATGTCCGCGCAGCTTACGAGCGAGCGCGCGCAGTCACTGCTGACTTGTCTGAGACAAATACAGGGCAAGAGTGCGGTTCCACTGAAACATTTTCAGAGGCTCCTGGGGCATATGGCATCTGCAGCCGCGGTCACGCCGCTCGGATTGCTTCATATGAGACCGCTTCAGCTTTGGCTTCGCGACCGAGTCCCGAGGTGGGCATGGCAACAAGGCAAGCTCCGAGTTCCAGTGACTTCGAGCTGCCGTCAGACCTTCACCCCGTGGTTGAACCTCAGTTTTCTCAGGGCCGGTGTCCCCCTGGAACGAGTGTCGAGGCATGTTGTTGTCTCAACAGATGCCTCCACCACGGGCTGGGGCGCCATGTGCAATGGTCATGCTGCCGCGGGCTCCTGGACAGGACCCCGCCGCCTATGGCATGTGAATTGCCTCGAGTTGCTGGCAGTACGCCTTGCTCTGCACCGCTTCCGAGCGCTGCTCATGGGTCAACACGTACTAGTCCGATCAGACAATACCGCCACAGTAGCGTACATCAACCATCAAGGTGGTCTACGCTCCCGCCGTATGTAGCAACTCGCCCGCCACCTCCTCCTATGGAGTCAGAAGCATCTGAGGTCCCTTCGTGCTATTTACATTCCCGGAGCCCTGAACTGTGCTGCCGACGAGCTGTCACGGCTTCAGCCCCTCCCTGGAGAATGGCGACTCCATCCCCAGTCGGTCCAGCTGATTTGGGACCAGTTTGGGGACGCACAGATAGATCTGTTTGCCTCCCGCGACTCATCCCACTGCGCCCAGTTTTATTCTCTGACCGAGGGCACGCTCGGCACGGATGCACTGGCGCACAGCTGGCCGAGGGGCCGCAAGTATGCGTTTCCCCCAGTGAGCCTTCTTGCGCAGCTCCTGCGCAAGGTCAGGGAGGACGAGGAGCAAGTCCTTCTGGTTGCGCCGTACTGGCCCACCCGGACTTGGTTCTCCGAACTAGTGCTCCTCGCGACAGCACCTCCTTGGCCAATTCCTCTGAGGAAGGACCTCCTTTCTCAGGGACGGGGCACTCTATGGCACCCTCGTCCCGATCTCTGGAACCTCCACGTGTGGCTCCTCGATGGGACGAGACAGGTTTGAGTACCCTACCACCTCCGGTGGTGGCTACCATCACTTCCGCTAGAGCGTCGTCCACGAGACATGCCTACGCGTTGAAGTGGAACCTATTCGTCAATTGGTGCTCTTCTCGCCGAGAAGATCCCCGGAGTTGTTCGATCAGTCTCGTGCTTTCCTTCCTTCAAGATGGGTTGGAGCGAAGGCTGTCTCCCTCCACCCTCAAAGTTTATGTTGCCGCTATTGCCGCTCACCACGACTTAGTGGAAGGTAAGTCCATAGGGAAGCACGACCTGATCGTCAGGTTCCTGAGGGGGGCGAGGAGACTGAATCCTCCTCGCTCTCCTCTCGTTCCCTCTTGGGACCTCTCAGTGGTTCTAAGTGCCCTGCGGAGTGCTCCCTTCGAGCCTCTGCAATCAGTGGAGCTTAAGTTCCTGTCAATGAAGACAGCGCTCCTGATTGCATTGGCCTCTCTCAAGAGGGTCGGGGACCTGCACGCATTCTCCGTTGACGAAGCGTGCCTAGAGTTCGGGCCGGCCGGTTCTCACGTGATCCTGAGACCCCGGCCTGGATATGTGCCCAAGGTTCCTACCACTCCCTTCCGGGACCAGGTGGTGAACCTGCAAGCGCTGCCCTCGGAGGAGGCAGACCCAGCCTTGGCACTGCTCTGTCCAGTACGCGCTCTCTGCGCTTATGTAGACAGGACGCAGTGTTTCAGGACCTCAGACCAGCTCTTTGTCTGTTATGGTGGGAAGCTGAAGGGAAAGGCTCTCAAAGCAGAGGTTGTCTCACTGGATCGTGGACACCATTGCTTTGGCTTACCAGCAGCAAGGTCGACCGTGCCCCCTTGGTGTGACCGCCCACTCCACCCGGAGTGTGGCATCCTCCTGGGCGCTGGCGCATGGCGCCTCGCTGGCAGACATCTGCAGAGCTGCAGGCTGGGCGACACCTAACACATTCGCCAGATTCTATAATCTCCGAGTGGAGCCAGTGTCCTCTCGTGTTCTCGCTTCAAACAGCTAGTTCCGGACCCGCTCAGGTGTCTTCGCTTGCTCGCCATTCCACTCCGCGGACTGGATACGTGCGATATTCTGCTCAGGTGAGCTTCTCCAAAAGCCCTGAGTTCCTCCAGCACCCCTGATGCTAGCGCCAGTGTCTATTGCCTGGGCGTCGGCTAGGTGCCTCCGTGTGCATGGTCCCTCCCATGAGCTACCCCCACACGTGTATTTCCACTGTAAGCCTCTTTGAGCATGTGTCTTTCCCTCGGCAAGCCACCTTGCCACCCCTGAGGTTGAAATATTCCACCTGCGGCTGGACACCTCAGAGTTTCCCCATATGTTTCCTTCGGGTCATATGTGTATTCTCAAATGCCCCCCCCTCTGGGTTGGTGATATTTGCATATTTCCCCTTAAAAGCTTGGGATATGCTTCCCAGTGTACTTTGGTATTCCTGTGCTAAATAGGAGTCCTTCGTCCTAATATCTCGAGGGCTCAGATTTTGGCAGGGCGCTGGAAGACAGCTGTGAGGTGGCGTGATTAGACTGGTAACCCCATTTCATCGTCATTCCGACGTAACTCGGAGTGACTACGAAAGGGAACGTCTCGGTTACGTATGTAACCCTCGTTCCCTGAGTAGGGAACGGAGACGTTACGTCTTCCTGCCACCTCCGCTGTGTCGCCGGGATCGCCGAGCTCAGTCTTGGCTCCTCAGCGAGAAAACATAACTGCTGGTTGCTAGCGTCCTCCTTTTATACCCACGAGGTAGGGCGGAGTTACGGCATGCAAATTCCGCAGACCCATGGCATTTCTTTGCCATTGGATCGTTTTTAAATACTCGAAGCTGATAGGCTTTCTAAGCGAAACCCCATTTCGTCGTCATTCCGACGTAACGTCTCCGTTCCCTACTCAGGGAACGAGGGTTACATACGTAACCGAGACGTAAGTTGCCTTTTGGGGACCCTTTGGCCAGAAGTATTTTCAATGGGTCAAATATGGACTGGCTGATGTAACATCAGAAGGATTCAATGAGTTAATATAAAATACAATAAAAATCGAAGTCCTTTGGAAAGAAATATGTTCATTATGTCAAATATGGACTACTGAATGGCTTACATCAGAAGAAGTCTCTGAGTTTATATAGTTAAAAAAAAAATTTGAGGAACCTTTGTCTAGATGTAAATACAATAGATCAGATATGGACTACTGTATGGCTGACGTAACATAAAGATTCGATGAGTTAATATATTTTTAAAAACAAACATTTTGAGAACCCTTTGGGCCAGAGATATGTTCAGTGGATCAGATATGGACTACTGTATGGCTGAGGTAACATCAGAAAGAATCTTTGAGTTTAAGTAGTAAGTTGCCTTTTGGGGACCATTTGGCCAGAAATGTTTTCATTGGGCCAAATATAGGTTGGCTGATGTAACATCAGAAGTAGTCAAAGAGAATGTGTAGTAAGTTCCATTTAGAGTACCTTCTGGCCAGAAATATATTCATGAGGTCAAATATGAAATTCTTAATGGCTGACCTAACATCAGGAGTCCATGAGTTTATATATAAAAAAACAAAATTGAGGACCCTTTGGACAGAAATATATTCATTAGGTCAAATATGGACTACTGTATGGCTTACGTCACAACAGAAGGAGTCTCTGAGTTTATGTAGTAAAAAAAAAAAAAAGTAGGACCCTTTGGACTGAAATATGTTCAATAGATATGGACTACTGTATGGCTGAGGTAACATCAGAAAGAGTCTTTGAGAATATATAGTAAGTTGCCTTTTTTGGGACCCTTTGGCCAGAAGTATTTTCCATGGGCAAAATATAGACTGGCTGATGTAACAAAAGGATTCAATGAGTTTATATATAATAAAAAAAAATTGAAAACCCTTTGGAATGAAATATGTTCATTATGTCAAATATGGCCTACTGTATGGCTTACATCACATCAGAAAAAGTCTCTGAGCTTATATAGCAAAAAAAAACAAAAAAAAAACAACGCGAACCCCTTGGGCCAGAAATATGTTCAATAGATCAGATATGGGCTACTGTATGGCTGAGGTAACATCAGAAAGAGTCTTTGAGAATATATAGTAAGTTGCCTTTTGGGGACCCTTTGGCCAGAAGTATTTTCAACGGGGCAAATATAGACTGGCTGATGTAACATCAGAAGGATTCAATGAGTTCATGTATAATTAAAAAAAAAATTGATGACCCTTTCGAAAGAAATATGTTCGTTATGTCAAATATGGACTACTGAATGGCTTACGTCACATCAGAACAAGTCTCTGAGTTTATATAGTTAAAAAAAATAATTTGAGGAACATTTGTCTAGATATAAGTACAATAGATCAGATATGGACTACTGTATGGCTGAGGTAACATCAGAAAGAGTCTTTGAGAATATATAGTAAGTTGCCTTTTGGGGACCCTTTGGCCAGAAGTATTTTCAATGGGTCAAATATGAACTGGCTGATGTAACATCAGAAGGATTCAATGAGTTAATATAAAATAAAATAAATTTGAAAACCCTTTGGAATGAAATATGTTCATTATGTCAAATATGGACTACTGTATGGCTTACGTCACAACAGAAGGAGTCTCTGAGTTTATGTAGTAAAAAAAAATGTAGGACCCTTTGGACAGAAGTATGTTCAATAGATATGGACTGTATGGCTGAGGTAACATCAGAAAGAGTCTTTGAGAATATATAGTAAGTTGCCTTTTGGGGACCCTTTGGCCAGAAGTATTTTCAACGGGGTAAATACAGACTGGCTGATGTAACATCAGAAGGATTCAATGAGTTTATAAATAATTTTTTTTTTTTTTAAATTGATGACCCTTTGGAAAGAAATATGTTCATTATGTCAAATATGGACTACTGTATGGCTTATGTCACATTAGAAAAAGCCTCTGAGCTTATATAGTAAAAAAAAAAAAAAAAAAAAAGAGGACCCTTTGGGCCAGATATATGTTCAATAGATCAGATATGGTCTACTGTATGGCTGAGGTAACATCAGAAAGAGTCTTTGAGAATATATAGTAAGTTGCCTTTTGGGGACCCTTTGGCCAGAAGTATTTTCAATGGGTCAAATATGAACTGGCTGATGTAACATCAGAAGGATTCAATGAGTTAATATAAAATAAAATAAATTTGAAAACCCTTTGGAATGAAATATGTTCATTATGTCAAATATGGACTACTTTATGGCTTAAGTCACATCAGAAGAAGTCTCTGAGTTTATAGAGTTAAAAAAAAAAAAATTTGAGGAACCTTTGTCTAGATATAAGTACAATAGATCAGATATGGACTACTGTATGGCTGAGGTTAAATAAAGATTCGATGAGTTAATATATTTTTAAAAGCAAACATTTTGAGTACCCTTTGGGACTGAGATATGTTAAATAGATCAGATATTGGCTACTGTATGGCTGAGGTAACATCAGAATGAGTCTTTGAGAATATATAGTAAGTTGCCTTTTGGGGACCCTTTGGCCAGAAGTATTTTCAATGGGTCAAATATGGACTGGCTGATGTAACATCGGAAGGATTCAATGAGTTAATATAAAATAAAATAAAAATCGAAGTCCTTTGGAAAGAAATATGTTCATTATGTAAAATATGGACTACTGAATGGCTTACATCAGAAGAAGTCTCTGAGTTTATATAGTTAAAAATAATAATAATTTGAGGAACCTTTGTCTAGATATAAATACAATAGATCAGATATGGACTACTGTATGGCTGACGTAACATAAAGATTCTATGAGTTAATATATTTTTAAAAACAAACATTTTGAGAACCCTTTGGGCCAAAGATATGTTCAGTAGATCAGATATGGACTACTGTATGGCTGAGGTAACATCAGAAAGAATCTTTGAGTTTAAATAGTAAGTTGCCTTTTGGGGACCATTTGGCCAGAAATGTTTTCATTGGGCCAAATATAGGTTGGCTGATGTAACATGAGAAGTAGTCAAAGAGAATGTGTAGTAAGTTCCATATAGAGTACCTTTTATGCCAGAAATATATTCATGAGGTCAAATATGGAATTCTTAATGGCTGACCTAACATCAGGAGTCCATGAGTTTATATATAAAAAACAAAATTGAGGACCCTTTGGACAGAAATATATTCATTAGGTCAAATATGGACTACTGTATGGCTTACGTCACAACAAAAGGAGTCTCTGAGTTTATGTAGTAAAAAAAAAAAAACTAGGACCCTTTGGACAGAAATATGTTCAATAGATATAGACTACTGTATGGCTTACGTCACAACAGAAGGAGTCTCTGAGTTTATATAGTAAAAAAAAATGTAGGACCCTTTGGACAGAAATATGTTCAATAGATATGGACTACTGTATGGCAGAGGTAACATCAGAAAGAGTCTTTGAGAATATATAGTAAGTTGCCTTTTTTGGGACCCTTTGGCCAGAAGTATTTTTCATGGGCCAAATATAGACTGGCTGATGTAACAGAAGGATTCAATGAGTTTATATATAATAAAAAAAATTTGAAAACCCTTTGGAATGAAATATGTTCATTATGTCAAATATGGACTACTGTATGGCTTACGTCACATTAGAAAAAGTCTCTGAGTTTATATAGTTAAAAAGAAATAATTTGAGGAACATTTGTCTAGTTATAAGTACAATAGATCAGATATGGACTACTGTATGGCTTACATCACATTAGAAAAAGTCTCTGAGCTTATATAGTAAAAAAAAAAAACGAAAAAAAAAACAACGAGGACCCTTTGGGCCAGAAATATGTTCAATAGATCAGACATGGGCTACTGTATGGCTGAGGTAACATCAGAAAGAGTCTTTGAGAATATATAGTAAGTTGCCCTTTGGGGACCCTTTGGCCAGAAGTATTTTCAATGGGGCAAATATAGACTGACTGATGTAACAAAAGGAGTCTCTGAGTTTATGTAGTAAAAAAAAAAAAATCTAGGACCCTTTGGACAGAAATATGTTCAATAGATATAGACTACTGTATGGCTTACGTCACAACAGAAGGAGTCTCTGAGTTTATATAGTAAAAAAAAAATGTAGGACCCTTTGGACAGAAATATGTTCAATAGATATGGACTACTGTATGGCTGAGGTAACATCAGAAAGAGTCTTTGAGAATATATAGTAAGTTGCCTTTTTTGGGACCCTTTGGCCAGAAGTATTTTTCATGGGCCAAATATAGACTGGCTGATGTAACAGAAGGATTCAATGAGTTTATATATAATAAAAAAAAATTGAAAACCCTTTGGAATGAAATATGTTCATTATGTCAAATATGGACTACTGTATGGCTTACGTCACATTAGAAAAAGTCTCTGAGTTTATATAGTTAAAAAGAAATAATTTGAGGAACATTTGTCTAGTTATAAGTACAATAGATCAGATATGGACTACTGTATGGCTTACATCACATTAGAAAAAGTCTCTGAGCTTATATAGTAAAAAAAAAAAAACGAAAAAAAAAACAACGAGGACCCTTTGGGCCAGAAATATGTTCAATAGATCAGACATGGGCTACTGTATGGCTGAGGTAACATCAGAAAGAGTCTTTGAGAATATATAGTAAGTTGCCTTTTGGGGACCCTTTGGCCAGAAGTATTTTCAATGGGGCAAATATAGACTGACTGATGTAACAGAAGGATTCAATGAGTTTATATATAATTAAAAAAAATTGAAGACCCTTTGGAATGAAATATGTTCATTATGTCAAATATGGCCTACTGTATGGCTTACGTCACAACAGAAGGAGTCTCTGAGTTTATGTAGTAAAAAAAAAAGAAAAGTAGGACCCTTTGGACTGAAATATGTTCAATAGATATGGACTACTGTATGGCTGAGGTAACATCAGAAAGAGTCTTTGAGAATATATAGTAAGTTGCCTTTTTTGGGACCCTTTGGCCAGAAGTATTTTTCATGGGCCAAATATAGACTGGCTGATGTAACAAAAGGATTCAATGAGTTTATATATAATAAAAAAAAATTGAAAACCCTTTGGAATGAAATATGTTCATTATGTCAAATATGGCCTACTCTAGGGCTTACATCACATCAGAAAAAGTCTCTGAGCTTATATAGTAAAAAAAAAAAAAAAAAAAAACGAGGACCCATTGGGCCAGAAATATGTTCAATAGATCAGATATGGGCTACTGTATGACTGAGGTTACATCAGAAAGAGTCTTTGAGAATATATAGTAAGTTGCCTTTTGGGGACCCTTTGGCCAGAAGTATTTTAAATGGGCCAAATATAGACTGGCTGATGTAACAGAAGGATTCAATGAGTTTATATATGATACAAAAAAATTGAAAACCCTTTGGAATGAAATATGTTCATTATGTCAAATATGGCCTACTCTAGGGCTTACATCACATCAGAAAAAGTCTCTGAGCTTATATAGTAAAAAAAAAACAAAATAAAACGAAGACCCTTTGGGCCAGAAATATGTTCAATAGATCATATATGGGCTACTGTACGGCTGAGGTAACATCAGAAAGAGTCTTTGAGAATATATAGTAAGTTGCCTTTTGGGGACCCTTTGGCCAGAAGTATTTTCAATGGGGCAAATATAGATTGGCTGATGTAACAGAAGGATTCAATGAGTTAATGTATAATTAAAAAAAAAATTGATGACCCTTTCGAAAGAAATATGTTCATTATGTCAAATATGGACTACTGAATAGCTTACGTCACATCAGAACAAGTCTCTGAGTTTATATAGTTAAAAAAAAACAATTTGAGGAACATTTGTCTAGATATAAGTACAAAATATCAGATATGGACTACTGTATGGCTGACGAAACATAAAGAAATGTTTTCATTGGGCCAAATATAGGTTGGCTGATGTAACATCAGAAGTAGTCAAAGAGAATGTGTAGTAAGTTCCATTTAGAGTACGTTCTGGCCAGAAATATATTCATGAGGTCAAATATGGAATTCTTAATGACTGAGCTAACATCAGGAGTCCATGAGTTTATATATAAAAAATAAAATTGAGGACCCTTTGGACAGAAATATATTCATTAGGTCAAATATGGACTACTGTATGGCTTACGTCACAACAGAAGGAGTCTCTGAGTTTATATAGTAAAAAAAAATGTAGGACCCTTTGGACAGAAATATGTTCAATAGATATGAACTGTATGGCTGAGCTAACATCAGAAAGAGTCTTTGAGCATATATAGTAAGTTGCCTTTTTTGGGACCCTTTGGCCAGAAGTAATTTCCATGGGCCAAATATAGACTGGCTGATGTAACAGAAGGATTCAATTAGTTTATATATAACAAAAAAAAATCGAAAACCCTTTGGAATGAAATATGTTCATTATGTCAAATATGGCGTACTGTATGGCTTACGTCACATCAGAAAAAGTCTCTGAGCTTATATAGTTAAAAAAAAAAACGAGGACCCATTGGGCCAGAAATATGTTCAATAGATCAGAAGTGGACTACTGTATCGCTGAGGTAACATCAGAAAGAGTCTTTGAGAATATATAGTAAGTTGCCTTTTAGGGACCCTTTGGCCAGAAGTATTTTAAATGGGCCAAATAAAGACTGGCTGATGTAACAGAAGGATTCAATGAGTTTATATATAATAAAAAAAATTGAAGACCCTTTAGGCAGAAATATGTTCATTATGTCAAATATGGACTACTGTTTGGCTTACGTCACATTAGAAAAGTCTCTGAGCTTATATAGTAAAAAAAAAAAAAAAAAAAAAAAAAAAAGGAGGACCCTTTGGGCCAGAAATATGTTCAATAGATCAGATATGGTCTACTGTATGGCTGAGGTAACATCAGAAAGAGTCTTTGAGAATATATAGTAAGTTGCCTTTTGGGGACCCTTTGGCCAGAAGTATTTTGAATGGGGCAAATATAGACTGGCTGATGTAACATCAGAAGGATTCAATGAGTTTATGTATAATTAAAAAAAAAATGGATGACCCTTTGGAAAGAAATATGTTCATTATGTCAAATGTGGACTACTGAATGGCTCACGTCACATCAGAAGTCTCTGAGTTTATATAGTTAAAAAATAATAATTTGAGGAACATTTGTCTAGATATAAGTACAATAGATCAGATATGGACTACTGTATGGCTGACGTAACATAAAGAAATGTTTTCATTGGGCCAAATATAGCTTGGCTGATGTAACATCAGAAGTAGTCAAAGAGAATGTGTAATAAGTTCCATTCAGAGTACCTTCTGGCCAGAAATATATTCATGAGGTCAAATATGGAATTCTTAATGGCTGAGCTAACATCAGGAGTCCATGAGTTTATATATAAAGAAACAAAATTGAGGACCCTTTGGACAGAAATATATTCATTAGGTCAAATATGGACTACTGTATGGCTTACGTCACAACAGAAGGAGTCTCTGAGTTTATGTAGTAAAAAAAAAATGTAGGACCCTTTGGACAGAAATATGTTCAATAGATATGGACTACTGAATGGCTTACATCAGAAGAAGTCTCTGAGTTTATATAGTTGAAAAAATAATAATTTGAGGAACCTTTGGCTAGATATATGTACAATAGATCAGATATGGTCTGTATGGCTGTATGGCTGACGTAATATAAAGAATCTATGATTTAATATATTTATAAAAAACAAACATTTTGAGGACCCTTTGGGCCAGAGATATGTTCAATAGATCAGATATGGGCTACTGTATGGCTGAGGTAACATCAGAAAGAGTCTTTGAGAATATATAGTAAGTTGCCTTTTGGGGGATTCTTTGGCCAGCAGTATTTTTCAGTGGGGCAAATATAGACTGGCTGATGTAACATCAGAAGGATTCAATGAGTTTATATATAATTTTAAAAAATTGAAGTGCTTTGAAAAGAAATATGTTCATTATGTCAGATATGGACTACTGTATGGTTGACGTAACATAAAGATTATATAAGTTAATATATTTTTAAAAAACAAACAATATAGTTTAAATGGTAAATAGAAACATTTTGAGGACCCATTGGACCCATTGGAGATATGTTCAATAGATCAGATAAGGACATTTGGATGGCTGATGTAACTTCAGAGAAAGTCAATCAGTATGTGGAGAAAGTTCAAGATTGAGGACTCTTTAGGAAGAACTATGTTCAATATGTTAAAAATGGACTGCTGTCTGGCTGATTTAACATCAGAAAGAATCTATGAGGATATACAATAATATACCTGGACCCTTTGGCCAGAAGTTTTTTCAATGAGCCAAATATAGGTTGGCTGATGTATCATCAGAAGGATTCCATGAATTTAAATTGTAAAAAAAACATTTTGAGGACCCATTGGCCAGAGATATGTTCAAAACATCAGATATGGACTTTGGTATGGGTTATTTAACTTCCGAAAAAATCTATGAGAATATATAGTAATTTGCCTTTTGGGAACCATTTGGCCAGAATTTATTTAATGGGCCAAATATAGGCTTGCTGATGTAACATCAGCAGTAGTCAATGAGAATGTGTAGTAAGTTGCAAATCGAGTGATCCCTAGCCAAAAATATGTTCATGATTTAAAATATTGACTACTCTATATGGCTGACGTAACATTAGAAGGAGTTCATGAGTTTATATAAAAAATAAATAAATATTGAAAACAGAACCATTTTCAATGGGCCAAATACAGGCTTGCTGACGCAACATCAGAAGTAGTCAAGGAGGATGTGTAGAAAGTTCAATATCGAAGTCTCTCGCCATAAATATGTCCATTAGGTCAAACTTGGACAATAACATAAAAGTCAAATGCTCTTTGTTGCTTTGCAATTCCTTCAAGAACTCATTCCGTAGTGCATTGAAGAGATGTGCAATGCAATCTACTGTGTATTGCACAAACGATCAAGTGTTGTGCATTGAAGAATAACATATAGGTAATAGCACTTTTTCGCATTGTAATGCATTCAAGAACGAACTCATTCCTTTTCCGGTTGAAGATATTTCCAATTCAATTTGCCCTTGCATATGCATTGCACATACGATCAAGCGTTGTGAATTGAAAAATAAAATAAATGTAATATGCACTTTTCCGCATTGCAATGCATTAAAGAAATAACTCATTCCGTAGTGCATTGAAAAGATGTACAAAGATGTGCATTGCATTGCACAAGCGTTGTCCATTGAAGAATAACATTTAAGTAATATGCACTGTTGCATTGCAATGCATTCAAGAACTAACTCATTTCTTAGTGCTTTGAAGATATGTGTAATGCAATCTACTGTTGCACTGCATTGTACATACGATCCAGCGTTGTGCGTTGAAGAATAACATATAGGTAATAGCACTTTTTTGCATTGAAATGCATTCAAGAACGAACTCATTCCTTACTACGTTGAAGAAATGTGCAATGCATTCTGCTGTTGAATTAGCATTGCACATACGAACAAGCGTTGTGCATAGACATATAACACAAAAGTAAAATGCACTTTCCGCATTGCAATTCATTCTAGAACTAATTAATTGCTTCATGCGTTGAAGCGATGTCTAATGCAATCTGCCCTTGCATAGCATTGCACATACGAACAAGCGTTGTGCATAGACATATAACACAAAAGTAATATGCACTTTCCGCATTGTAATTCATTCTAGAACTAATTAATTCCTTCATGCGTTGAACCGATGTCTAATGCAATCTACCCTTGCATATGTATTGCACATACGATCAAGCGTTGTGAATTGAAAAATAAAATAAATGTAATATGCACTTTTCAGCATTGCAATGCATTAAAGAAAGAATTCATTCCCTAGTACATTGAAAAGATGTAAAAAGATATGCATTGCATTGCACAAGCGTTGTCCATTGAAGAATAACATTTAAGTAATATGCACTTTGTTGCATTGCAATGCATTCAAGAACTAACTCATTTCGAAGTGGTTTGAAGATATGTGTAATGCAATATACTGTTGCACTGCATTGTACATACGATCCAGCGTTGTGCATTGAAGAATATAGGTAATAGCACTTTTTTGCATTGAAATGCATTCAAGAACGAACTCATTCCTTACTACGTTGAAGAAATGTGCAATGCATTCTGCTGTTGCATTAGCATTGCACATACGAACAAGCGTTGTGCATAGACATATAACACAAAATATGCACTTTCCGCATTGCAATTCATTCTAGAACTAATTAATTGCTTCATGCGTAGAAGCGATGTCTAATGCAATCTGCCCTTGCATAGCATTGCACATAAGAACAAGCGTTGTGCATAGACACATAACACAAAAGTAATATGCACTTTCCGCATTGTAATTCATTCTAGAACTAATTAATTCCTTCATGCGTTGAAGCGATGTCTAATGCAATCTGCCCTTGCATATGTATTGCACATACGATCAAGCGTTGTGAATTGAAAAATAAAATAAATGTAATATGCACTTTGTTGCATTGCAATGCATTAAAGAAAGAATTCAATCCGTAGTACATTGAAAAGATGTAAAAAGATATGCATTGCATTGCACAAGCGTTGTCCATTGAAGAATAACATTTAAGTAATATGCACTTTGTTGCATTGCAATGCATTCAAGAACTAACTCATTTCGAAGTGCTTTGAAGATATGTGTAATGCAATCCAGTGTTGCACTGCATTGCACATACGATCCAGCGTTTTGCATTGAAGAATAACATATAGGTAATAGCACTTTTTTGCATTGAAATTTATTCAAGAACGAATTCATTCCTTTTTGCGTTGATGAATTGTGCAATGCATTTGCTCTTGCAGTAGCATTGCTAGCAATAGCTAGCAGGACAAGCGTTGTGCATAGACATATAACATAAAGGTAATATGCACTTTGTTGCATTGCAAGGCATTAAAGAACTAACTTACTCCTTACTACGTTGAAGAAATGTGCAATGCATTCTGCTGTTGCCATAGCATTGCACATACGATCAAGCGTTGTGCATTGAAAAATACCAAAAATCAAATGCACTTTTTTGCATTGCAATGCATTCAAGAATTAAATCATTCCTATGTGCACTGAAATCTACACTTGCATAGCTTTGCACATGCGATCAAGCGTTGTGCATTAAAGAAAAACATAATAGTCAAATGCACTTTTTTTTACATTGCAATGCATTAAAGAGCTAACTCTTTACGTAGTGCATTGAAGAGATGCGCAGTGCAGCGTGCTGTTGCATTCTTGCACAAGTGTTGTGCATTGAATAATAACATATAAGTAATATGAACTTTGTTGCAGTACAATGGATTCAAGAAATAACTCATTAAGTACTACTTTGAAGAGATATGCAATGCAATCTGCTGTTGCATAGGATTGCACATACGATCAAGCGTTGTACATTGAAGAATAACAAAAATCATATGCACTTTTTTGCATTGCAACGCATTAAAGAACTAACTCGTTCCGTAGTTTATTGAAGAGATGTGCAATGCAGCATGCTGTTGCATTGCACAAGCGTTGTGCATTGAAGAAAACATTTATTTAATATGCACTTTGTTGCATTGCAATGAACGAAAATCAGTCCTTTATGCGTTGAAGAGATGTTCAATGCAGTTTTCTCTTGCATAGCATTGCACATACGATCAAGCGTTGTGCACTGAAGATTAACATAAGTAATAGCACTTGTTGCTTTGCAATGCATTCAAGAAGGAACTCATTACTTTTTGCGTTGAAGAATTTTGCAGTTCAATTTGCTCTTGTCACATACGAACAAGCGTTGTGTATAGACATATAACATAAAAGTAATATGCACTTTGTTGCATTGCAAAGCATTAAAGAACTAACTCATACCTTACTACGTTGAAGAAATGTGCAATGCATTCTGCTGTTGCATAGCATTGCACATACGATCAAGCGTTGTGCATAGACATATAATATAAAAGTAATATGCACTTTGTTGCATTGCAAAGCATTAAAGAACTAACTCATTCCTTACTACGTTGAAGAAATGTGTATTGCATTCTGCTGTTGCATAGCATTTTACATACGATCAAGCGTTGTGCATAGACATATAACATAAAAGTAATATGCATTTTCCGCATTGCAATTCATTCTAGAACTAATTAATTCCTTTATGCGTTGAAGCGATGTCTAATGCAATCTGCCCTTGCATAGCATTGCACATACGATCAAGCGTTGTGCATTGAAGAATAACAAAAATCAAATGCACTTTTTTGCATTGCAATGCAGAACTAACTCTTTACGTAGTGCATTGAAGAGATATGCAGTGTAGCGTGCTGTTGCATTCTTGCACAAGTGTTGTGCATTGAATAATAACATATGTTAAATGAACTTTGTTGCAGTACAATGCATTCAAGAACTAACTCATTCCGTACTACGCTGAAGAAATGTGCAATGCATTCTGCTGTTGCATAAGCATTGCACATACGATCAAGCGTTGTGCACTGAAGATTAACATAAGTAAAAAGCACTTGTTGCTTTGCAATGCATTCAAGAATTAAATCATTCTTTCGTCTCCTGAATCTGCACTTGCATCTTTGCACATGCGATCAAGCGTTGTGCATTAAAGAAAAACATAATAGTCAAATGCACTTTTTTGCATTGCAATTAATTAAAGAACTAACTCGTTCCGTAGTTTATTGAAGAGATGTGCAATGCAGCATGCTGATGCATTGGATTGCACAAGCGTTGTGCATTGAAGAATAACATTTATTTAATATGTACTTTGTTGCATTGCAATGAACGAAAAGCATTCCTTTATGCGTTGCAGAGATGTTCAATGCAGATTTCTCTTGCATAGCATTGCACATACGATCAAGCGTTGTGCACTGAAGATTAACACAAGTATTAGCACTTGTTGCTTTGCAATGCATTCAAGAACGAACTCATTACTTTTTGCGTTGAAGAATTTTGCAGTTCAATTTGCTCTTGTCACATACGAACAAGCGTTGTGCATAGACATATAACATAAAAGTAATATGCACTTTGTTGCAGTGCAAAGCATTAAAGAAATAACTCATTCCTTACTACGTTGAAGAAATGTGTATTGCATTCTGCTGTTGCATAGCATTGCACATACGATCAAGCGTTGTGCATAGACGTATAACATAAAAGTAATATGCATTTTCCGCATTGCAATTCATTCTAGAACTAATTAATTCCTTTATGCGTTGAAGTGATGTCTAAAGCAATCTGCCCTTGCATAGCATTGCACATACGATCAAGCGTTGTGCATTGAAGAATAACAAAAATCAAATGCACTTTTTTGCATTGCAATGCAGAACTAACTCTTTACGTAGTGCATTGAAGAGATGCGCAGTGCAGCGTGCTGTTGCATTCTTGCACAAGTGTTGTGCATTGAATAATAACATATGTTAAATGAACTTTGTTGCAGTACAATACATTCAAGAACTAACTCATTCCGTACTACGCTGAAGAAATGTGCAATGCATTCTGCTGTTGCATAAGCATTGCAGATACGATCAAGCCTTGTGCAATGAAGATTAACATAAGTAAAAAGCACTTGTTGCTTTGCAATGCATTCAAGAATTAAATCATTCTTTCGTCTCCTGAATCTGCACTTGCATCTTTGCACATGCGATCAAGCGTTGTGCATTAAAGTGCACAACTTTAAATATAATATAAATTATATTTATATTATATAATAGTCAAATATAATAGTCAAATGCACTTTTTTGCATTGCAATTAATTAAAGAACTAACTCGTCCGTAGTTTATTGAAGAGATGTGCAATGCAGCATGCTGATGCATTGGATTGCACAAGCGTTGTGCATTGAACAATAACATTTATTTAATATGTACTTTGTTGCATTGCAATGAACGAAAGGCATTCCTTTATGCGTTGCAGAGATGTTCAATGCAGTTTTCTCTTCTATTGCATTGCACATACGATCAAGCGTTGTGCACTGCAGATTAATATCACTTGTTGTTTTGCACTGCATTCAAAATTAAATAATTCCTTCTTGCCCTGAAGAGATGTGCAATTCAAGCTGCTGTTGAATAGCAGTGCACATACGGTCAAGCGTTGTGTCTTGATGTACTCTTTGGCCAGAAAATGGTAGGTAAGTAGGTCACAAATGGACTACTGCATGGCTAATGTAACATCAGATTGAATCAGTGAATAAGTAAGCTTTGGACAGAAAAATATTATATTTAAATATGGAGTATAGCTGATGTAACAGAAGACGTCAATCAGTATGTGAAGAATGTTCAGAATAAAGGACTCTTTAGCAGAAAAAATGTCCATCAGGTCAAATATGGACTACTGTCTGGCTGATTCAACATCAGAAGGAGTCTATGGGTTTATAATATAAAAAAAAAAACTTTTGAGGAGCCTTTGGACAGAGAAATTTAGATCAGAAATGGACTTTTGTATAATTGGTGTAACATATGATGGACTTCTGATTTTAAATCAGCCATACAAAAGTCAATTTCTGATCTGTTGAACATATCTCTGGCCTGTAATTGACTCTTTGAAAATATTTCCGCCTAAAGGGTCCCTAAAAGGTGTTACCATTAATTCTCATGGACTTTTTCTGATGTTAAATCAGCCAACGAGTAGTCCATATAAGACCTACTGAATATATTTCTGGCCAAAAAGTACATGATCTTTAACATTCTATACATAATGACTCTCTCTGAAGTGATTAAACATCTTTTGTTACATACTCATACGATGTGATTAAACATATTTTGTTACATATACTTTGATCTTAAATATTTTGTACACATCATTGCATCCTTCTGATGTTAGACAATCAGACAATTTTAGACCCAATGAACATCTTTCTGGCCAGAGTACTGATCTTGAACATTCTATACATAGATGTTAATTCAGCCATACGTTTTTCATATCTGATCTATTGAATATATCTTTATTCAAAGGGTCCTCAAAAGTTTTTTTTACCATATAAACTCATAGACTCCTGATGTTAAATCAGCCAAACAGTTTTCCATATTTGACCTGCTGAACGTATTTATGGCCAAAGAGTCCTCGATATTGAACTTTTTACACATTTTCATTGACTACTTCTGATTCTTCTTCAGGCAGCCTATATTTGACCTATTTAAAATATTTCTGGCCAAAGGGTCCCAAAAAGGTACCTTACTATATATTCTCATAGACTCTTTCTGATGTTAAATCAGCCAGAGAGTTGTCCATATATGACTTACTTAACATATATCTGCCAAAGAGTCCTGGATATTGATTTTTCTATACGTTCTCATTGTCGTACGTCAGTCGTACAGAAGAAGTCAAAAAATAGACCTACTGAACTTATTACTGGCCGAAGAGTTGTAAAAAGGTAAACACTCATAAACTCTTTCTGGTGTTAAATCAGCTGCATAATAGTCCAAATTTGAATGAATTAACATATTTCTGTTCAAAGAGTACTCGATATTGAACTATATTGAAATCAGCCAGACCATAGTAGTCCATATCTGATCTATTGAACATATTTCTGGCTAAAGGTTCCTAAAGAGGTTTTTTACTAAACTCATAGACTCTTTCTGATGTTACCTCAGCCATACAGTAGATCATATTTAACCTATTGAACATATTTCAGGCCAAAGAGTACTCGATCTTGAATATTTTGTACATAGTCATTGTTCAAGATTAAGTACTTTTTGACAAGAAATATATGCAGCAGGTGTTGGACAACGGTATGGACAACTGTCTTGCTGATTAACATCAGAAGGAGTCTATGAGTTTATGTAGTAAAAAACTTTTATGGACCCATTGGCCAATTCGATAGACCATATATGTGCTTTTGTACGGCAAAGTTCAAGATTGAGGACTTTACCAAAAAATATGTTCAGCAGCTTAAATATGGACTTCCTGCTGACGTGACATCAGAAGGAGTCATGTAAAGAATGTTCAAGAATGTTCAAGAATTTACAGAAGGTCAAATATGAGTCAAATAAAGTATGTGAATATATATTATGTTGCCTTTTGACAACCATCAAACAGTAGGTCAATTACGGCTGATGTAACATCAGGAGTATTTTGTATAGAAAATTCAAGATCAAGTACTCTTTGGCAAAACACATGTTCATCAGGTCAAATATGGACTACTGCCTGACTGACTTGACATCAGAAAAAGTCTATGAAAATAAAAAAAGAATGGTTCTATTTGACAACCCTTTGGCCAGAAATATGTTTAGTAGGTCTAATTACGGACTGACGTGACATCAGAAGGGGTCAATGACTATGTATAGAATGATCAAGATCATTTCTTTGGCAGAAATATGTTCAGGGGGTCAGATATGAAAATAAAAAAAATGAAAATACGATTTGACATCAGAAGGAATCTATGAATTTATATAGTAAAGAACATGTTGAAGTCCATCACCGTAGCTGAAGTCACCGAGGTAGTCAAGAAACTCCTCGGTGGCAAGGCACCGGGGGTGGATGAGATCCGCCCTGAATACGTCAAGTCTCTGGATGTTGTGGGGTTGTCTTGGCTGACACGAAGCAGGAGCTTGGTTCGCATTGCCGGCAGTAAGTCAGACTTCTTCCTGGTGCATGTTGGACTCCGGCAGGGCTGTCCTTTGTCGCCGGTTCTGTTCATAATTTTTATGGACAGAATTTCTAGGCGCAGCCAGGGGCCGGAGGGTGTCAGGTTTGGGGACCACACGATTTCATCTCTGCTCTTTGCGGATGATGTTGTCGTGTTGGCCCCTTCAGACCAGGACCTTCAGCATGCACTGGGACGGGTTGCAGCCGAGTGTGAAGCGGTTGGGATGAGAATCAGCACCTCCAAGTCCGAGGCCATGGTCCTCAGTCGGAAAAGGGTGGCTTGCCAGCTTCAGGTTGGTGGAGAGTTCCTGCCTCAAGTGGAGGAGTTTAAGTATATTGGGGTTTTGTTCACGAGTGAGGGAAGGATGGAACGGGAGATTGACAGACGGATCGGTGCAGCTTCTCCAGTAATGCGGTCGATGTTCCGGTCTGTCGTGGTCGATTTACCGGTCAATCTACGTTCCTACTCTCACCTATGTTCATGAGCTTTGGGTCATGACCGAAAGGACAAGATCCCGGATACAGGCGGCCGAAATGAGCTTTCTCCGCAAGGTGGCTGGGCGATCCCTCAGAGATAGGGTGAGAAGCTCGGTCACTCGGGAGGAGCTCAGTGTAGAGCGGCTGCTCCTCCACATCGAGAGGGGTCAGCTGAGGTGGCTCGGGCATCTGTTCCGGATGCATCCTGGACGCCTTCCCGGGAAGGTGTTCCGGGCATGTCCCACTGGGAGGAGACCCCGGGGAAGACCTCCACGCTGGAGGGACTATGTCTCCCGGCTGGCCCGGGAACGCCTCTGTGTCCCCCCGGAAGAGCTGGAGGAAGTGTCTAGAGAGAGGGAAGTCTGGGATCTCTGCTTAGACTCCTGCCCCCCGCGACCTGGCCCCGGATAAGCGGAAGAAGATGGATGGATGGATGGATGTTGAAGTCCCTTTGGCCAGAAATATGTTCAATAGATCATATATGGACTATTTTATGACTGATGTAACAATAGAAGGAGTCAATGAGAATGTTTAAGATATTGTACTCTTTGGCCTGAAATATGTTTATAGGTTAAATATGGACAACCATTCGACTGAGGTAACATCAGAAAAAGTCTATGAAAATATATAGTATGCTGTCTTTTGACAAACCTATGGCTAGGTCAATTTTGTACTTTTTTTTATGATTGACGTAACATTAGAAGTTATGATAATGTATAGAAGATCATGATCGAAGTCTGTTTGGCCAGATATATGTTCAGTATATGAAATATGGACTCTCTGGTTAATGTAACATCAGAAAAAGCCAATCAGTATGCATATTAAGGTCTGCGTATCAAGATTGAGGACTCTTTGGCCGGAAATATGTTTAAAAGGTCACATATAGATTACTGTCTGGCTTCCATCAGGAGTCAAAGAGTTTTATAGAAAGTGAAAAATTATTGAGGACTCTTTGGCCAGAAATATGTTCAGTATGTTCAATACGGTCAAATATGGATTTCTGTACGCCTGATGGCTGTATGGATGTCCACATATGGACTACTAATCAGTACGATAAGCCAAACGGCTTATATAACATCATGGGTCAGATGCATAAACTGCTAAGTCTAGTCTTACGAGTTAGTCATAAAAAAAAATCTTTAAGAATGTTCACAACCGTTTTAAGTAAGTTATATAGAAACAGATTGATCTAATTTAATTAAGATTTTTTTTTTTTTTGTAAAAAAAAAAAGATTGATTGCCACTTGACTGACTGCTAGTTGGTCATACTAGCACTTAAGTCACAGTCTTAACATAAAGGCTATGTTAATGCAACTGGCCCTGGGAGTCAATCAGTTCTATAGAAAGTTCAATATCAAGTACTCTTTAGCAAGAAATGTATTCACTAGGTCAAATATAGACTTCTGTATGGCTGACATAACATCAAAAGGACTCAATGAGTATGTATAGCAAATTCAAGATCAAGAACTCTTTGGCCAGAAATCTGTTCAGTAGGCCAAATATGGACTACTGTCTGGTGGTTGATGAAACATCAGAAGAAGCCAATAATTATGTGTAGAAAGTTCAAGATTGAGGACTCTTTGGCCGGATATCTGTTCAAAAGGTCACATATGGAATACTGACTGGCTCATATAACATCAGGAGATAATGACTTCTATAGAAAGTTCAAGATTCTTTAACTAGAAACATGTTCATTAGATCAAATATACAGTAGACTATACAGCAGGCTTGTGTATGGCTGACGTAACATCAAAAGGACTCAATGACTATGTATAGAAAGTTCAAGATCAAGTAGTCTTGGGCCAGAAGTCTTTTCAGTAGGTCAAATATGGCCTAAACTGTATGGCTGACGAAACTTAAGAAGGATTTAATGAAGAAAGTATAGAAAAATCAAGATCAAGTACTCTTTGGCCAAATAAATGTTCATTCAGTCAAATGCTGGCTGACGTAACACCAGAAGTAGTCAATGAGAATGTGTAGAAAGTTCAATATCGAGTACTCTTTGGACAGAAAAATGTTCATTAGGTGAAATACGGACTACTGTATGGCTGAGTTAACATCTGAAAGAGTCTTAGGGAATATTAAGTAAGTTGCCTTTTGGGGACCCTTTGGCCAGAAGTATTTTAATGGGTCAAATATAGACTGGCTGATGTAACATCAGAAGGATTCAATGACTTTATATATAATTTTTAAAAAAAATGAAGACCCTTTGGAAAGAAATATGTTTATTATGTCAAATATGGACTACTGTATGGCTTACGTCACATCAGAAGAAGTCTCTGAGTTTATATAGTTAAAAAAAAAATTTGAAAAACCTTTGTCTAGATATAAGTACAATAGATTAGATATGGACTACTGTATGGCTCACGTAACATAAAGATTCGATGAGTTAATATATTTTTAAAAACAAACATTTTGAGAACCCTTTGGGCCAGAAAAATGTTCAATAGATCAGATATGGGCTACTGTATGGCTGAGGTAACATCAGAAAGAGTCTTTGAGAATATATAGTAAGTTGCCTTTTGGGGACCCTTTGGCCAGAAGTATTTTCAATGGGGCAAATATAGACTCGCTAATGTAACATCAGAAGGATTCAATGAGTTTATATATAATAAAAAAAAATTGATGACCCTTTGGAAAGAAATATGTTCATTATGTCAAATATGGACTACTGTATGGCTTAAGTCACACCAGAAGTCTCTGAGTTTATATAGTTCAAAAAAAAAAAGAGGAAACTTTGTCTAGATATAAGTACAATAGATTAGATAGGGACTATTGTATGGCTGACGTAACAAAGATTCGATGAGTTAATATATTTTTAAAAGCAAATATTTTGAGTACCCTTTGGGACAGAGATATGTTCAATGGATCAGATATTGGCTACTGTATGGCTGAGGTAACATCAGAAAGAGTCTTTGAGAATATATAGTAAGTTGCCTTTTGGGGAGCCTTTGGCCAAAAGTATTTTCAATGGGCCAAATATAGACTGGCTGATGTAACAGAAGGATTCAATGAGTTTATATATAATACAAAAAAAAAATATTGATTACCCTTTGGAAAGAAATATGTTCATTATGTCAAATATGAACTACTCTATGGCTTACGTCACATCAGAAGAAGTCTCTGAGTTTATATAGTTAAAAAATAATAATTTGAGGAACCTTTGTCTAGATATAAGTACAATAGATCAGATATGGACTACTGTATGGCTGATGTAACATAAAGATTCGATGAGTTAATATACTTTTAAAAGCAAACAATTTGAGTACCCTTTGGGACAGAGATATGTTCAATAGATCAGATATTGGCTACTGTATGGCTGAGGTAACAACAGAAAGAGTCTTTGAGAATATATAGTAAGTTGCCTTTTGAGGACCCTTTGGCCAGAAGTATTTTAAATGGGCCAAATATAGACTCGCTGATGTAACAAAAGGATTCAATGAGTTTATATATAATAAAAAAAAAATTGAAGACCCTTTGGACAGAAATATGTTCATTATGTCAAATATGGATTACTGTATGGCTTACGTCACATTAGAAAAAGTCTCTGAGCTTATATAGCAAAAAAAAAAAAAAAAAATGAGGACCCTTTGGTCCAGAAATATGTTCAATAGATCAGATATGGGCTACTGTATGGCTGATGTAACATCAGAAAGAGTCTTTGAGAATATATAGTAAGTTGCCTTTTGGGGACCCTTTGGCCAGAAGTATTTTCAATGGGGCAAATATAGACTGGCTGATGTAACATCAGAAGGATTCAATGACTTTATATATAATTAAAAGAAATTTGAAGACCCTTTGGAAAGAAATATGTATATTATGTCAAATATGGACTACTGTTTGGCTTACGTCACATCAGGAGAAGTCTCTGAGTTTATATAGTTAAAAAAAAAAATTTGAGGAACCTTTGTCTAGATTTAAGTACAATAGATCAAATATGGACTACTGTATGGCTGACGTAACATAAAGATTCTATGAGTTAATATAATTTTAAAAACAAACAATTTGAGTACCCTTTGGGACAGAGATATGTTCAATAGATCAGATATGGGCTACTGTATGGCTGAGGTAACATCAGAAAGAGTCTTTGAGAATATATAGTAGGTTGCCTTTTTTGGTACCCTTTGGCCAGAAGTATTTTCCATGGGCCAAATATAGACTGGCTGATGTAACATCAGAAGGATTCAATGACTTTATATATAATTAAAACAATGTGAAGACCCTTTGGAAAGAAATATGTTCATTATGTCAAATATGGACTACTGTATGGCTTTGTCTAAATATAAGTATAATATATCAGATATGGTCTTATGGCTGACGTAACATAAAGATTCTATGAGTTCATATATTTTTAAAAACAAACATTTTGAGAAGCCTTTGGGCCAGAGATATGTTCAATTGATCAGATATGGGCTACTGTATGGCATACAGTAACATCAGAAAGAATCTTTGAGTTTACATGGTAAGTTGCCTTTTAGGGACCCTTTGACCAGAAGTATTTTAAATGGGGCAAATATAGACTGGCTGATGTAACATCAGAAGGATTCAATGACTTTATATATAATTTAAAAAAAATTGAAGACCCTTTGGAAAGAAATATGTTCATTATGTCAGATATGGACTACTGTATGGCTTTGTCTAGATATAAGTATAATAGATCAGATATGGTCTTATGGCTGACGTAACATAAAGATTCTATGAGTTCATATATTTTTAAAAACAAACATTTTGAGTACCCTTCGGGACAGAGATATGTTCAAAAGATCAGATATGGACTACTGTATGGCTTACGTCAAATCAGAAGAAGACTCTGAGTTTATATAGTTAAAAAAAATTGAAAAACCTTTGTCTAGATATAAGTACAATAGATTAGATATGGACTACTGTATGGCTGACGTAACATAAAGATTCTATGAGTTAATATATTTTTAAAAACAAACATTTTGAGTACCCTTTGGGACAGAGATATGTTCAATAGATCAGATATGGGCTACTGTATGGCTGAGGTTACATCAGAAAGAGTCTTTGAGAATATATAGTAAGTTGCCTTTTTTGGGACCCTTTGCCCAGAAGTATTTTCAATGGGCCAAATATAGACTGGCTGATGTAACATCAGAAGGATTCATTGAGTTAATATAAAATAAAAATCGAAGACCCTTTGGAAAGAAATATGTTCATTATGTCAAATATGGACTACTGAATGGCTTGGATCAGAAGTCTCTGAGTATATATAGTTAAAAAAATAATAATTTGAGGAACCTTTGTCTAGATATAAATACAATAGATCAGATATGGACTACTGTATGGCTGACGTAACATAAAGATTCTATGAGTTAATATATTTTTAAAAACAAACATTTTGAGAACCCTTTGGGCCAGAGATATGTTCAGTAGATCAGATATGGGCTACTGTATGGCTGAGGTAACATCAGAAAGAATCTTTGAGTTTATATGGTAAGTTGCCTTTTGGGGACCCTTTGGCCAGAAGCATTTTCAGTGGGGCAAATATAGACTGGCTGATGTAACATCAGAAGGATTCAATGAGTTTATATATAATTAAAAAAAAATTGATGACATTTGAAAAGAAATATGTTTATTATGTCAAATATGGACTACTCTATGGCTTAAGTCACATCAGAAGAAGTCTCTGAGTTTATATAGTTAAAAAAATTTGAGGAACCTTTGTCTAGGTATAAGTACAATAGATCAGATGGGACTGCTGTATGGCTGACGTAACATAAAGATTCGATGAGTTAATATATTTTTAAAAGCAAACATTTTAAGTACCCTTTGGGACAGAGATATGTTAAATAGATCAGAAATTGGCTACTGTATGGCTGAGGTAACATCAGAAAGAGTCTTTGAGAATATATAGTAAGTTGCCTTTTGGGTACCCTTTGGCCAGAAGTATTTTCAATGGGTCAGATATGGACTGGCTGATGTAACATCAGAAGGATTCAATCAGTTAATATAAAATAAAATAAAAATCGAAGACCCTTTGGAAAGAAATATGTTCATTATGTCAAATTTGGACTACTGAATGGCTTACATCATAAGAAGTCTCTGAGTTTATATAGTTAAAAAAAATAATAATTTGAGGAACCTTTGTCTAGATATAAATACAATAGATCAGATATGGACTACTGTATGGCTGACGTAACATAAATATTCTATGAGTTAATATATTTTTAAAAACAAACATTTTGAGGATCCTTTGGGCCAGAGATATGTTCAGTAGATCAGATATGGACTACTGTATGGCTGAGGTAACATCAGAAAGAATCTTTCAGTTTAAATAGTAAGTTGCCTTTTGGGGACCATTTGGCCAGAAATGTTTTCATTGGGCCAAATATAGGTTGGCTGATGTAACATCAGAAGTAGTCAAAGAGAATGTGTAGTAAGTTCCATTTAGAGTACCTTCTGGCCAGAAATATATTCATCAGGTCAAATATGGAATTCTTAATGGCTGAGCTAACATCAGGAGTCCATGAGTTTATATATAAAAAAACAAAATTGAGGACCCTTTGGACAGAAATATATTCATTAGGTCAAATATGGCCTACTGTATGGCTTACGTCACAACAGAAGGAGTCTCTGAGTTTATGTAGTAAAAAAAAAAAAAAGTAGGACCCTTTGGACAGATATATGTTCAATAGATATGGACTACTGTATGGCTGAGGTAACATCAGAAAGAGTCTTTGAGAATATATAGTAAGTTGCCTTTTTTGGGACCCTTTGGCAAGAAGTATTTTTCATGGGCCAAATATAGACTGGCTGATGTAACAAAAGGATTCAATGAGTTTATATATAATAAAAAAAAATTGAAAACCCTTTGGAATGAAAAATGTTCATTATGTCAAATATGGCCTACTGTATGGCTTACATCACATCAGAAAAAGTCTCTGAGCTTATATAGTAAAAAAAAAAAAAAAAAACGAGGACCCAGTGGGCCAGAAATATGTTCAATAGATCAGATATGGGCTACTGTATGGCTGAGGTAACATCAGAAAGAGTCTTTGAGAATATATAGTAAGTTGCCTTTTGGGGACCCTTTGGCCAGAAGTATTTTCAATGGGGCAAATATAGACTCGCTAATGTAACATCAGAAGGATTCAATGAGTTCATATATAATAAAAAAAAATTGATGACCCTTTGGAAAGAAATATGTTCATTATGTCAAATATGGACTACTGTATGGCTTAAGTCACATCAGAAGTCTCTGAGTTTATATAGTTAAAAAAAAAATTGAGGAACCTTTGTCTAGATATAAGTACAATAGATTAGATAGGGACTATTGTATGGCTGACGTAACATAAAGATTCGATGAGTTAATATATTTTTAAAAGCAAATATTTTGAGTACCCTTTGGGACAGAGATATGTTCAATAGATCAGATATTGGCTACTGTATGGCTGAGGTAACATCAGAAAGAGTCTTTGAGAATATATAGTAAGTTGCCTTTTGGGGACCCTTTGGCCAGAAGTATTTTCAAAGGGTCAAATATGGACTGGCTGATGTAACATCAGAAGGATTCAATGAGTTTATATAAATTAAATAAAAATCGAAGACCCTTTGGAAAGAAATATGTTCATTATGTCAAATATGGACTACTGAATGGCTTACATCAGAAGAAGTCTCTGAGTTTATATAGTTAAAAAAATAATAATTTGAGGAACCTTTGAATAGATATAAGTACAATAGTTTAGATATGGACTACTGTATGGCTGACGTAACAAAGATTCTATGAGTTAATATATTTTTAAAAACAAACATTTTGAGAACCCTTTGGGCCAGAGATATGTTCAATAGATCAGATATCGGCTATTGTATGGCTGAGGTAACATCAGAAAGAATCTTTGAGTTTATATGGTATGTTGCCTTTTGGGGACCCTTTGGCCAGAAGTATTTTAAATGGGCCAAATATAGACTGGCTGATGTTTGAGAAGATATGTTCAATAGATCAGATATGGACTACTGTATGGCTTTCGTCAAATAAAAGCTATATAGGTATATAGGCTATATAGGTATATAGATTAGATATGGACTACTGTATGGCTGACGTAACATAAAGATTCTATGAGTTAATATATTTTTAAAAGCAAACATTTTGAGTACCCTTTGGGACAGAGATATGTTCAATAGATCAGATATTGGCTACTGTATGGCTGAGGTAACATCAGAAAGAGTCTTTGAGAATATATAGTAAGTTGCCTTTTGGGGACCCTTTGGCCAGAAGTATTTTAAATGGGCCAAATATAGACTGGCTGATGTAACAAAAGGATTCAATGAGTTTATATATAATAAAAAAAAATTGAAGACCCTTTGGAATGAAATATGTTCATTATGTCAAATATGGATTACTGTATGGCTTACGTCACATTAGAAAAAGTCTCTGAGCTTATATAGCAAAAAAAAAATAATGAGGACCCTTTGGTCCAGAAATATGTTCAATAGATCAGATATGGGCTACTGTATGGCTGATGTAACATCAGAAAGAATCTTTGAGTTTATATGGTAAGTTGCCTTTTGGGGACCCTTTGGCCAGAAGTATTTTCAATGGGGCAAATATAGACTGGCTGATGTAACATCAGAAGGATTCAATGACTTTATATATAATTAAAAGAAATTTGAAGACCCTTTGGAAAGAAATATGTTTATTATGTCAAATGTGGACTACTGTTTGGCTTACGTCACATCAGGAGAAGTCTCTGAGTTTATATAGTTAAAAAAAAATTGAGGAACCTTTGTCTAGATATAAGTACAATAGATCAAATATGGACTACTGTATGGCTGACGTAACATAAAGATTCTATGAGTTAATATAATTTTAAAAACAAACAATTTGAGTATCCTTTGGGACAGAGATATGTTCAATAGATCAGATATGGGCTACTGTATGGCTGAGGTAACATCAGAAAGAGTCTTTGAGAATATATAGTAGGTTGCCTTTTTTGGTACCCTTTGGCCAGAAGTATTTTCCATGGGCCAAATATAGACTGGCTGAAGTAACATCAGAAGGATTCAATGACTTTATATATAATTAAAAAAATTTGAAGACCCTTTGGAAAGAAATATGTTCATTATGTCAAATATGGACTACTGTATGGCTTTGTCTAAATATAAGTATAATAGATCAGATATGGTCTTATGGCTGACGTAACATAAAGATTCTATGAGTTCATATATTTTTAAAAACAAACACTTTGAGAAGCCTTTGGGCCAGAGATATGTTCAATAGATCAGATATGGGCTACTGTATGGCGTACAGTAACATCAGAAAGAATCTTTGAGTTTATATGGTAAGTTGCCTTTTGGGGACCCTTTGGCCAGAAGTATTTTAAATGGGGCAAATATAGACTGGCTGATGTAACATCACAAGGATTCAATGACTTTATATATAATTTAAAAAAAATTGAAGACCCTTTGGGACAGAGATATGTTCAATAGATCAGATATGGACTACTGTATGGCTTTCGTCAAATCAGAAGAAGACTCTGAGTTTATATAGTTAAAAAAAAATGTGAAAAACCTTTGTCTAGATATAAGTACAATAGATTAGATATGGACTACTGTATGGCTGACGTAACATAAAGATTCTATGAGTTAATATATTTTTAAAAACAAACATTTTGAGTACCCTTTGGGACAGAGATATGTTCAATAGATCATATATGGGCTACTGTATGGCTGAGGTTACATCAGAAAGAGTCTTTGAGAATATATAGGAAGTTGCCTTTTTTGGGACCCTTTGCCCAGAAGTATTTTCAATGGGCCAATTATAGACTGGCTGATGTAACATCAGAAGGATTCATTGAGATAATATAAAATAAAATAAAAATCGAAGACCCTTTGGAAAGAAATATGTTCATTATGTCAAATACGGACTACTGAATGGCTTGGATCAGAAGAAGTCTCTGAGTTTATATAGTTAAAAAAATAATAATTTGAGGAACCTTTGTCTAGATATAAATACAATAGATCAGATATGGACTACTGTATGGCTGACGTAACATAAATATTCTATGAGTTAATATATTTTTAAAAACAAACATTTTGAGAACCCTTTGGGCCAGAGATATGTTCAGTAGATCAGATATGGGCTACTGTATGGCTGAGGTAACATCAGAAAGAATCTTTGAGTTTATATGGTAAGTTGCCTTTTGGGGACCTTTTCGCAAGAAGTATTTTAAATGGGCCAAATATAGACTGGCTGATGTAACAGAAGGATTCAATGAGTTTATATATAATTTAAAAAAAAATTGAGGACCCTTTGGACAGAAATATGTTCATTATGTCAAATATGGACTACTGTATGGCTTATATCACATTAGAAAAAGCCTCTGAGCTTAAATAGTAAAAAAAAAAAAAAAAAAAAAAAAAAAAAAAAAGAGGACCCCTTTGGGCCAGAAATATGTTCAATAGATCAGATATGGTCTTCTGTATGGCTGAGCTAACATCAGAAAGAGTCTTTGAGAATTTATAGTAAGTTCCCTTTTGGGGACCCTTTGGCCAGAAGTATTTTCAATGGGGCAAATATAGACTGGCTGATGTAACATCAGAAGGATTCAATGAGTTTATATATAATTAAAAAAAAATTGATGACACTTGAAAAGAAATATGTTTATTATGTCAAATATGGACTACTGTATGGCTTAAGTCACATCAGAAGAAGTCTCTGAGTTTATATAGTTAAAAAAATAATAATTCGAGGAACCTTTGTCTAGGTATAAGTACAATAGATCAGATGGGACTGCTGTATGGCTGACGTAACATAAAGATTCGATGAGTTAATATATTTTTAAAAGCAAATATTTTGAGTATCCTTTGGGACAGAGATATGTTAAATAGATCAGAAATTGGCTACTGTATGGCTGAGGTAACATCAGAAAGAGTCTTTGAGAATATATAGTAAGTTGCCTTTTGGGGACCCTTTGGCCAGAAGTATTTTCAATGGGTCAGATATGGACTGGCTGATGTAACGTCAGAAGGATTCAATGAGTTAATATAAAATAAAATAAAAATCGAAGACCCCTTGGAAAGAAATATGTTCATTATGTCATATATGGACTACTGAATGGCTTACATCAGAAGAAGTCTCTGAGTTTATATAGTTAAAAATAATAATAATTTGAGGAACCTTTGTCTAGATATAAATACAATAGATCAGATATGGACTACTGTATGGCTGACGTAACATAAATATTCTATGAGTTAATATATTTTTAAAAACAAACATTTTGAGAACCCTTTGGGCCAGAGATATGTTCAGTAGATCAGATATGGACTACTGTATGGCTGAGGTAACATCAGAAAGAATCTTTCAGTTTAAATAGTAAGTTGCCTTTTGGGGACCATTTGGCCAGAAATGTTTTCTTTGGGCCAAATATGGCCTACTGTATGGCTTACATCACATCAGAAAAAGTCTCTGAGCTTATATAGCAAAAAAAAACAAAAAAAAAACGAGGACCCAGTGGGCCAGAAATATGTTCAATAGATCAGATATGGGCTACTGTATGGCTGAGGTAACATCAGAAAGAATCTTTGAGTTTATATGGTATGTTGCCTTTTGGGGACCCTTTGGCCAGAAGTATTTTAAATGGGCCAAATATAGACTGGCTGATGTAACAGAAGGAATCAATGAGTGTATGTATAATAAAAAAAAATTGAAGACCCTTTGGACAGAATTATGTTCATTATGTCAAATATGGACTACTGTATTGCTTACGTCACATTAGAAAAAGTCTCTGAGCTTATATAGTAAAAAAAACAACAAAAAAAAACAGTGAGGACCCTTTGGGCCAGAAATATGATCAATAGATCAGATATGGGCTACTGTATGGCTGAGGTAACATCAGAAAGAGTCTTTGAGAATATATAATAAGTTGCCTTTTGGGGACCCTTTGGCCAGAAGTATTTTAAATGGGCCAGATATAGACTGGCTGATGTAACAGAAGGATTCAATGAGTTTATATATAATAAAAAAAATTGAAGACCCTTTGGACAGAAATATGTTCATTATGTCAAATATGGACTACTGCATGGCTTACGTCACATTAGAAAAAGTCTCTGAGCTTATAAAGCAAAGAAAAAAAAGAAAAAAAAAACGAGGACCCTTTGGGCCAGAAATATGTTCAATAGATCAGATATGGGCTACTGTATGGCCGAGGTAACATCAGAAAGAGTCTTTGAGAATATATAGTAAGTTGCCTTTTGGGGACCCTTTGGCCAGAAGTATTTTCAATGGGGTAAATACAGACTGGCTGATGTAACATCAGAAGGATTCAATGAGTTTATATATAATTTAAAAAAAAATTGATGACCCTTTGGAAAGAAATATGTTCATTATGTCAAATATGGACTACTGTATGGCTTATGTCACATTAGAAAAAGCCTCTGAGCTTATATAGTAAAAAAAAAAAAAAAAAAAGGACCCTTTGGGCCAGAAATATGTTCAATAGATCAAATATGGTCTACTGTATGGCTGAGGTAACATCAGAAAGTGTCTTTGAGAATATATAGTAAGTTGCCTTTTGGGGACCCTTTGGCCAGAAGTATTTTTAATGGGGCAAATATAGACTGGCTGATGTAACATCAGAAGGATTCAATGAGTTTATGTATAATTTAAAAAAAAATGTATGACCCTTTGGAAAGAAATATGTTCATTATGTCAAATATGGACTACTGAATGGCTTACGTCACATCAGAAGAAGGGTCTGAGTTTATATAGTTAAAAAAAATAATTTGAGGAACATTTGTCTAGATATAAGTACAATTGATCAGATATGGACTACTGTATGGCGAACGTAACATAAAGAAATGTTTTCATTGGGCCAAATATAGGTTGGCTGATGTAACATCAGAAGTAGTCAAAGAGAATGTGTAGTAAGTTCCATATAGAGTACCTTCTGGCCAGAAATATATTCATGAGGTCAAATATGGAATTCTTAATGGCTGAGCTAACATCAGGAGTCCATGAGTTTATGTATAAAAAAAACAAATTGAGGACCCTTTGGACAGAAATATATTCATTAGGTCAAATATGGACTACTGTATGGCTTACGTCATAATAGAAGGAGTCTCTGAGTTTATATAGTAAAAAAAATGTAGGACCCTTTGGACAGAAATATGTTCAATAGATATGGACTACTCTATGACTTACGTCACAACAGAAGGAGTCTCTGAGTTTATAAAGTAAAAAAAAAATGTAGGACCCTTTGGACAGAAATGTGTTCAATAGATATGGACTACTGTATGGCTGACGTAACATAAAGAAATGTTTTCATTGGGCCAAATATAGGTTGGCTGATGTAACATCAGAAGTAGTCAAAGAGAATGTGTAGTAAGTTCCATTTAGAGTACCTTCTGGCCAGAAACATACTATATTTGACTACTTCTGTTCAATAGATATGGACTACTGTATGGCTGAGGTAACATCAGAAAGAGTCTTTGAGAATATATAGTAAGTTGCCTTTTTTGGGACCCTTTGGCCAGAAGTATTTTCCATGGGCCAAATATAGACTGGCTGATGTAACAAAAGGATTCAATGAGTTCATATATAATAAAAAAAAATTGAAAACCCTTCGGAATGAGATATTTTCATTATGTCAAATATGGCCTACTGTATGGCTTACATCACATCAGAAAAAGTCTCTGAGCTTATATAGTAAAAAAAAAACAAAAAAAAACGAGGACCCATTGGGCCAGAAATATGTTCAATAGATCAGATATGGGCTACTGTATGGCTGAGGTAACATCAGAAAGAGTCTTTGAGAATATATAGTAAGTTGCCTTTTGGGGACCCTTTGGCCAGAAGTATTTTAAATGAGCCATATATAGACTGGCTGATGTAACAGAAGGATTCAATGAGTTTATATATAATAAAAAAAAATTTAAGACCCTTTGGTCAGAAATATGTTCATTATGTCAAATATGGACTACTGTATGGCTTACGTCACATTAGAAAAAGTCTCTGAGTTTATATAGTTAAAAAGAAATAATTTGAGGAACATTTGTCTAGATATAAGTACAGTAGATCAGATATGGACTACTGTATGGCTTACATCACATTAGAAAAAGTCTCTGAGCTTATATAGTAAAAAAAAAAAAAAAAAAAAAACGAGGACCCATTGGGCCAGAAATATGTTCAATAGATCAGATATGGGCTACTGTATGGCTGAGGTAACATCAGAAAGAGTCTTTGAGAATATATAGTAAGTTGCCTTTGGGGACCCTTTGGCCAGAAGTATTTTCAATGGGGCAAATATAGACTGGCTGATGTAACATCAGAAGGATTCAATGAGTTTATGTATAATTTGAAAAAAAATTGATGACCCTTTGGAAAGAAATATGTTCATTATGTCAAATATGGACTACTGAATGGCTTACGTCACATCAGAAGAAGTCTCTGAGTTTATATAGGTAAAAAAAATAATTTGAGGAACATTTGTCTAGATATAAGTGCAATAGATCAGATATGGACTACTGTATGGCTGACGTAACATAAAGAAATGTTTTCATTGGGCCAAAGATAGGTTGGCTGATGTAACATCAGAAGTAGTCAAAGAGAATGTGTAGTAAGTTCCATTTAGAGTACCTTCTGGCCAGAAATATATTCATGAGGTCAAATATGGAATTCTTAATGGCTGAGCTAACATCAGGAGTCCATGAGTTTATATATAAAAAAACAAAATTGAGGACCCTTTGGACAGAAATATATTCATTAGGTCAAATATGGACTACTGTATGGCTTACGTCACAAAAGAAGGAGTCTCTGAGTTTATGTAGTAAAAAAAAAAATGTAGGAGCTTTTGGACAGAAATATGTTCAATAGATATGGACTACTGTATGGCTGAGGTAACATCAGAAAGAGTCTTTGAGAATATATAGTAAGTTGCCTTTTTTCGGACCCTTTGGCCAGAAGTATTTTCCATGGGCCAAATATAGACTGGCTGATGTAACAAAAGGATTCAATGAGTTTATATATAATAAAAAAAAATTGAAAACCCTTTGGAATGAAATATGTTCATTTTTGTCAAATATGGCCTACTGTATGGCTTACATCACATCAGAAAAAGTCTCTGAGCTTATATAGTAAAAAAAACAAAAAAAACGAGGACCCATTGGGCCAGAAATATGTTCAATAGATCAGATATGGGCTACTGTATGACTGAGGTTCCATCAGAAAGAGTCTTTGAGAATATATAGTAAGTTGCCTTTTGGGGACCCTTTGGCCAGAAGTATTTTGAATGGGCAAATATAGACTGGCTGATGTAACAGAAGGATTCAATGAGTTTATGTATAATTTAAAAAAAAATTGATGACCCTTTGGAAAGAAATATGTTCATTATGTCAAATATGGACTACTGAATGGCTCACGTCATATCAGAAGAAGTCTCTGAGTTTATATAGTTAAAAAATAATAATTTGAGGAACATTTGTCTAGATATAAGTACAATAGATCACAAATGGACTAGTGTATGGCTGACGTAACAGAAAGAAATGTTTTCATTGGGCCAAATATAGGTTGACTGATGTAACATCAGAAGTAGTCGAAGAGAATGTGTAGTAAGTTCCATTTAGAGTACCTTCTGGCCAGAAATATATTCATGAGGTCAAATATTGAGTTCTTAATGGCTGAGCTAACATCAGGAGTCCATGAGTTTATATATAAAAAAACAAAATTTAGGACTCTTTGGACAGAAATATATTCATTAGGTCAAATACGGACTACTGTATGGCTTACGTCACAACAGAAGGAGTCTCTGAGTTTATGTAGTAAAAAAAAAAAAGTAGGACCCTTTGGACAGAAATATGTTCAATAGATATGGACTGTATGGCTGAGGTAACATCAGAAAGAGTCTTTGAGAATATATAGTAAGTTGCCTTTTTTGGGACCCTTTGGCCAGAAGTATTTTCCATGGGCCAAATATAGACTGGCTGATGTAACAGAAGGATTCAATGAGTTTATATATAATAAAAAAAAATTGAAAACCCTTTGGAATGAAATATGTTCATTATGTCAAATATGGCGTACTGTATGGCTTACGTCACATCAGAAAAAGTCTTTGAGCTTATATAGTAAAAAAAAAAAAACGAGGACCCATCGGGCCAGAAATATGTTCAATAGATCAGATATGGACTACTGTATCGCTGAGGTAACATCAGAAAGAGTCTTTGAGAATATATAGTAAGTTGCCTTTTGGGGACCCTTTAGCCAGAAGTATTTTAAATGGGCCAAATATAGACTGGCTGATGTAACAGAAGGATTCAATGAGTTTATATATAATAAAAAAAATTGAGGACCCTTTGGACAGAAATATGTTCATTATGTCAAATATGGACTACTGTTTGGCTTACGTCACATTAGAAAAAGTCCTTGAGCTTATATAGTAAAAACAAAAACAAAAACAAAAAACAATGAGGACCCTTTGGGCCAGAAATATGTTCAATAGATCAGATATGGGCTACTGTATGGCTGAGGTAACATCAGAAAGAGTCTTTGAGAATATATAGTAAGTTGCCTTTTGGGGACCCTTTGGCCAGAAGTGTTTTCAATGGGCAAATATAGACTGGCTGATGTAACATCAGAAGGATTCAATGAGTTTATGTATAATTAAAAAAAATTGATGACCCTTTCGAAAGAAATATGTTCATTATGTCAAATATGGACTACTGAATGGCTTACGTCACATCAGAACAAGTCTCTGAGTTTATATAGTTAAAAAATAATAATTTGAGGAACATTTGTCTAGATATAAGTACAATAGATCAGATATGGACTACTGCATGGCTGACGAAACATAAAGAAATGTTTTCATTTGGCCAAATATAGGTTGGCTGATGTAACATCAGAAGTAGTCAAAGAGAATGTGTAGTAAGTTCCATTTAGAGTACCTTCTGGCCAGAAATATATTCATGAGGTCAAATATGGAGTTCTTAATGGCTGAGCTAACATCAGGAGTCCATGAGTTTATATATAACAAAAAAAAAATTGAGGACTCTTTGGACAGAAACATATTCATTAGGTCAAATACGGACTACTGTATGGCTTACGTCACAAATGAAGGAGTCTCTGAGTTTATATAGTAAAAAAAAAAAAGTAGGACCCTTTGGACAGAAATATGTTCAATAGATATGGACTGTATGGCTGAGGTAACATCAGAAAGAGTCTTTGAGAATATATAGTAAGTTGCCTTTTTTGGGACCCTTTGGCCAGAAGTATTTTCCATGGGCCAAATATAGACTTGCTGATGTAACAAAAGGATTCAATGAGTTTATATATAATAAAAAAAAATTGAAAACCCTTTGGAATGAAATATGTTCATTATGTCAAATATGGCGTACTGTATGGCTTACGTCACATCAGAAAAAGTCTCTGAGCTTATATAGTTAAAAAAAAAAAAAAAAAACGAGGACCCATTGGGCCAGAAATATGTTCAATAGATCAGATATGGGCTACTGTATGACTGAGGTTACATCAGAGAGAGTCTTTGAGAATATATAGTAAGTTGCCTTTTGGGGACCTTTTGGCCAGAAGTATTTTAAATGGGCCAAATATAGACTGACTGATGTAACAGAAGGATTCAATGAGTTTATATATAATAAAAAAAAATTGAAGACCCTTTGGTACAGAAATATGTTCATTATGTCAAATATGGACTACTGTATGGCTTACGTCACATTAGAAAAAGTCTCTGAGCTTATATAGCAAAAAAAAACAAAAAAAAACAATGAGGACCCTTTGGGCCAGAAATATGTTCAATAGATCATATATGGGCTACTGTATGGCTGAGGTAACATCAGAAAGAGTCTTTGAGAATATATAGTAAGTTGCCTTTTGGGGACCCTTTTTTCCAGAAGTATTTTCAATGGGGCAAATATAGATTGGCTGATGTAACAGAAGGATTCAATGAGTTAATGTATAATTTAAAAAAAAATTGATGACCCTTTCGAAAGAAATATGTTCATTATGTCAAATATGGACTACTGAATAGCTTACGTCACATCAGAACAAGTCTCTGAGTTTATATAGTTAAAAAAAACAATTTGAGGAACATTTGTCTAGATATAAGTACAAAATATCAGATATGGACTACTGTATGGCTGACGAAACATAAAGAAATGTTTTCATTGGGCCAAATATAGGTTGGCTGATGTAACATCAGAAGTAGTCAAAGAGAATGTGTAGTAAGTTCCATTTAGAGTACGTTCTGGCCAGAAATATATTCATGAGGTCAAATATGGAATTCTTAATGACTGAGCTAACATCAGGAGTCCATGAGTTTATATATAAAAAACAAAATTGAGGACCCTTTGGACAGAAATATATTCATTAGGTCAAATATGGACTACTGTATGGCTTACGTCACAACAGAAGGAGTCTCTGAGTTTATATAGTAAAAAAAAATGTAAGACCCTTTGGACAGAAATATGTTCAATAGATATGGACTGTATGGCTGAGCTAACATCAGAAAGAGTCTTTGAGAATATATAGTAAGTTGCCTTTTTTGGGACCCTTTGGCCAGAAGTATTTTCCATGGGCCAAATATAGAATGGCTGATGTAACAGAAGGATTCAATGAGTTTATATATAACAAAAAAAAATCGAAAACCCTTTGGAATGAAATATGTTCATTATGTCAAATATGGCGTACTGTATGGCTTACGTCACATCAGAAAAAGTCTCTGAGCTTATGTAGTTAAAAAAAAAAAAACGAGGACCCATTGGGCCAGAAATATGTTCAATAGATCAGATATGGGCTACTTTATCGCTGAGGTAACATCAGAAAGAGTCTTTGAGAATATATAGTAAGTTGCCTTTTGGGGACCCTTTGGCTAAAAGTATTTTAAATGGGCCAAATATAGACTGGCTGATGTAACAGAAGGATTCAATGAGTTTATATATAATAAAAAAAAATTGAAGACCCTTTGGACAGAAATATGTTCATTATGTCAAATATGGACTACTGTATGGCTTACGTCACATTAGAAAAAGTCTCTGAGCTTATATAGCAAAAAAACCCAAAAAAAACAACAACGAGGACCCTTTGGGCCAGAAATATGTTCAATAGATCAGATATGGGCTACTGTATGGCTGAGGTAACATCAGAAAGAGTCTTTGAGAATATAAAGTAAGTTGCCTTTTGGGGACCCTTTGGCCAGAAGTATTTTCAATGGGGTAAATACAGACTGGCTGATGTAACATCAGAAGGATTCAATGAGTTTATATATAATTTAAAAAAAAATTTGATGACCCTTTGGAAAGAAATATGTTCATTATGTCAAATATGGACTACTGTATGGCTTATGTCACATTAGAAAAAGCCTCTGAGCTTATATACAAAAAAAAAAAAAAAAAAAAAAAAACGAGGACCCTTTGGGCCAGAAATATGTTCAATAGATCAGATATGGTCTACTGTATGGCTGAGGTAACATCAGAAAGAGTCTTTGAGAATATATAGTAAGTTGCCTTTTGGGGACCCTTTGGCCAGAAGTATTTTGAATGGGGCAAAAATAGACTGGCTGATGTAACATCAGAAGGATTCAATGAGTTTATGTATAATTAAAAAAAAAAATGGATGTCCCTTTGGAAAGAAATATGTTCATTATGTCAAATGTGGACTACTGAATGGCTCACGTCACATCAGAAGTCTCTGAGTTTATATAGTTAAAAAATAATAATTTGAGGAACATTTGTCTAGATATAAGTACAATAGATCAGATATGGACTACTGTATGGCTGACGTAACATAAAGAAATGTTTTCATTGGGCCAAATATAGGTTGGCTGATGTAACATCAGAAGTAGTCAAAGAGAATGTGTAATAAGTTCCATTCAGAGTACCTTCTGGCCAGAAATATATTCATGAGGTCAAATATGGAATTCTTAATGGCTGAGCTAACATCAGGAGTCCATGAGTTTATATATAAAGAAACAAAATTGAGGACCCTTTGGACAGAAATATATTCATTAGGTCAAATATGGACTACTGTATGGCTTACGTCACAACAGAAGGAGTCTCTGAGTTTATGTAGTAAAAAAAAAATGTAGGACCCTTTGGACAGAAATATGTTCAATAGATATGGACTACTGAATGGCTTACATCAGAAGAAGTCTCTGAGTTTATATAGTTGAAAAAATAATAATTTGAGGAACCTTTGGCTAGATATATGTACAATAGATCAGATATGGTCTGTATGGCTGTATGGCTGACGTAATATAAAGAATCTATGATTTAATATATTTATAAAAAACAAACATTTTGAGGACCCTTTTGGCCAGAGATATGTTCAATAGATCAGATATGGGCTACTGTATGGCTGAGGTAACATCAGAAAGAGTCTTTGAGAATATATAGTAAGTTGCCTTTTGGGGGATTCTTTGGCCAGCAGTATTTTTCAGTGGGGCAAATATAGACTGGCTGATGTAACACCAGAAGGATTCAATGAGTTTATATATAATTTTAAAAAATTGAAGTGCTTTGAAAAGAAATATGTTCATTATGTCAGATATGGACTACTGTATGGTTGACGTAACATAAAGATTATATAAGTTAATATATTTTTAAAAAACAAACAATATAGTTTAAATGGTAAATAGAAACATTTTGAGGACCCATTGGACCCATTGGAGATATGTTCAATAGATCAGATAAGGACATTTGGATGGCTGATGTAACTTCAGAGAAAGTCAATCAGTATGTGGAGAAAGTTCAAGATTGAGGACTCTTTAGGAAGAACTATGTTCAATATGTTAAAAATGGACTGCTGTCTGGCTGATTTAACATCAGAAAGAATCTATGAGGATATACAATAATATACCTGGACCCTTTGGCCAGAAGTTTTTTCAATGAGCCAAATATAGGTTGGCTGATGTATCATCAGAAGGATTCCATGAATTTAAATTGTAAAAAAAACATTTTGAGGACCCATTGGCCAGAGATATGTTCAAAACATCAGATATGGACTTTGGTATGGGTTATTTAACTTCCGAAAAAATCTATGAGAATATATAGTAATTTGCCTTTTGGGAACCATTTGGCCAGAATTGATTTAATGGGCCAAATATAGGCTTGCTGATGTAACATCAGCAGTAGTCAATGAGAATGTGTAGTAAGTTGCAAATCGAGTGATCCCTAGCCAAAAATATGTTCATGATTTAAAATATTGACTACTCTATATGGCTGACGTAACATTAGAAGGAGTTCATGAGTTTATATTTAAAAAAAAAATATATTGAAAACAGAAACATTTTCAATGGGCCAAATACAGGCTTGCTGACGCAACATCAGAAGTAGTCAAGGAGGATGTGTAGAAAGTTCAATATCGAAGTCTCTCGCCATAAATATGTCCATTAGGTCAAACTTGGACAATAACATAAAAGTCAAATGCTCTTTGTTGCTTTGCAATTCCTTCAAGAACTCATTCCGTAGTGCATTGAAGAGATGTGCAATGCAATCTACTGTGTATTGCACAAACGATCAAGTGTTGTGCATTGAAGAATAACATATAGGTAATAGCACTTTTTCGCATTGTAATGCATTCAAGAACGAACTCATTCCTTTTCCGGTTGAAGATATTTCCAATTCAATTTGCCCTTGCATATGCATTGCACATACGATCAAGCGTTGTGAATTGAAAAATAAAATAAATGTAATATGCACTTTTCCGCATTGCAATGCATTAAAGAAATAACTCATTCCGTAGTGCATTGAAAAGATGTACAAAGATGTGCATTGCATTGCACAAGCGTTGTCCATTGAAGAATAACATTTAAGTAATATGCACTGTTGCATTGGAATGCATTCAAGAACTAACTCATTTCGTAGTGCTTTGAAGATATGTGTAATGCAATCTACTGTTGCACTGCATTGTACATACGATCCAGCGTTGTGCGTTGAAGAATAACATATAGGTAATAGCACTTTTTTGCATTGAAATGCATTCAAGAACGAACTCATTCCTTACTACGTTGAAGAAATGTTGCAATGCATTCTGCTGTTGCATTAGCATTGCACATACGAACAAGCGTTGTGCATAGACATATAACACAAAAGTAAAATGCACTTTCCGCATTGCAATTCATTCTAGAACTAATTAATTGCTTCATGCGTTGAAGCGATGTCTAATGCAATCTGCCCTTGCATAGCATTGCACATACGAACAAGCGTTGTGCATAGACATATAACACAAAAGTAATATGCACTTTCCGCATTGTAATTCATTCTAGAACTAATTAATTCCTTCATGCGTTGAACCGATGTCTAATGCAATCTACCCTTGCATATGTATTGCACATACGATCAAGCGTTGTGAATTGAAAAATAAAATAAATGTAATATGCACTTTTCAGCATTGCAATGCATTAAAGAAAGAATTCATTCCGTAGTACATTGAAAAGATGTAAAAAGATATGCATTGCATTGCACAAGCGTTGTCCATTGAAGAATAACATTTAAGTAATATGCACTTTGTTGCATTGCAATGCATTCAAGAACTAACTCATTTCGAAGTGGTTTGAAGATATGTGTAATGCAATATACTGTTGCACTGCATTGTACATACGATCCAGCGTTGTGCATTGAAGAATATAGGTAATAGCACTTTTTTGCATTGAAATGCATTCAAGAACGAACTCATTCCTTACTACGTTGAAGAAATGTGCAATGCATTCTGCTGTTGCATTAGCATTGCACATACGAACAAGCGTTGTGCATAGACATATAACACAAAAGCAAAATGCACTTTCCGCATTGCAATTTATTCTAGAACTAATGAATTGCTTCATGCGTTGAAGCGATGTCTAATGCAATCTGCCCTTGCATAGCATTGCACATAAGAACAAGCGTTGTGCATAGACATATAACACAAAAGTAATATGCACTTTCCGCATTGTAATTCATTCTAGAACTAATTAATTCCTTCATGCGTTGAAGCGATGTCTAATGCAATCTGCCCTTGCATATGTATTGCACATACGATCACGCGTTGTGAATTGAAAAATAAATGTAATATGCACTTTTCAGCATTGCAATGCATTAAAGAAAGAATTCAATCCGTAGTACATTGAAAAGATGTAAAAAGATATGCATTGCATTGCACAAGCGTTGTCCATTGAAGAATAACATTTAAGTAATATGCACTTTGTTGCATTGCAATGCATTCAAGAACTAACTCATTTCGAAGTGCTTTGAAGATATGTGTAATGCAATCCAGTGTTGCACTGCATTGCACATACGATCCAGCGTTTTGCATTGAAGAATAACATATAGGTAATAGCACTTTTTTGCATTGAAATTTATTCAAGAACGAATTCATTCCTTTTTGCGTTGATGAATTGTGCAATGCATTTGCTCTTGCAGTAGCATTGCTAGCAATAGCTAGCAGGACAAGCGTTGTGCATAGACATATAACATAAAGGTAATATACACTTTGTTGCATTGCAAGGCATTAAAGAACTAACTTACTCCTTACTACGTTGAAGAAATGTGCAATGCATTCTGCTGTTGCCATAGCATTGCACATACGATCAAGCGCAGTGCAGCGTGCTGTTGCATTCTTGCACAAGTGTTGTGCATTGAATAATAACATATAAGTAATACGAACTTTGTTGCAGTACAATGGATTCAAGAAATAACTCATTAAGTACTACTTTGAAGAGATATGCAATGCAATCTGCTGTTGCATAGCATTGCACATACGATCAAGCGTTGTACATTGAAGAATAACAAAAATCATATGCACTTTTTTGCATTGCAACGCATTAAAGAACTAACTCGTTCCGTAGTTTGCATAGCATTGCACATACGATCAAGCGTTGTGCATAGACGTATAACATAAAAGTAATATGCATTTTCCGCATTGCAATTCATTCTAGAACTAATTAATTCCTTTATGCGTTGAAGTGATGTCTAATGCAATCTGCCCTTGCATAGCATTGCACATACGATCAAGCGTTGTGCATTGAAGAATAACTAAAATCAAATGCACTTTTTTGCATTGCAATGCAGAACTAACTCTTTACGTAGTGCATTGAAGAGATGCGCAGTGCAGCGTGCTGTTGCATTCTTGCACAAGTGTTGTGCATTGAATAATAACATATGTTAAATGAACTTTGTTGCAGTACAATGCATTCAAGAACTAACTCATTCCGTACTACGCTGAAGAAAAGTTCAATGCATTCTGCTGTTGCATAAGCATTGCACATACGATCAAGCGTTGTGCAATGAAGATTAACATAAGTAAAAAGCACTTGTTGCTTTGCAATGCATTCAAGAATTAAATCATTCTTTCGTCTCCTGAATCTGCACTTGCATCTTTGCACATGCGATCAAGCGTTGTGCATTAAAGAAAAATATAATAGTCAAATGCACTTTTTTGCATTGCAATTAATTAAAGAACTAACTCGTCCGTAGTTTATTGAAGAGATGTGCAATGCAGCATGCTGATGCATTGGATTGCACAAGCGTTGTGCATTGAAGAATAACATTTATTTAATATGTACTTTGTTGCATTGCAATGAACGAAAGGCATTCCTTTATGCGTTGCAGAGATGTTCAATGCAGTTTTCTCTTCTATTGCATTGCACATACGATCAAGCGTTGTGCACTGCAGATTAATATCACTTGTTGCTTTGCACTGCATTCAAAATTAAATAATTCCTTCTTGCCCTGAAGAGATGTGCAATTCAAGCTGCTGTTGAATAGCAGTGCACATACGGTCAAGCGTTGTGTCTTGATGTACTCTTTGGCCAGAAAATGGTAGGTAAGTAGGTCACAAATGGACTACTGCATGGCTAATGTAACATCAGATTGAATCAGTGAATAAGTAAGCTTTGGACAGAAAAATATTATATTTAAATATGGAGTATAGCTGATGTAACAGAAGACGTCAATCAGTATGTGAAGAATGTTCAGAATAAAGGACTCTTTAGCAGAAAAAATGTCCATCAGGTCAAATATGGACTACTGTCTGGCTGATTCAACATCAGAAGGAGTCTATGGGTTTATAATATAAAAAAAAAACTTTTGAGGAGCCTTTGGACAGAGAAATTTAGATCAGAAATGGACTTTTGTATAATTGGTGTAACATATGATGGACTTCTGATTTTAAATCAGCCATACAAAAGTCAATTTCTGATCTGTTGAATATATCTCTGGCCTGTAATTGACTCTTTGAAAATATTTCCGCCTAAAGGGTCCCTAAAAGGTGTTACCATTAATTCTCATGGACTTTTTCTGATGTTAAATCAGCCAACGAGTAGTCCATATAAGACCTACTGAATATATTTCTGGCCAAAAAGTACATGATCTTTAACATTCTATACATAATGACTCTCTCTGAAGTGATTAAACATCTTTACATATACTTTGATCTTTAATATTTTGTACACATCATTGCATCCTTCTGATGTTAGAAAATCAGACAATTTTAGACCCAATGAACATCTTTCTGGCCAGAGTACTGATCTTGAACATTCTATACATAGATGTTAATTCAGCCATACGTTTTTCATATCTGATCTATTGAATATATCTTTATTCAAAGGGTCCTCAAAAGTTTTTTTTACCATATAAACTCATAGACTCCTGATGTTAAATCAGCCAAACAGTTTTCCATATTTGACCTGCTGAACGTATTTATGGCCAAAGAGTCCTCGATATTGAACACATTTTCATTGACTACTTCTGATTTTTCTTCAGGCAGCCTAAATTTGACCTATTTAAAATATTTCTGGCCAAAGGGTCCCCAAAAGGTACCTTACTATATATTCTCATAGACTCTTTCTGATGTTAAATCAGCCAGAGAGTTGTCCATATATGACTTACTTAACATATATCTGCCAAAGAGTCCTGGATATTGATTTTTCTATACGTTCTCATTGTCGTACGTCAGTCGTACAGAAGAAGTCCAAAATAGACCTACTGAACATATTATTGGCCGAAGAGTTGTAAAAAGGTAAACACTCATAAACTCTTTCTGGTGTTAAATCAGCTGCATAATAGTCCAAATTTGAATGAATTAACATATTTCTGTTCAAAGAGTACTCGATATTGAACTATATTGAAATCAGCCAGACCATAGAAGTCCATATCTGATCTATTGAACATATTTCTGGCTAAAGGTTCCTAAAGAGGTTTTTTACTAAACTCATAGACTCTTTCTGATGTTACCTCAGCCATACAGTAGATCATATTTAACCTATTGAACATATTTCAGGCCAAAGAGTACTCGATCTTGAATATTTTGTACATAGTCATTGTTCAAGATTAAGTACTTTTTGACAAGAAATATATGCAGCAGGTGTTGGACAACGGTATGGACAACTGTCTTGCTGATTTAACATCAGAAGGAGTCTATGAGTTTATGTAGTAAAAAACTTTTATGGACCCAATGGCCAATTCGATAGACCATATATGTGCTTTTGTACGGCAAAGTTCAAGATTGAGGACTTTACCAAAAAATATGTTCAGCAGCTTAAATATGGACTTCCTGCTGACGTGACATCAGAAGGAGTCATGTAAAGAATGTTCAAGAATGTTCAAGAATTTACAGAAGGTCAAATATGAGTCAAATAAAGTATGTGAATATATATTATGTTGCCTTTTGACAACCGTCAAACAGTAGGTCAATTACGGCTGATGTAACATCAGGAGTATTTTGTATAGAAAATTCAAGATCAAGTACTCTTTGGCAAAACACATGTTCATCAGGTCAAATATGGACTACTGCCTGACTGACTTGACATCAGAAAAAGTCTATGAAAATAAAAAAAGAATGGTTCTATTTGACAACCCTTTGGCCAGAAATATGTTTAGTAGGTCTAATTACGGACTGACGTGACATCAGAAGGGGTCAATGACTATGTATAGAATGATCAAGATCATTTCTTTGGCAGAAATATGTTCAGGGGGTCAAATATGAAAATAAAAAAAATGAAAATACGATTTGACATCAGAAGGAATCTATGAATTTATATAGTAAAGAACATGTTGAAGTCCATCACCGTAGCTGAAGTCACCGAGGTAGTCAAGAAACTCCCTGAATACGTCAAGTCTCTGGATGTTGTGGGGCTGTCTTGGCTGACACGAAGCAGGAGCTTGGTTCGCATTGCCGGCAGTAAGTCAGACTTCTTCCTGGTGCATGTTGGACTCCGGCAGGGCTGTCCTTTGTCGCCGGTTCTGTTCATAATTTTTATGGACAGAATTTCTAGGCGCAGCCAGGGGCCGGAGGGTGTCAGGTTTGGGGACCACACGATTTCATCTCTGCTCTTTGCGGATGATGTTGTCGTGTTGGCCCCTTCAGACCAGGACCTTCAGCATGCACTGGGACGGTTTGCAGCCGAGTGTGAAGCGGTTGGGATGAGAATCAGCACCTCCAAGTCCGAGGCCATGGTCCTCAGTCGGAAAAGGGTGGCTTGCCAGCTTCAGGTTGGTGGAGAGTTCCTGCCTCAAGTGGAGGAGTTTAAGTATATTGGGGTTTTGTTCACGAGTGAGGGAAGGATGGAACGGGAGATTGACAGACGGATCGGTGCAGCTTCTCCAGTAATGCGGTCGATGTTCCGGTCTGTCGTGGTCGATTTACCGGTCAATCTACGTTCCTACTCTCACCTATGTTCATGAGCTTTGGGTCATGACCGAAAGGACAAGATCCCGGATACAGGCGGTCGAAATGAGCTTTCTCCGCAAGGTGGCTGGGCGATCCCTCAGAGATAGGGTGAGAAGCTCGGTCACTCGGGAGGAGCTCAGTGTAGAGCTGCTGCTCCTCCACATCGAGAGGGGTCAGCTGAGGTGGCTCGGGCATCTGTTCCGGATGCATCCTGGACGCCTTCCCGGGAAGGTGTTCCGGGCATGTCCCACTGGGAGGAGACCCCGGGGAAGACCTCCACGCTGGAGGGACTATGTCTCCCTGCTGGCCCGGGAACGCCTCTGTGTCCCCCCGGAAGAGCTGGAGGAAGTGTCTAGAGAGAGGGAAGTCTGGGATCTCTGCTTAGACTCCTGCCCCCCGCGACCTGGCCCCGGATAAGTGGAAGAAGATGGATGGATGGATGGATGTTGAAGTCCCTTTGGCCAGAAATATGTTCAATAGATCATATATGGACTATTTTATGACTGATGTAACAATAGAAGGAGTCAATGAGAATACAGAGAATGTTTAAGATATTGTACTCTTTGGCCTGAAATATGTTTATAGGTTAAATATGGACAACCATTCGACTGAGGTAACATCAGAAAAAGTCTATGAAAATATATAGTATGCTGTCTTTTGACAAACCTATGGCTAGGTCAATTTTGTACTTTTTTTTATGATTGACGTAACATTAGAAGTTATGATAATGTATAGAAGATCATGATCGAAGTCTGTTTGGCCAGATATATGTTCAGTATATGAAATATGGACTCTCTGGTTAATGTAACATCAGAAAAAGCCAATCAGTATGCATATTAAGGTCTGCGTATCAAGATTGAGGACTCTTTGGCCAGAAATATGTTTAAAAGGTCACATATAGATTACTGTCTGGCTTCCATCAGGAGTCAAAGAGTTTTATAGAAAGTGAAAAATTATTGAGGACTCTTTGGCCAGAAATATGTTCAGTATGTTCAATACGGTCAAATATGGATTTCTGTACGCCTGATGGCTGTATGGATGTCCACATATGGACTACTAATCAGTACGATAAGCCAAACGGCTTATATAACATCATGGGTCAGATGCATAAACTGCTAAGTCTAGTCTTACGAGTTAGTCATAAAAAAAAAATCTTTAAGAATGTTCACAACCGTTTTAAGTTATATAGAAACAGATTGATCTAATTTAATTAAGATTTTTTTTTTTTTTTAGTAAAAAAAAAAAAGATTGATTGCCACTTGACTGACTGCTAGTTGGTCATACTAGCACTTAAGTCACAGTCTTAACCTAAAGGCTATGTTAATGCAACTGGCCCTGGGAGTCAATCAGTTCTATAGAAAGTTCAATATCAAGTACTCTTTAGCAAGAAATGTATTCACTAGGTCAAATATAGACTTCTGTATGGCTGACATAACATCAAAAGGACTCAATGAGTATGTATAGCAAATTCAAGATCAAGAACTCTTTGGCCAGAAATCTGTTCAGTAGGCCAAATATGGACTACTGTCTGGTGGTTGATGAAACATCAGAAGAAGCCAATAATTATGTGTAGAAAGTTCAAGATTGAGGACTCTTTGGCCGGATATCTGTTCAAAAGGTCACATATGGAATACTGACTGGCTCATATAACATCAGGAGATAATGACTTCTATAGAAAGTTCAAGATTCTTTAACTAGAAACATGTTCATTAGATCAAATATACAGTAGACTATACAGCAGACTTGTGTATGGCTGACGTAACATCAAAAGGACTCAATGACTATGTATAGAAAGTTCAAGATCAAGTAGTCTTGGGCCAGAAGTCTTTTCAGTAGGTCAAATATGGCCTAAACTGTATGGCTGACGAAACTTAAGAAGGATTTAATGAAGAAAGTATAGAAAAATCAAGATCAAGTACTCTTTGGCCAAATAAATGTTCATTCAGACAAAGGCTGGCTGACGTAACACCAGAAGTAGTCAATGAGAATGTGTAGAAAGTTCAATATCGAGTACTCTTTGGACAGAAAAATGTTCATTAGGTGAAATACGGACTACTGTATGGCTGAGTTAACATCTGAAAGAGTCTTAGGGAATATTAAGTAAGTTGCCTTTTGGGGACCCTTTGGCCAGAAGTATTTTAATGGGTCAAATATAGACTGGCTGATGTAACATCAGAAGGATTCAATGACTTTATATATAATTTAAAAAAAAATTGAAGACCCTTTGGAAAGAAATATGTTTATTATGTCAAATATGGACTACTGTATGGCTTACGTCACATCAGAAGAAGTCTCTGAGTTTATATAGTTAAAAAAAAAAAATTGAAAAACCTTTGTCTAGATATAAGTACAATAGATTAGATATGGACTACTGTATGGCTGACGTAACATAAAGATTCTATGAGTTAATATATTTTTAAAAACAAACATTTTGAGAACCCTTTGGGCCAGAAAAATGTTCAATAGATCAGATATGGGCTACTGTATGGCTGAGGTAACATCAGAAAGAGTCTTTGAGAATATATAGTAAGTTGCCTTTTGGGGACCCTTTGGCCAGAAGTATTTTCAATGGGGCAAATATAGACTCGCTAATGTAACATCAGAAGGATTCAATGAGTTTATATATAATAAAAAAAAATTGATGACCCTTTGGAAAGAAATATGTTCATTATGTCAAATATGGACTACTGTATGGCTTAAGTCACATCAGAAGTCTCTGAGTTTATATAGTTCAAAAAAAAAAAAGAGGAAACTTTGTCTAGATATAAGTACAATAGATTAGATAGGGACTATTGTATGGCTGACGTAACAAAGATTCGATGAGTTAATATATTTTTAAAAGCAAATATTTTGAGTACACTGTAAAACCTAACAATATATTTACTCAATTAAATTGGGTTCACTGCACTCAAATAACACTGAAAAACTTGAAGTGGCTTGAATGACTGAAACAGAACTCAAACTGAATGAGTAATAGAACATTTCAGATCCCAGAATGATAATTGAATAATAATTGTACTTAAGTGATCAATTAAGTGATAATTGATCATTAGTGATGAACACCTGCTGTTAACAAGCAGAATCACTGAAGGAAAGAGAAACACAAGAACTACAAGGTTTAAGGTCACCATGATGGAGATCAGTGTTTGCTTTAGTTGGGCTCTTGACCATTGACTATAGAGTAAAAGTATTTCTTTGACTGCTGTAATTGAGTGTTTATCAAACATTTGTTATGGCACAAAATTCAAGGAAAAATATGATTGGGAATGGTGGTCAAGGTTTGATGATGACAATCATCAGTTAATGACTTGATTCACTGATCTCATTCAGAGTCTAGTCTCTGATTAAAAGGGTAATAAATTATTAATTTGATTTGAAACTGAAACTCTACAGTATAAGAACTAGCAATATTATGACTATCAGATAATATGAAGGATTTTACAGAAAATGTAATTCATTACCAAAACTAACACAGATATCATGAATCAGCATATGAATCTCAACAATGGTGATCATTAAAAACCTATTCATACTGCAAAGCATGCTGGGTACTACCATAATACAAACCTTATCCATGGCTCCCAGCATGCATTGCAGCATGAATAATTTTTTAATGGTCACCATTGTTGAGATTCATATGCTGATTCTTGATGTCTGTGTAAGTCAGCTTGATACCATAGAGGTTTTTAAAATCTGATTGTAACAACACTGGGCCTTACAGCAGAAAGATCACAGTTCTTTTATAATGAAAAATACAAGTTATATATCACCAGCTTAATCAGAAATTATTCTCTAGAAAAGACCATAAAATCAAGACACCAAATGATAATTCATCTTTCTATAAATCATCATCAAAACACAACCACATGCTCACTCACATTTTCTTTTGGCTTTTGTGCCATAACAAGTGTGTTATATAAACACTCAGTTACAGCAGCCAGAGGAAAAACTGGTGTTATAAAGTCAAGGGTCAAGAGCCCAACTAAAGCAAACACTGACCACTATCATGGTGTCTTTAAATGAAACCCAATAAATCATCTTCATCTAAACCTCTTTTCATTCACAATAACACCTTCTGTAGACGCATGACTCAAATAACTCAATAACTCATAATTTAAATTGATTAATAAGTGAAGCTGGTAATGCTGTTTGTGGAGTTGTTCAATCCTCCTCTGAGATCTTCAGAGATTTAAACATATTTTATCTTCAGTGATTTCATCTAATGTTGTGGTTGGAAGTCAGTTGTAGTTCTTGTGTTTCTCTTTCCTTCAGTGACCTGCTTGTTAACAGCAGGTGTTCATCACTAATGATCAACAATCACTTCATTAATCACTTCATTAATCACTTAATTTCTTGACTGCAATATCTACTTTTAGTGAACTCAACTGAAATCATTTCAGAGTACTCATAACTATTGTTTGTTATAAACTTAAATGAATTGAGGTAATAAGTTTCCTCAAATGTAATGAGTTAGCTTAACTCATTGGATTGGACTTTGTGTGTGATATTGTGAGCTAGCAGTAACTGCAAGTGCTCTGAGTTCATTTAAAGTTTGTGATTTCACTGTTTTTACTCAATAAAGTGAAGTTTCAGCTATATACAGTATTAAATGCAGTGTAAAGTTTAATTGTGTATTAAAAAATATTATTGTTTTAGTAAACTCACATAAAATAAGTTCAGAGTACTCATAACTATTGTTTTTTATAAACTTAAATGAATTGAGGTAATCTGTTTCCTCAAATGAAATGAGTTAGCTTAACTTGTTGGGTTTTAGAGTGTACCCTTTGGGACAGAGATATGTTCAATAGATCAGATATTGGCTACTGTAGGGCTTACATCACATCAGAAAAAGTCTCTGAGCTTATATAGTAAAAAAAAAAAAAAAAAAAACGAGGACCCATTGGGCCAGAAATATGTTCAATAGATCAGATATGGGCTACTGTATGGCTGAGGTAACATCAGAAAGAGTCTTTGAGAATATATAGTAAGTTGCCTTTTGGGGACCCTTTGGCCAGAAGTATTTTAAATGGGCCAAATATAGACTCGCTGATGTAACAAAAGGATTCAATGAGTTTATATATAATAAAAAAAAATTGAAGACCCTTTGGCCAGAAGTATTTTCAAAGGGTCAAATATGGACTGGCTGATGTAACATCAGAAGGATTCAATGAGTTTATATAAATTAAATAAAAATCGAAGTCCCTTTGGAAAGAAATATGTTCATTATGTCAAATATGGACTACTAAATGGCTTACATCAGAAGAAGTCTCTGAGTTTATATAGTTAAAAAAAAAAAAATTTGAGGAACCTTTGGCCAGATATAAGTACAATAGTTTAGATATGGACTACTGTATGGCTGACGTAACAAAGATTCTATGAGTTAATATATTTTTAAAAACAAACATTTTGAGAACCCTTTGGGCCAGAGATATGTTCAATAGATCAGATATGGGCTACTGTATGGCTGAGGTAACATCAGAAAGAATCTTTGAGTTTATATGGTATGTTGCCTTTTGGGGACCCTTTGGCCAGAAGTATTTTAAATGGGCCAAATATAGACTGGCTGATGTAACAGAAGGATTCAATGAGTTTATATATAATAAAAAAAAAAAATATTGATGACCCTTTGGAAAGAAATATGTTCATTATGTCAAATATGAACTACTCTATGGCTTACGTCACATCAGAAGAAGTCTCCGAGTTTATATAGTTAAAAAATAATAATTTGAGGAACCTTTGTCTAGATATAAGTACAATAGATCAGATATGGACTACTGTATGGCTGATGTAACATAAAGATTCGATGAGTTAATATATTTTTAAAAGCAAACATTTTGAGTACCCTTTGGGACAGAGATATGTTCAATAGATCAGATATTGGCTACTGTATGGCTGAGGTAACAACAGAAAGAGTCTTTGAGAATATATAGTAAGTTGCCTTTTGAGGACCCTTTGGCTAGAAGTATTTTAAATGGGCCAAATATAGACTCGCTGATGTAACAAAAGGATTCAATGAGTTTATATATAATAAAAAAAAATTGAAGACCCTTTGGACAGAAATATGTTCATTATGTCAAATATGGATTACTGTATGGCTTACGTCACATTAGAAAAAGTCTCTGAGCTTATATAGCAAAAAAAAAAAAAAAGAAAAAAAAAAATGAGGACCCTTTGGTCCAGAAATATGTTCAATAGATCAGATATGGGCTACTGTATGGCTGATGTAACATCAGAAAGAGTCTTTGAGAATATATAGTAAGTTGCCTTTTGGGGACCCTTTGGCCAGAAGTATTTTCAATGGGGCAAATATAGACTGGCTGATGTAACATCAGAAGGATTCAATGATTTTATATATAATTAAAAGAAATTTGAAGACCCTTTGGAAAGAAATATGTTTATTATGTCAAATATGGACTACTGTTTGGCTTACGTCACATCAGGAGAAGTCTCTGAGTTTATATAGTTAAAAAAAAAAATTTGAGGAACCTTTGTCTGGATATAAGTACAATAGATGAAATATGGACTACTGTATGGCTGACGTAACATAAAGATTCTATGAGTTAATATAATTTTAAAAACAAACAATTTGAGTACCCTTTGGGACAGAGATATGTTCAATAGATCAGATATGGGCTACTGTATGGCTGAGGTAACATCAGAAAGAGTCTTTGAGAATATATAGTAGGTTGCCTTTTTTGGTACCCTTTGGCCAGAAGTATTTTCCATGGGCCAAATATAGACTGGCTGATGTAACATCAGAAGGATTCAATGACTTTATATATAATTTAAAAAATTTGAAGACGCTTTGGAAAGAAATATGTTCATTATGTCAAATATGGACTACTGTATGGCTTTGTCTAAATATAAGTATAATATATCAGATATGGTCTTATGGCTGACGTAACATAAAGATTCTATGAGTTCATATATTTTTAAAAACAAACATTTTGAGAAGCCTTTGGGCCAGAGATATGTTCAATAGATCAGATATGGGCTACTGTATGGCGTACAGTAACATCAGAAAGAATCTTTGAGTTTACATGGTAAGTTGCCTTTTGGGGACCCTTTGACCAGAAGTATTTTAAATGGGGCAAATATAGACTGGCTGATGTAACATCAGAAGGATTCAATGACTTTATATATAATTAAAAAAAAATTGAAGACCCTTTGGAAAGAAATATGTTCATTATGTCAGATATGGACTACTGTATGGCTTTGTCTAGATATAAGTATAACAGATCAGATATGGTCTTATGGCTGACGTAACATAAAGATTCTATGAGTTCATATATTTTTAAAAACAAACATTTTGAGAAGCCTTTGGGCCAGAGATATGTTCAATAGATCAGATATGGGCTACTGTATGGCTGAGGTAACATCAGAAAGAATCTTTGAGTTTATATGGTAAGTTGCCTTTTGGGGACCCTTTGGCCAGAAGTATTTTCAATGGGGCAAATATAGACTGGCTGATGTAACATCAGAAGGATTCAATGAGTTTATATATAATTAAAAAAAAATTGATGACATTTGAAAAGAAATATGTTTATTATGTCAAATATGGACTACTGTATGGCTTAAGTCACATCAGAAGAAGTCTCTGAGTTTATAGAGTTAAAAAAATTTGAGGAACCTTTGTCTAGGTATAAGTACAATAGATCAGATGGGACTGCTGTATGGCTGACGTAACATAAAGATTCGATGAGTTAATATATTTTTAAAAGCAAATATTTTGAGTACCCTTTGGGACAGAGATATGTTAAATAGATCAGAAATTGGCTACTGTATGGCTGAGGTAACATCAGAAAGAGTCTTTGAGAATATATAGTAAGTTGCCTTTTGGGGACCCTTTGGCCAGAAGTATTTTCAATGGGTCAGATATTGACTGGCTGATGTAACATCAGAAGGATTCAATGAGTTAATATAAAATAAAATAAAAATCGAAGACCCTTTGGAAAGAAATATGTTCATTATGTCAAATTTGGACTACTGAATGGCTTACATCAGAAGAAGTCTCTGAGTTTATATAGTTAAAAAAAAATTTTTTGAGGAACCTTTGTCTAGATATAAATACAATAGATCAGATATGGACTACTGTATGGCTGACGTAACATAAATATTCTATGAGTTAATATATTTTTAAAAACAAACATTTTGAGAACCCTTTGGGCCAGAGATATGTTCAGTAGATCAGATATGGACTACTGTATGGCTGAGGTAACATCAGAAAGAATCTTTCAGTTAAAATAGTAAGTTGCCTTTTGGGGACCATTTGGCCAGAAATGTTTTCATTGGGCCAAATATAGGTTGGCTGATGTAACATCAGAAGTAGTCAAAGAGAATGTGTAGTAAGTTCCATTTAGAGTACCTTCTGGCCAGAAATATATTCATGAGGTCAAATATGGAATTCTTAATGGCTGAGCTAACATCAGGAGTCCATGAGTTTATATATAAAAAAACAAAATTGAGGACCCTTTGGACAGAAATATATTCATTAGGTCAAATACGGACTACTGTATGGCTTACGTCACAACAGAAGGAGTCTCTGAGTTTATATAGTAAAAAAAAATGTAAGACCCTTTGGACAGAAATATGTTCAATAGATATGGACTGTATGGCTGAGCTAACATCAGAAAGAGTCTTTGAGAATATATAGTAAGTTGCCTTTTTTGGGACCCTTTGGCCAGAAGTATTTTCCATGGGCCAAATATAGAATGGCTGATGTAACAGAAGGATTCAATGAGTTTATATATAACAAAAAAAAATCGAAAACCCTTTGGAATGAAATATGTTCATTATGTCAAATATGGCGTACTGTATGGCTTACGTCACATCAGAAAAAGTCTCTGAGCTTATATAGTTAAAAAAAAAAAACGAGGACCCATTGGGCCAGAAATATGTTCAATAGATCAGATATGGGCTACTTTATCGCTGAGGTAACATCAGAAAGAGTCTTTGAGAATATATAGTAAGTTGCCTTTTGGGGACCCTTTGGCTAAAAATATTTAAATGGGCCAATATTAGACGGCTGATGTACAGAAGGATTTCAATGAGTTTCTATATAATAAAAAAATAAATTTGAAGACCCTTTGGGACAGACATATGTTCAATTATGTCATATTTGGACTACTGTATGGCTAAGTAACATTAGAAAAATGTTCTCTGAGCTGATATAGCAAAAAACCCCCCAAAAAAAAAAACGAGGACCCATTGGGCCAGAAATATGTTCAAATAGATCTGATTTGGGTACTTGATTCGCTAGGTAACTCAGAAAGAGTCTTGGGTAAATATAGTATGTTGTCTCTTTTGGAGGGACCCTTTGGCTAAAAAGTATTTTAATGGGCCAAATATAGACTGGTGATGTAACCAGAAGGATTCAATGAGTTTATATAGAATAAAAAAAATTGAAGACCTTTGGACAGAAATAGTTCATATGTCAAATATGGACGACTGTATGGCTTACGTCACATTAGAAAGTCTCTGAGCTTATATAGCAAAAAACCCCAAAAAAAACAACAAACGAGGACCCTTTGGCCCAGATATATGTTCAATAGATCAGATATGTGGCTAACTGAGGTGCTGAGGTAACATCAGAAAGAGTCTTTGGGTATATAAGTAGGTTGCCTTTTTTGGTACCTTTGGCCAGAAGTATTTTCATTGGGCAAATATAGACTGGCTGATGTAACATCACGAAGGATTCAAAGACTTTATATATAATTTAAAAATTTGAAGACGGATGTGAAAGAAAATATGTTCAGTATGTCATATTATGGACTACGGTATGGCTTTGTTCTAAATATAAGGTATTAATATATCAGATATGGTCTTATGGCTGACGTAACATAAAGATTTATGGAGTCATTATTTTTAAAAACAAACATTTTGAGAGCTTTGGGCCTGAGCTTATGTTCAATAGATCAGATATGGTACTGTATGGCGTACATTACATCGAAAGAATCTTTGTGTTTACATGGTTTTTTTTTAAAAAGTTGCCTTTTGGGGTCCCTTTTGACCAGAAGTATTTTAAATGGGGGCAAATATAGACTGGCTGATGTAACTTCTGAGGATTCAATGACTTTATATATAATTAAAAAATAATTGTAGACCCTTTGGAAAGATATTTGTTCATTATGTCGATATGACTACTGTATGGCTTTTGTCTAGATAGAAGTATAAAGATCAGATATGGTCTTGGCTGGCCGTACAAAAGATTCTATGAGTTCATATATTTTAAAAAAAACATTTTGAGAAGCCTTTGGGCCAGAGATATGTTAAATAGGATCAGATATGGCTACTGTATGCTGAGGTAACATCAGAAAGATATCTTTGGTTTATTATGGTAAGTTGCCTTTTGGGGACCCTTTGGCCAGAAGTATGTTCAATGGGGCAAATTATAGACTGCTGATGTACATTCAGAAAGGTTCCATGAGTTTATATATAATTAAAAAAAATTGCTGACATTTGAAAAGAAAATATGTTTATTATGTCAAAAATATGGACTAATGTATGGCTTAAGTCTACATCAGGAGAAGTCTCTGAGTTTATATAGTTAAAAAAATTGAGGAACCTTTGTCTTGGTTATAAGTACAATAGATCAGATGGGACTGCTGTATGGCTGACGTAACATAAAGATTCGATGAGTAATATATTTTAAAGCAAATATTTGAGTACCCTTTGGGACGAGATATTGTTAAATAGATCGATAAAATGGCTACTGTATGGCTGAGGTAACATCAGAAAGAGTCTTTGAGAATATATAGTAAGTGCCTTTTGGGGACCTTTGGCCGAAGATTTTCAATGGGTCAGATAATTGTATGCTGTTGTAAACATCAGACGGATTCAATGAGTTATATAAAATAAAAAAAAAATCGAAGACCCTTTGGAAGAAATATGTTCTTATGTCAAATTTGGACTACTGAATGGCCTTACATCAGAAGAAGGTCTCAGAGTTTATATAGATAAAAAAATTTCTTTTTTGAGGAACCTTTGTCTAGTTTAAATACAATTGGCAGTTATGGGACTACTGTGTTGGTGACGTAACATTAATATTCTATGAGTAAATATTTTTTAAAAAACAAACATTTGAGCCCTTTGGGCCAGAGTTATGTTCAGTAGATCAGTTATGGACTACTGTATGGCTGAGGTAACATCAAAAGAATCCTTTCAGTTTTAAAATAGTAAGTTTGCCTTTTGGGGACCATTTGGCCAGAAATGTTTTCATTGGGCCATATAGAGGTTGGCTGATTGTAACATCAGAATAGTCAAAGGAGAATGTGTAGTAAGTTCCATTTAGAGTACCATCTGGCCAGAAATATATTTCATGAGGTCAAATAGGAATTCTTAATGGATGTGCTAACATCAGGAGTCCATGAGTTTATATATAAAAAAACAAAATTGAGGACCCTATGGACAGAAATATTATTCATTAGGTCAAATATGCCTACTGTATGGCTTACGTCACAACGACGTGTCTCTGAGTTTATGACTACCCCCCCCCCAAAAGTAGGACCCTTTGGACAGATATATGTTCATTAGGATATGATACTGTATGGCTGAGTACATCAGAAAGAGATTCTTTGAGAATATATAGTAAGTTGCCTTTTTTGGGACCTTTGGCAAGAAGTATTTTTCAAGGGCCAAATATAGACTGGCTGATTGTAACAAAAGGATTCAATGAGTTTTATATATAAAAAAAATTAGATAAACCCTTTGGAATGAAAATGTTAGTATGGTCAAATTTGGCCTACTGTATGGCTTACATAACTTCAGAAAAAGTCTTTGAGCTTATATAGGAAAAAAAAAAAAAAAACGAACGAGGACCCATTGGGCCAGAACAGAAATATGTTCAATTAGAATCAGATATGGGTTACCCCTGTATGGCTGAGGGTAACATCAGAAAGAGTCTGTGAGAATATATGTAAGTAGCTTTTGGGGGACCCTTTGGCCAGAAGTATTTTCAATGGGGCAAAATGACTCGCTAATGTTAACATCAGAAGATTCAATGAGTTTATATATAATAAAAAAAAATGATGACCCTTTGGAAAGAAATATGTTCTTATGTCTCAATATGGACTACTGTGGCTTAAGTCACATCAGAAGTCCTCTGAGTTTGATATTAGTTAAAAAAAAATTGAGGAAACCTTTGGTCTTGATATAGTACAATAAGATAGATAGGGACTATTGTATGGATTGAGGTAACATCAAGATTCGATGAGTTAATATATTTATTAAAGCAAAATTTTGAGTACCTTTGGGACTGAGTTGAGATATGTTCAATAGATCAGATAATTGGCTACTGTATGCTGAGGTAACATCAGAAAGTGTCTTGAGAATATATAGTAGAGTTGCCTTTTCGGGGACCCTTTGGCAGTAAGTATTTTCAAAGGGGTACAAATAATGGTACTGGGGCTGATGTCAACATCAGAAGGAATTCAATGAGTTTATATAAATTAAATTAAAAAATCGAAGGACCTTGGAAAGAATCTATGTTCATTATGTCAAATATGGACTACTGAATGGCTTACATCAGAAGAAGTCTCTGTGTTTATATAGTTAAAAAAATAATTTGAGGAACTTTTGAATAGATATAGTACAATCGTTTAGATATGGACTTACTGTTGGCTGACGTTAACAAGATTCTATGAGTTAATATATTTTAAAAACAAACATTTTGAGAACCCTTTTGGTCAGAGATATGTTCAATAGATCAGCTATGGGGCTATGTATGGTCTGAGGTAAATCAGTAAGAGTCTTTGAGTTTATATGGTATGTTGCTTTTGGGGACCTATAGCCAGAATTTCTAATGTGGCCAAAATATAGACTCGCTGATTTAACATAAGGTTTCATGAGTTTATCATATAATAAAAAAAATTGAAGACCCTTTGGACAGAAAATATGTTAATTATGTCAAATATGGATTACGGTATGGTTACGTCACAGTAGGAAAAAGTCTCTGAGCTTATATAGCCCCACACCCCAAAAAAAAAGAAAATACATAAAAACAGTGTTGGGAACCCTTTATCGGTCCAGACATACTGTTCAATCGACTCAGACATTAGGGACACTACTACTGGAATGGGCTGACGGTAACAATCAGAAAGAGTCTTGTGAATAATAGTAGGTTGCCTTTTTGGTACCCTTTGGCCAGAAGTATGTGCCATGGGCCAAATATTAACTGGCTGATGGTAAACATCAGAAGGATTCAATGACTTTATATATATTAAAAAAATATTTGAAGACGGCTTTGGACGAATTATGTATATTATGTCAAATATGGACTTACTGTATGGCTTTGTCTAAATATAAGTTAATATAAATCAGATATGGTCTTATGGCTGAGTAACATAAAGATTCTATGTGTTCATATATTTTTAAAACAAACATCTTTGAGAAGCCTTTGGGCAGAGATATGTTTCAATAGATCAGATATGGGCTATGTTTATGGCGTCACAGTACATCAGAAAGAATCTGTGAGTTTACATTGTAAGTTGCCTTTTAGGGGACCTTCTGACCAGAAGTATTTTAAATGGGGAAATATAGACTGGCTGATGTAACATCAGAGGGATTCAATGACTTGATATATTATTTAAAATAAAATTGAAGAACCTTTGGATAAGAAATATGTTCATTATGTCGATATTGGCCCCCCCCTACCCTGTATGGCTATTGTGCTAGATATAAACACAAGTATAACAGATCAGATATGGTATTATGGCTGACGTAACAAATAAAGATTCTATGAGTTAATATATTTTTAAAAACAAACATTTTGAGTACCCTTTGGGACAGAGATATGTTCATAGTCATATTTGGGCTACTGTTTGGCTGAGGTTCTTCAGCAAAGAGTGCTTTGAGAATATATAGTAATGTTGCCTTTTTTGGGACCCTTTGGCCAGAAGTATGTAATGGGCCAAAATAGACTGGTGATGAAACATCAGAAGGATTTCATTGAGTTAATATAAAATACAATAAAATCGAAGACCCTTTGGAAAGGAAATAAGTTCATTATGTCAAATCTGGATACTGAATGGCTTGGATCAGAAAAAGTCTCTGAGTTTTTATAGTTAAAAAAATGATAGTTTGAGGAACCTTTTTCTAGATTTAAATACAAAGATCAGATATGGACTACTGTAAGGTGACGAATCATAAAGATTCTAGAGTTTAATATCATTTTTAAAAACAAAACTTTTGAGAACCTTTGGGCCAGAGATATGGTCTGTAGATCAGATATGGGCTACTGTATGGTGAGGGTAACTCTGAAAGAATATTTGTGTTTATATGTAGTTGCCTTTTGGGGACCTGTCGCAAGTAAAAGTATTTTAAACGGGCCAAATATAGACTGGCTGATTGTAAACAGAAGGATTCAATGAGTTTATATATAATTTAAAAAAAAAATTGAGACCTGTGGACAGAAAATTTGTTCATTATGTCAAATATGGCGTCCTGTTTGGCTTACGTCACATCAGAAAAAGTCTCTGGCTTTACAGTTTTAAAAAAAAAAGAGTCCCATTGGGCCAGAAATATGTTCAATAGATCGAAGTGGACTACTGTATCGCTGAGGTAACATCAGAAAGGAGTCTATGAGAATATATAGTTAAGTTGCCTTTTAGGACCTTTGGCCGAAGCTATTTTAAAATGGGCCAAATTAAAGACGGCTGTGTAAAGAAGATTCAATGAGTTTATATATAAATAAAAAAATTGAAAGGGACCCTTTGGACTGGAAATCTGTTCTTTCGTCAAAATATGGGACTACTGTTTGGCTTAAGTCACATTAGAAAAGTCTCTGAGCTTATATAGTAAAAACAAAAACAAAAACAACAACAAGAGGACCCTTTGGGCAGAAATATGTTCAATAGATTCGATTTATGGGGCTACGGTTGGCTGGGGTACTCTGGAAAGAGTCTTTGAGAATATATAGTAAGTTGCCTTTTGGGGACCCTTTTGCCAGAAGTATTTTCAATGGGGCAAATATATAGACTGGGCTGATGTAACATCAGAGGATTCAATGAGTTTATGTATAATTTAAAAAAAAAAATTGATGACCCTTTCGAAAGGAAATATGTTCTTTATGTAAATATGGACTAATGAATGGCTTACGTATCATCTGAACAAGTTCTCTGAGCTTATTTAGTTAAAAAAAAAAATTGTGAGGAACATTTGTCTAGATATAAGTCAATAGATCAGATATGGCTATGTATGGTGACCCCGCAACAAAGAATTGTTTTTCATTGGGCCAAATATAGGTTGGCTGATGTAACATCAGAAAAGAAGTCGTCAAGAGAATGTGTAGTAAGTTCCATTTAGAGGTACCTTCTGGCCAGAAATATATTCATGAGGTCAAATATGGAATTCTTAATGGCTGACCTATACATCTGGAGTCATGAGTTTATATATAAAAAACAAAAATTGAGTACCCTTTGGACAGAAATATTTCATTAGGGCAAATTGGATACTGTATGGCTTACGTAACAACAGAAGGAGTCTCTGGGAGTTTATGACTACCCCCAAAAAAAAAGTAGGACCCTTTGGACTGGAAAATATGTTCAATTGATTTGGACTACTGTATGCTGAGGTACATCTGAAAGAAGTCTTTGAGAATAACATAGTAGTTTGCTTTTTTGGGGACCCTTTGGCCAGAAGTATTTTCCATGGCAAATATAGACTGGCTGATGTAACAAAAGGATTCATGAGTTTATATATAATAAAAAAAAATTTGAGAAACTTTGGAATGAAATATGTTCATTATGTCAAATATGGCCTACTGTATGGCTTAATTCAACATCAGAAAAAGTTCTGAGCATATATAGTAAAAAAAACACAAAAAAAACGTGGCCCATTGGGCACAGAATTGTTTCCAATAGAATCAGGAATGGGCTACTGTATGACTGAGGTTACATCAGAAAGAGTTCTTTGAGAATATATAGTACGTTGCTTTTGGGGACCCTTTGGCCAGAAGTATTTTAAATGGGCCAAATATAGATGACCTGATGTACAGAAGGCATCAATGGGTTTATATATCACTAATACCCCCAATGAAGGACCCTTTAGTAAGAAATATGTTATTATGTCAAATCATGGAAATTACTGTATGGCTTACGTCACATTAGAAAAGTCTTCTGCGCTTATATAGCAAAAAAAAACAAAAAAAAACAATGAGGACCCTTTGGGCCAGACTATGTTCAATAGATCTATATGGCTACTGTATGGCTGAGGTAACATCAGTAAGAGTCTTGGAGAATATATAGTAATGTTGCCTTTTTGGGACCCCTTTGGGAAGTATTTCACCCCCCCTCCTCGGGGCAATATAGATTGGCTGATGTAACAGAAGGATTCAATGAGTTATATGTATAATTAAAAAAAAATTGATGACCCTTCGAAAGAAATATGTTCATTATGTCAATATGGACTACTGAAAAAGTTACGTCTCATAGAACAAGTCTTGAGTTTATATAGTTTAAAAAACCAATTTGGAGGAACATTTTTCTAGATATAAGTCAAAATATCAGATATGGACTACTGTATGGCTGACGAAAACATAAGAAATGTTTTCATTGGGCCAAATATAGGTTGGCTGATGTAACATCGAAGTTGTCAAAGTGAAGGTGTAGTATGTTCCATTTAGAGCTACGGTCTGGCCGAAATCATATTCATGAGGTCAATATGGGAATTCTTAATGGCTGAGCTAACATCAGGAGGTCCATGAGATTATATATAAAAAACAAAAATTGAGGACCTTTGGACAGAAAATATTCCATTAGGTCAAATATGGACTACTGTATGGCTTACGTACAACAGAAGGAGTCTCTGAGTTTTTATAGTAAAAAAAAAATGTAGGACCTTTGGGACAGAAAATTTGTTAATATGATATGGACTGTATGGCTGAGCTAACTCAGTACCTTTGGGACAGTGGATATGTTCATTGTTCAGATAGGGGCTACTGTAGGGCTGAGGTAACATCAGATAAGAGTCTTTGAGAATATATAGTTAGGTTGCCTTTTTTGGGTACCCTTGGCCAGAAGTATTTTCCATGGGCCAATATAAACTGGCTGATGTAACATCAGAAGGATTCAATGACTTTATATCTAATTAAAAAAATTGGAAGACGTTTGGAAAGAAATATGTTCATTATGTCAAATATGGACTACTGTATGGGCTTTGTCTAAATATTACGTATAATAATATCAGATATGGTCTTATGGCCGACGTAAACATTAAAGATTCTATGAGTATATATTTTTAAAAAACAAAACTTTTGAGAAGCCTTTGGGCCAGAGATATGTTAAATAGATCAGATTGGGCTACTGTATGGCGTACAGTAAATCAGATAGAATCTTTTGAGTTTTACATGGTAATAGTTGCCTTTTGGGGACCTTTGGACTGAAGTATTTTAAATGGGGCAATTATAGACTGGCTGATTGATAACGTTCAGAAGGATTCAATGTCTTTAAATATAATTAAAAAAAAAAATTGAAGACCCTTTGGAAAGAATATGTCATTATGTCAGATAGGACTACTGTTTGGCTTTGTCTAGATATAAGTATAACAGATCTGATATGGGTCTTATGGCTGACGTTAACATAAAGATTCTATGAGTTATTATATTTTTAAAAACAAAACATTTCTGAGAAGCCTTTGGGCCAGAGATATGTTCAATAGATCAGATATGGGTCTGTATGGCTGAGGTAACATCAGAAAGACTCTTTGAGTTTATATGGTAAGTTGTTTTGGGGACCCTTTGGCCAGAAGTATTTTCAATGGGCAAATATAGACTGGCTGATGTAACATCAGAAGGATTTCAACAATGAGTTTTTATATATAATAAAAAAATTGTGACATTTGAAAAGAAATATGTTTATTATGTCAAATATGGGACTATGTATGGACTTAAGTCCACATCAGAAGAAGTCTCGGAGTTTATTATAGTTAAAAAATTTGAGGGGATACCTTTGTTAGTATTGTACATTAGATAGTTGGGATGCTGTATGGCTGACGTAACATAAAGATTCGTGAGTTAATATATTTTTATAAAGCAAATATTTTGATTACCCTTTGGGACAGGATATGTTAAATAGATCAGAAATTGGTACTGTATGGCTGAGGTAACATCAGAAGGGTATTTGAGTATATCTAGTAAGTTGCCTTTTGGGCGTCACTTTGGCCAGAAGATATTTTCAAGGGTCTGATATTGGATGGCTGATGTAACATAGAAGGATTCAATGAGTTTTAATATAAATAAAATAAAAATCGAAGGACCCTTTGGAAAGAAATTGTTCTTAGTCAAAATTTGGACTACTGAATGGCTTACATCAGAAGAAGTCTCTGAGTATATATGTTAAAAAAAAAAATATTTTGAGGAACCTTTGTCTAGATATATATACAATAGATCAGATATGGGCTACAGTATGGTGAGAGTAACTAAATATTCTACTGAGTTAATATATTTTTAAAACAAACATTTGAAGAACCCTTTGGGCCAGAGATATGTTCAGTAGATCAGACTATGGACTACTGTATGGTGAGGTAACATCTGAAGATCTTTCAGGTTAAAATAGTTAGTTGCGTTTTGGGGGACCATTTGGCCAGAAATGTTTTTCATTGGCCAAATATAGGTTGTGCTGATGTAACATCAGAAGTAGTCAAGAGAATGTGTAGTAAGTCTCATTTAGAGTACCTTCTGGCCAGAAATATATTCATGAGGTCATATATGGAATTCTTAATGGCTGAGCTAACATCAGGAGTCCATGAGTTTTTATATAAAAAAAACAAAAAATTGTGGGACCCTTTGGAAGAAATATAATCATTAGGTCAAAATATGGCCTATGTTGGCTTACGTCACAACAGAAGGAGTTCTGAGTTTTGTAGTAAAAAAAAAAAAGTAGGACCCTTTGGACAGATATATGTTCAAATAGATATGACTAATGTATGGATGAGGTAACATCAGAAAGATTCTTTGAGAATTTTTAGTATAGTTGCCTTTTTGGGGACCCTTTGGCAAGAAGTTTATTTCATGGGCCAAATATAGCCTGCTGATGTAAGCAAAGGATGCAATGAGTTTATATATAATAAAAAAAAGTGAAAACTTTGGAATGAAAAAATGTTATTTATGTAAATATGGCCTACTGTTTGCTTACATACATCAGGAAAAGTCTCTGAGCTTATATTGTAAAAAAATAAAAATAAAAATCGAGGGACCATTGGGCCAGAAATAGTTCATAGATCAGATATGGGCTAATGTATGGCTGAGGTAACATCAGAAAGAGTCTTTGAGTATATATAGTAAGTTGCCTTTTGGGGACCCTTTGGCCAGAAGTTATTGTCAATGGGCAAATAATAGATCGCTAATGGAACATCAGAAGGATTCAATGGTTTATATATAATAAAAATAAAATTGTGCCCTTTGGAAAGATATATGTTCATTATGTCAAAAATATGGCTACTGTAGGGCTTTAGGTCACATCAGAAGTCTCTGAGTCTTATAGAGGTAAAAAATAATTTGGGGGAACCTGTGTCTTAGATATAGTACAATAGATCTAATTGGAACTACTGTATGGCTTTGTTAAATATAAGTATAATAGATCAGATATGGGTCTTAGGCTGACGTAACTTAAAGATTCTATGAGTTCATATATTTTTAAAAACAAACACTTTGAGAAGCCTTTGGCTAGAGATATGTTCAATAGAATCAGGATATATGGGCTACTGTTTGGCGTACTGCTAACATCAGAAAGAATCTTTGAGTTTATATGGTAAAGTTGCCTTTGGGACCTTTGGCCTGAAAGTATTTTAAATGGGCACAAAAAATTTAGACAGGCTGATGTAACATCACAAGGATTCAATGAATTTATATATAATTAAAAAAAATTGAGGACCCTTGGGACAGAGGACAGAGATTGTATAATAGATCAGATATGGACGACTGTATGGCTTACGTCAATTCAGTAGAAGACTCTGAGTTTATATAGTTAAAAAAAAATTGAAATACCTTTGTCTAGATATAAGTACAATAGATTAGATATGGACTACAGTATGGCTGACCGTAACCATAAAGATTCTTTGAGTTAAATATATTTTAAAAACACATTTGAGTACCTTGGGCAGAGAGAGTATGTTCAATAGATCAGATATGGGCTACTGTATGCTGAGGTTACATCAGAAAGAGTCTGTGAGAATAGTTAGTAAGTTGCCTTTTTTGGGAAACCTTTGCCCAGAAGTATTTTCAATGGGCCAAATATAGAATGGCTGATGTAACATCTGAAGGATTATATTGGGTTAAATAATAATAAAATAACAATCGAAAGACCCTTTGGAAAGATAGATGTCATTATGTCAAATATGACTACTGAATGGTCTTGGATCAGAAAAAGTTCTGAGTTTATATAGTTAAAAAAAATAATAATTTGGGAACCTTTGTCTAGATATAAATTACAATAGCGAGATATGGACTACTGTAGTGCTGACATAACATAAAGATTTCTATGAGTGAATATATTTTTACAAACAAAACATTTTGAGTACCCTTTGGGCCAGATGATATGTTCAGTAGATCAGTTTATGGGCTACTGTATGGCTGATGGTTAACATCAGAAGATCTTTGAGTTTATATGGTAAGTTGCCTTTTGGGGACCTTTTCGCAAGATGTATTTTAAACGGCTCAAATATTAGACTGGCTGATGTAACAGAAGGATTCAATGCGTTTCTATATTATTTAAAAAAATTGAATGACCCTTTGGATCAGAAATTGTTATTATGTTCAAATATGGCGTACTGTATGGGCTTACGTCACATCAGAAAAAGGCTCTGAGCTTATACAGTTTTAAAAAAAAATCGAGGACCCATTGGGCCGTATATGTTCAATAGTGAATCAGAAGGGAGGATACTGTATCGCTGAGGTAACATCAGAAAGAGTCTTTGAGAATTATAGTAATGTTGCCTTCTTAGGGACCACTTGGCCAGAAGTATTTTATAATGGGCCAATAAAGGACTGGCTGATGTTGTAACAAGAAGGATTCAATGAGTTTAAATATAATTAAAAAATTGAAGACCCTTTGGACAGAAATATGTTTTTTATGTCAAATATGGACTATGTTTGGCTTACGCCATTAGAAAAAGTCTCTGAGCTTATATAGTAAATACATAAAAAACAATCAATCAAACATGAGGACCCTTTGGCAGAAATATGTTCAATAGGATCAGATATGGGCTTACTGTATGGCTGAGGTAACTTCTGAAATGAGTCTTTGAGATTATATCGTAAGTTGCCTTTTGGGGACCTTTGGCCAGAAGTTTTTTCAATGGGCAAATATAGACTGGCTGATGTAACTTCAGAGGATTCAATGAGATTATGTATAATTTAAAAAAATATTGATGGACCCTTCGAAAAGCAATATGTTCTTTATGTTTCAAATATGGAATACTGAATGGCTTACGTAACATCAGAACAAGTCTCTGAGTTTATATAGTTAAAAAAAAAAAATTGGGAGGTACATTTTGTCTAGATATAAGTTACAATAGATCAGCATATGGAATACGTATGGTGACGAAACAAAGAAATTGTTTTCATGGGGCCAAATATAGGTTGGCTGATGTAACATCAGAGTAGTCAAAGAGAATGTGTTGTAGTTCCATTTAGTGTACCTTCTGGCCAGTAATATATTCATGAGGTCTAAATATGGAATTCTTTAATGGCTGACCTAACATCAGGAGTCCATGAGTTATATATAAAAAACAAAATTGAGGACCCTTTGGACAGAAATATATTCATTAGGTCAAATAGTGGACTACTTGTTAGGCTTACGTCACAACAGAAGGAAGTCTCTGGTTTATGTAGTAAAAAAAAAAAAAAAAAGTAGGACCCTTTTGACTGAAATATGTTTCAATAGATTTGGACTACTGTATGGTGAGGTAAACTCAGAAAGGAGTCTTGAGAATACATAGTAAGTTGCCTTTTTTGGGACCCTTTGGCCAGAAGTATTTTCCATGGCCAAATATAGATGGCTGGATGTAACAAAAGGATTCAATGAGTTTTTATATAATAAAAAAATTGAAAACCCTTTGAGATGGAAATATGTTCATTTTGTCAAATATGGCCCTACTGTGTGGCTTACTTCACTTCAGAAAAGTCTCTGAGCTTATTTAGTAAACAAAAAAAAAAAACGAGGACCCATTGGGCAGAAATATGTTCAATAGATCAGTATGGGGTACTTATGACTGAGTTACATCAGAAAGAGTTTGAGAATATTTAGTATGTTGCCTTTGGAGGGACCCTTTGGCAGATGTATTTTAAATGGGCCAAATTTAGACTGACTGATGTATTCAGAATGGATTCAATGGGTTTATATATAATAATAACAATTGAAGTTCCCTTTAGTACAGAAATTATGTTCATTAGGTCAATATGGACTACTGTATGCTTTACGTCACATTAGATAAAAAGTCTCTGAGCTTTATATATAGCCAAAAAAAAACAAAAAAAAAACAATGAGGTCCTTTGGGCCAGAAATTATGTTCAATAGATAATATATGGGTACGTATGGCTGAGGTAACATCAAAAGAGTCTTTGAGAATATATAGTAAGTTGCTTTGGGGACCTTTGGCAGACGTATTTTCAATGGGGAAAAGTATGATTGGTGATGTAACAGAAGGATTCAATGAGTTAATGTATAATTTAAAAAAATAATTGATGACCTTTCGAAGAATATGAAATATGTTCATTATGTCAAATATGGACTACTGGAATAGCTTGCGTCACATCAGATCAAGTCTGCTGAGTTTATATCGTTAAAAAAACATTTTGGGAACATTTGTTAGATATAAGTACAAAATATCAGATATTGGACTACTGTATGGCTGAGAAAACCATAAAGAAATGTTTTCATTGGGCCCAAATATAGGGTTGGCTGATGTTACATCAGAAGTAGTCAAAGTGGAGATGTGTAGTAGTTCCATTTAGAGTACGTTCTGGCCAGAAATATATTCATGAGGTTCAAATATGGAATTCTTATTGACTGAGCTAAATCAGGAGTCCAGGAGGTTATATATAAAAAAACAAAAATTGAGGACCTTTGGACAGATAATATATTCATTAGGTCAAATATGGCCTACTGGATGGCTTACGTCACAAACAGAAGGAGTCTCTGAGTTTATATAGTAAAAAAAAAATGTAGGACCTTTGGACAGAAAATAATGTGCAATAGATATGGACTGTATGGCTGCTGTGCTAACATCAGAAAGTGTCTTTGAGAATTTTTGTAAGTTTGCCTTTTTTTTGGGACCTTTGGCCAGAGTATTTTCCATGGGCCAAATATAGACTGGCTGATGTAACAGAAAGGATCAATGACGTTTATATAAAAACAAATAAAATTTAAAACCCTTTGGATGAAATATGGTCATGATGTCAAATATGGCTTACGTCACATCAGAAAAGGTCTCTGAGCTTATATAAGTTAAAAAAAAAAAAAAACGAGGACCCATGGGCCAGAAATATGTTCAATAGATCAGATATGGGTCTACTTTATCGTGTGGCTAACATCAGCAATGAGTCTTTGAGAATATATAGTAGTTGCCTTTTGGGGGACCCTTTGGCCAAAGTATTTTAAATGGGACAAATATTGACTGGCTGATGTACAGATGGATTCAATGAGTTTATATATATAAAAAAAAATTGAAGGACCCGTTGGACAGAAATATGTTCCATTTATGTCAAATATTTGGGACATGTATGGCTTACGGTCACATTAGAAAAAAGTCTCTGAGCTAATATTGCAAAAAAAAAAAAAAAAAACAGAATAAAAAACTCCGAGGTCCCTTTGAGTCCAGAAGTATGTTCAATAGATCAGATTGGTGCTACTGTATGGCTGATGTTACTTCAGTAAGAGTCTTTGAGAATATATAGTAAGTTGCCTTTTGGGGACCCCTTTGGGCCAGTAGTTTTGCCATGGGGGCAAATATTAGATGGCTGATGTACACTTCGAAGGATTAATGGACTTTATATTAATTAAAAGAATTTTGAAGACCCTTTGGAAAGAAATTATGTTGATGATGTCAAATGTGGACTACTGTTTGGCTGACGTCACATAGGGGAAGTCTCTGAGTTTTTTTAGTGTAAAAAAAAAATTTGAGGAAATCCTTTGTCTAGATATAAGTCATAGTTCAAAATATGGACTACTGTATGGCTGACGTAACATAAAGATTCTTTGAGTTAATATAATTTTAAAAAACGAACAATTTGGTATCCTTTGGGACGAGATCTGTTAAATAGATCAGATTGGGGCTACTGTATGGCTGAGGTAACAGCAGAAAGAGTCTTTGCTAATATATAAATGGTGCTTTTTTGTTACCTTGGCCAGAAGTTAATTTCCATGGGCCAATTATAGAACTGGCTGAAGTAACATCAGAAGGAATCAATGACTTTATATATAATTAAAAAATTTGAAGACCCTTTGGAAGAAAATATGTTCATTATGTCACATATGGACTACTGTTTGGCTTAGTCCATTAGAAAAAGTCTCTGAGCTTATATAGTATAAACAAAACCAAAACAACACAATGAGGACCCTTTGGGCCGAAATTGTTCAATAGATCAGATATGGGTTACTGTTATGGCTGAGTAACATCAGAAAGAGTCTTTGAGATATATAGTCGTTGCTTTTGGGGACCCCTTGGCCAGAAGTAATTTTTCAATGGGCAAATATAGATGGTCTGATGTAAAACATCAGAAGGATTCAATGAGTTTATGTATAATTTTAAAAAAAATTGATGACCCTTTCGAAAGAAATATGTTCTTTTTGTCAATTTTTTATGGGACTACTGAATGGCTTACGTAAACATAGAACAAGTCTCTGAGTTTATATTAACCCCCCCCCCCCCCCCATTTTGAGGAACATTTGTCTAGATCTAAGTACAATAGATCTGATATGGACTCTGTATGGCTGACGCAAACAAGAATTGTTTTTCATTGGGCCAAATTGGTTGGCTGGGATGTAATATCAGAAGTTGTAAAAGAGATGTGTAGTAAGTTCATTTAGAGTACCTTTGGCCAGAAATATATTCATGAGGTCAAATATGGAAATCTTAAAGGCTGACCTCTAACAGTCAGGAGTCCAGGAGTTTATATATAAAAATTCAAAAAATTGAGGACCCTTTGGACAGAAATATATCATGAGGTCAATATGGACTATGTATGGCTTACAGTCACACAGAAGAGGCTCTGAGTTTATGTAGTTTAAAAAAAAAAAAAAAAAGTATGGACCCTTTGGATGAAATATGTTCAGTAGATATGGACTTCTGTATGGTGAGGTAACATCAGAAAGAGGGGTCTTTGAGAATACATAGTAAGTTGCCTTTTTTGGGGACCCTTTGGCCAGAAGGTATTTTCCATGGGCCAAATATAGGACTGGTGATGTACAAAAGTGATTCAATGAGTTCTTATTTAATTAAAAAAATTGAAAACCCTTTGGAATGTAATATGTCATTATGTCAAATATGCCTACTGTATGGCTTAAATCACATCAGAAAAATTCTCTGAGCTTATATTAGTAAAAAAAAACAACAAAAAAACGAGGACCCATTGGGCAGGAAATATGTTCAATAGATCAGTTATGGGTACTGTATGACTGAGGTTACCTCCAGAAAGAGTCTTTGAGAATATTATAGTAAGTTGCCTTTTGGGGACCCTTTGGCCAGAAGTATTTTAAATGGGCCCAAATATTAGGACTGACTGATGTAACAGAAGGATTCAATGGGTATTATATTTATAAAAAAAAATTGAAGACCCTTTAGTACAGAAATATGTCATTATGTCAAAATATGGACTACTGTATGGCTTACGGTACATTAGAAAAAGTTCTATGAGCTTATTTACAAAACTAAAAAAACAAAAAAAAACAACGAGGACCCTTTGGGCCAGAAATATGTTTCAATAGATCATATATGGGTACTGTATGGCTGAGGGTAACATCGGAAGAGTCTTTGTGAATATAATAGTAAGTTGCCTTTTGGGGACCCCTTGGCCAGATGTATTTTCAAATGGGGCAAATATAGATTGCTGATGTAATCAGAAGGATTCAATGAGTTAATGTATTAATTTAAAAAAATTGATGGACCCTTACGAAAGAAATATGTTCATTATGTCAAAATGGACTACTGAATTGCTTACGTTACTTCAGACAACGTCTCTGGAGTTTATATAGTTAAAAAAAAACAATTTGAGAAACATTGTCTACGATATAAGTACAAAATTTCAGATATTGGACTACTGTATGGGGCTGACGAAACATAATGAAATGGTTTTCTTTGCGGCCAAATTATAGGTTGGTGATGTACATCAGAAGTAGTCAAGCGAATGTTAGTAGTTCATTTAGAGTACGTTCTGGCCAGAAATATATTCATGAGGTCAAATATGGAATTTCTTAATGACTGAGCTAAATTCAGGGAGTCCATGAGTTTAATAATAAAAAACAAATTGAGGACCCTTTGGACAGAAATATATTCATTTGGTCTAAATTTGGCTAATGTATGGCTTACGTCCACAGAAGGATCTATGAGTTTATTTAGTAAAAAAAATGTGGGACCCTTTGGACAGTAATATGTTCAATAGATATGGACTGTATGCTGAGCTAACAATCAGAAAGAGTCTTTGTGAATATATAGTAAGTTGCCTTTTTGGGACCCTTGTGGCCAGAAGTATTTTCCATGGGCCAAATATAGACTGGTGATGTAACAGAAGGTTCAATGAGTTTTTATATATAACAAAAAAAAATTTAAAAAACCCTTTGGAATGAAATATGTTCATATGTCAAATATGGCTTACGTCACATCAGAAAAAGTCTCTGAGCTTATTTAGTTAAAAAAAAAACGAGGACCCTTGGGCCAGTAATATGTTCAATAGATCAGATATGGCTTACTTTATCGCTTGAGGTAACCCATCAGGAAAGAGTCTTTGAGAATATATAGGAAGTTGCCTTTTGGGGACCTTTGGCCAAAGTATTTTAAATGGGACAAATATAGACTGGATGATTGTAACAGAAGGATTTCATGGAGTGTATATATAATAAAAAAATTGAAGACCTTTGGACAGAAATATGTTCATTATGTCAAAATATGGACCATGTATGGTTACGTCACATTGAAAAAGTTTTGAGCTATATAGCAAACCCCACCCCCCCCCGAACAAAAAACAACGTGACCTTTGGTCCAGAACAATGTCAATTGATCAGATATGGGTTACTGTTTGGCTGAGGTAAAAATCAGAAGGTCGTTGAGAATAATGTAAGTTGCTTTTGGGGACACTTTGGCCAGAAGTATTTTCAATGGGGCACAAATATAGACTGGCTGATGTAACATCAGGAAGGATTCAATGACTTTATATATAATTAAAAGAAATTTGAAGACCTTGGAAAGAAATTGGTTTATTATGTCCAAATGTGGAATACTGTTGGCTTACGTCACATCAGGAAAGTCTCTGTGTTTATATAGGTAAAAAACATTTGCGGAACCTTTGTCTAGATATAAGTTACATAGATCAAATTGGACTACTGGTATGCGGACGTAAACATTAAGATTCTATGAGTTAATATATTTAAAAACCAAAAATTTGAGTATCCTTTGGGACAGAGATATGTTCAATAGAACAGATATGGGCTACTGTATGGCTGTGGTACATCAGAAAGAGTCTTTGATAATATATAAAAGGTTGCCTTTTTTGGTACCCTTTTGGCCGAAGAATTTTCCATGGGCCAAAATATAGATCGGCTGAAGTAACCTCAGAAGGATTAATGACTTTATATAGAACATTAAAAAAAATTTGAAGACCCTTTGGAAAGAAATATGTTCATTATGTCAATTTGGACTACGTTTGGTTACGTCCACATTAGAAAAGTCTCTGAGCTTATATAGTAAAACAAAAACCAAAAACAAAACGACAATGAGGACCCTTTGGGGCCAGAAAATATGTTCAATAGTTCAGTTATGGGGTACTGTATGGCTGAGGTAACATCAGAAAGAGTCTTTGAGTATTTTAGTACGTTGCCTTTTTGGGGACCTTTGGCCAGAAGTATTTTTCAATGGCAATATAGATGGCTGATGTAATCAGAGGATTCATGAGTTTATGTTATAATTTTAAAAAAGTGATGACCCTTTCGAAAGAAATATGTTCTTTATTCAAATAAGGATAACTGAATGGCTTACGTAACATCAGAAAACATGTCTCTGAGTTATATAGTAAAAAAAAAAGTTGGCGGAACATTTGTCTAGAATAAGTACAATAGATCAGATATGGACTACTGTTATGGCTGACGAAACCTAAGAATTGTTTTTCATTGGGCCCCAAATATAGGTTGGCGGATGTAATATCAGAAGTAGTGCAAAGATGAATGTGTAGTAAGTTCCATTTAGAGTTACCTTCTGCCAGAAAATATATCATGAGGTCAAATTTGGAATCTTAATGGCTGGACCTAACATCAGGAGTCCATGAGTTTATATATAAAAAAAACCAAATTGAGTGAACTTTGGACGAAATAAATTCATTTGGTCAAATATGGACTACTGTATGGCTTACGTCACAACAGAAGGTGTCTCGAGTTTATGTGTAAAAAAAAAAAAAAGTAGGACCTTTGGACTGGAATATGTTCAATGATTTGGACTACTGTATGGTGAGGTAACATCAGAAAAAGAGTCTCTGAGAATACATAGTAGTTGCCTTTTTTGGGACCTTTTGGCCTGAAGTATTTTCATGGGCCAAATATTGATGGCTGATGTAACAAAAGGAATACAATGAGTTTTATATATAATAAAAAAAATTGAAACCTTAGGAATGAATATGTTCATTATGTCAAATTGGCCTACTGTATGGTTACATCACATCAGAAAAAGTCCTTGCGTTCATATAGTTAAAAAAAAAAAAAAAAAAAAAAACGAGGACCATTGGGCCTGAATATGTTCAATAGATCAGATACTGGGCTACTGTATGACTGAGGGTTACATCAGAAAGAGGTCTTTGTGTTTTATAGTAAGTGCCTTTTGGTGGGACCTTTTGCCAGAAGTTTTTTAATGGGCCAAAATAATAGGACTGACTGATGTAACGAAGGATTCAATGGGTTTATTATAATAATACAAATTGATGACCCTTTTGTACAGAAATATGTTCATTATGTCAATTATGGGACTTAATGTATGGCTTACGTCACATTAGAAAAAGTCTCTGAGCTTATATAGCAAAAAAAAAACAAAAAAAAAACAATGAGGACCCTGGGCCATGTTATATGTTCAATAGATCATATATGGGCTATGTATGGTGAGGTAACTCAGAATGAGTCTTTGAGAATAATTGTAAGTGCCTTTGGGGGACCTTTGGGCCAGAAGTATTTCAAATGGGGCAAATTTAGATTGGCTGATGTAAACAGAAGGATTCAATGAGTTAATGTATAATTTAAAAAAAAATTGATGACCCTATTCGAAAGAAATAAGTTCATTATGTCAAATATGGACTAACATGAATAGTTAGTCACATCAGAACATAGTCTCTGAGTTTATATAGTTAAAAAAAACAATCTTTGAGGGAACATTTGTCTAGATATCAGTACAAAATAATCATATATGATACTGTATGGCTGACGAAACATAAAGAAAATGTTTTATGGGCCAAATAGAGGTTTGACTGATGTATCATCAGAAGTAGTCAAAGAGAATGTGTAGTAAGTTCCATTTTGAGTACGTTCTGGCCAGATTTTTTATATTCATGAGGTCAAATAGGAATTCTTAATGACTGAGCTAACATAGGAGCCATGAATGTTTATTATAAAAAACAAATGAGGACCCTTAGGACCAGTAATATATTCATTGGGTCAATTGACTACTGTATGGCGCTTACGTCACAACAAAGGAGTCTCTGAGTTTATATAGTAAAAAAAATGTGGACCCTTTGGACAGAATATGTTCAATAGTATGGACTGTATGGCCTGAGCTAACATCAGAAAGAGTTCTTTGGAATATATTGTAAGTTGGCTTTTTGGGACCTTGGCAGGAAAAGTATTTTCATGGGCCAAATATAGACTGGCTGATGTACAGAAGGATTCAATGAGTTGATATATAACAAAAAAATTGAAAACCTTTGGAATGAAATATTGTTCATTTATGTCAAATATGGCTTACGTCACATCAGAAAAAGTCTCTGAGCTTATATAGTTAAAAAACGAGGACCCATTGGGCCAGAAATATGTTCAATAGATCAGATATGGGCTACTTTATCGCTGAGGTAACATCAGAAAGAGTCTTTGAGAATATATAGTAAGTTGCCTTTTGGGGACCCTTTGGCCAAAAGTATTTTAAATGGGCCAAATATAGACTGGCTGATGTAACAGAAGGATTCAATGAGTTTATATATAATAAAAAAAAATTGAAGACCCTTTGGACAGAAATATGTTCATTATGTCAAATATGGACCACTGTATGGCTTACGTCACATTAGAAAAAGTCTCTGAGCTTATATAGCAAAAAAAAAAAAAAAAATACAACAACGAGGACCCTTTGGGCCAGAAATATGTTCAATAGATCAGATACGGGCTACTGTATGGCTGAGGTAACATCAGAAAGAGTGTTTGAGAATATAAAGTAAGTTGCCTTTTGGGGACCCTTTGGCCAGAAGTATTTTCAATTGGGTAAATACAGACTGGCTGATGTAACATCAGAAGGATTCAATGAGTTTATATATAATTTTAAAAAAAAATTGATGACCCTTTGGAAAAAAATATGTTCATTATGTCAAATATGGACTACTGTGTGGCTTATGTCACATTAGAAAAAGCCTCTGAGCTTATATAGTAAAAAAAAAAAAAAAAAAAAAAATGAGGACCCTTTGGGCCAGAAATATGTTCAATAGATCAGATATGGTCTACTGTATGGCTGAGGTAACATCAGAAAGAGTCTTTGAGAATATATAGTAAGTTGCCTTTTGGGGACCCTTTGGCCAGAAGTATTTTGAATGGGGCAAATATAGACTGGCTGATGTGACATCAGAAGGATTCAATGAGTTTATGTATAATTTAAAAAAAAATGGATGACCCTTTGGAAAGAAATATGTTCATTATGTCAAATATGGACTACTGAATGGCTCATGTCACATCAGAAGTCTCTGAGTTTATATAGTTAAAAAATAATAATTTGAGGAACATTTGTCTAGATATAAGTACAATAGATCAGATATGGACTACTGTATGGCTGACGTAACATTAAGAAATGTTTTCATTGGGCCAAATAGTCAAAGAGAATATGTAGTAAGTGCCATATAGAGTACCTTCTGGCCAGAAAGATATTCATGAGGTCAAATATGGAATTCTGAATGGCTGACGTAACATCAGAAGTCCATGAGTTTATATATAAAAAAACACAATTGAGGACCCTTTGGGCCAGAAATATGTTCAATAGATCAGATATGGGCTACTGTATGGCTGAGGTAACATCAGAAAGAGTCTTTGAGAATATATAGTAAGTTGCCTTTTGGGGGACCCTTTGGCCAGCAGTATTTTTCAGTGGGGCAAATATAGACTGGCTGATGTAACATCAGAAGGATTCAATGAGTTTATATATAATTTTAAAAAATTGAAGTGCTTTGGAAAGAAATATGTTCATTATGTCAGATATGGACTACTGTATGGTTGACGTAACATAAAGATTATATAAGTTAATATATTTTTAAAAAACAAACAATATAGTTTAAATGGTAAATAGAAACATTTTGAGGACCCATTGTACCCATTGGAGATATGTTCAATAGATCTGATAAGGACATTTGGATGGCTGATGTAACTTCAGAGAAAGTCAATCAGTATGTGGAGAAAGTTCAAGATTGAGGACTCTTTAGGAAGAACTATGTTGAATATGTTAAAAATGGACTGCTGTCTGGCTGATTTAACATCAGAAAGAATCTATGAGGATATACAATAAGATGCCTGGACCCTTTGGCCAGAAGTTTTTTCAATGAGCCAAATATAGGTTGGCTGATGTATCATCAGAAGGATTCCATGAATTTAAATTGTAAAAAAAACATTTTGAGGACCCATTGGCCAGAGATATGTTCAAAACATCAGATATGGACTTTGGTATGGGTTATTTAACTTCCGAAAAAATCTATGAGAATATATAGTAATTTGCCTTTTGGGAACCATTTGGCCAGAATTTATTTAATGGGCCAAATATAGGCTTGCTGATGTAACATCAGCAGTAGTCAATGAGAATGTGTAGTAAGTTGCAAATCGAGTGATCCCTAGCCAAAAATATATTCATGATTTAAAATATTGACTACTCTATATGGCTGACGTAACATTAGAAGGAGTTCATGAGTTTATATAAATAAATAAAAATATTGAAAACAGAAATATTTTCAATGGGCAAAATGCAGGCTTGCTGACGCAACATCAGAAGAAATCAAGGAGGATGTGTAGAAAGTTTAATATCGAAGTCTCTCGCCATAAATATGTCCATTAGGTCAAACTTGGACAATAACATAAAAGTCAAATGCTCTTTGTTGCTTTGCAATTCCTTCAAGAACTCATTCCGTAGTGCATTGAAGAGATGTGCAATGCAATCTACTGTGTATTGCACAAACGATCAAGTGTTGTGCATTGAAGAATAACATATAGGTAATAGCACTTTTTCGCACTGTAATGCATTCAAGAACGAACTCATTCCTTTTCCGGTTGAAGATATTTCCAATTCAATTTGCCCTTGCATATGCATTGCACATACGATCAAGCGTTGTGAATTGAAAAATAAAATAAATGTAATATGCACTTTTCCGCATTGCAATGCATTAAAGAAATAACTCATTCCGTAGTGCACTGAAAAGATGTACAAAGATGTGCATTGCATTGCACAAGCGTTGTCCATTGAAGAATAACATTTAAGTAATATGCACTTTGTTGCATTGCAATGCATTCAAGAACTAACTCATTTCGTAGTGCTTTGAAGATATGTGTAATGCAATCTACTGTTGCATTGCATTGTACATACGATCCAGCGTTGTGCGTTGAAGAATAACATATAGGTAATAGCACTTTTTTGCATTGAAATGCATTCAAGAACGAACTCATTCCTTACTACGTTGAAGAAATGTGCAATGCATTCTGCTGTTGCATTAGCATTGCACATACGAACAAGCGTTGTGCATAGACATATAACACAAAAGCAAAATGCATTTTCCGCATTGCAATTCATTCTAGAACTAATTAATTGCTTCATGCGTTGAAGCGATGTCTAATGCAATCTGCCCTTGCATATGTATTGCACATACGATCAAGCGTTGTGAATTGAAAAATAAAATAAATGTAATATGCACTTTTCAGCATTGCAATGCATTAAAGAAAGCATTGCAATGCATTGAAAAGATGTAAAAAGATATGCATTGCATTGCACAAGCGTTGTCCATTGAAGAATAACATTTAAGTAATATGCACTTTGTTGCATTGCAATGCATTCAAGAACTAACTCATTTCGAAGTGGTTTGAAGATATGTGTAATGCAATATACTGTTGCACTGCATTGTACATACGATCCAGCGTTGTGCATTGAAGAATATAGGTAATAGCACTTTTTTGCATTGAAATGCATTCAAGAACGAACTCATTCCTTACTACGTTGAAGAAATGTGCAATGCATTCTGCTGTTGCATTAGCATTGCACATAGGAACAAGCGTTGTGCATAGACATATAACACAAAAATAATATGCACTTTCCGCATTGCAATTCATTCTAGAACTAATTAATTGCTTCATGCGTTGAAGCGATGTCTAATGCAATCTGCCCTTGCATAGCATTGCACATACGAACAATCGTTGTGCATAGATATATAAGACAAAAGTAATATGCACTTTCCGCATTGCAATTCATTCTAGAACTAATTAATTCCTTTATGCGTTGAAGCGATGTCTAATGCAATCTGCCCTTGCATAGCATTGTACATACGATCAAGCGTTGTGCATTGAAGAATAACAAAAATCAAATGCACTTTTTTGCATTGCAATGCAGAACTAACTCTTTACGTAGTGCATTGAAGAGATGCGCAGTGTAGCGTGCTGTTGCATTCTCGCACAAGTGTTGTGCATTGAATAATAACATATGTTAAATGAACTTTGTTGCAGTACAATGCATTCAAGAACTAACTCATTCCGTACTACGCTGAAGAAATGTGCAATGCATTCTGCTGTTGCATAAGCATTGCACATACGATCAAGCGTTGTGCACTGAAGATTAACATAAGTAAAAAGCACTTGTTGCTTTGCAATGTATTCAAGAATTAAATCATTTTTTCGTCTCCTGAATCTGCACTTGCATCTTTGCACATGCGATCAAGCGTTGTGCATTAAAGAAAAACATAATAGTCAAATGCACTTTTTTGCATTGCAATTAATTAAAGAACTAACTCGTTCCGTAGTTTATTGAAGAGATGTGCAATGCAGCATGCTGATGCATTGGATTGCACAAGCGTTGTGCATTGAAGAATAACATTTATTTAATATGTACTTTGTTGCATTGCAATGAACGAAAAGCATTCCTTTAGGCGTTGCAGAGATGTTCAATGCAGTTTTCTCTTGCATAGCATTGCACATACGATCAAGCGTTGTGCACTGAAGATTAACATAAGTATTAGCACTTGTTGCTTTGCAATGCATTCAAGAACGAACTCATTACTTTTTGCGTTGAAGAATTTGCAACTCAATTTGCTCTTGTCACATACGAACAAGCGTTGTGCATAGACATATAACGTAAAAGTAATATGCAATTTGTTGCATTGCAAAGCATTAAAGAATTAACTCATTCCTTACTACGTTGAAGAAATGTGCAATGCATTCTGCTGTTGCTTAGCATTGCACATACGATCAAGCGTTGTGCATAGACATATAACATAAAAGTAATATGCACTTTGTTGCAGTGCAAAGCATTAAAGAACTAACTTATTCCTTACTACGTTGAAGAAATGTGTATTGCATTCTGCTGTTGCATAGCATTGCACATACGATCAAGCGTTGTGCATAGACGTATAACATAAAAGTAATATGCATTTTCCGCATTGCAATTCATTCTAGAACTAATTAATTCCTTTATGCGTTGAAGTGATGTCTAATGCAATCTGCACTTGCATAGCATTGCACATACGATCAAGCGTTGTGCATTGAAGAATAACTAAAATCAAATGCACTTTTTTGCATTGCAATGCAGAACTAACTCTTTACGTAGTGCATTGAAGAGATGCGCAGTGCAGCGTGCTGTTGCATTCTTGCACAAGTGTTGTGCATTGAATAATAACATATGTTAAATGAACTTTGTTGCAGTACAATGCATTCAAGAACTAACTCATTCCGTACTACGCTGAAGAAATGTGCAATGCATTCTGCTGTTGCATAAGCATTGCACATACGATCAAGCGTTGTGCAATGAAGATTAACATAAGTAAAAAGCACTTGTTGCTTTGCAATGCATTCAAGAATTAAATCATTCTTTCGTCTCCTGAATCTGCACTTGCATCTTTGCACATGCGATCAAGCGTTGTGCATTAAAGAAAAATATAATAGTCAAATGCACTTTTTTGCATTTCAATTAATTAAAGAACTAACTCGTTCCGTAGTTTATTGAAGAGATGTGCAATGCAGCATGCTGACGCATTGGATTGCACAAGCGTTGTGCATTGAAGAATAACATATGTTAAATGAACTTTGTTGCAGTACAATGCATTCAAGAACTAACTCATTCCGTACTACGCTGAAGAAATGTGCAATGCATTCTGCTGTTGCATAAGCATTGCACATACGATCAAGCGTTGTGCACTGAAGATTAACATAAGTAAAAAGCACTTGTTGCTTTGCAATGTATTCAAGAATTAAATCATTTTTTCGTCTCCTGAATCTGCACTTGCATCTTTGCACATGCGATCAAGCGTTGTGCATTAAAGAAAAACATAATAGTCAAATGCACTTTTTTGCATTGCAATTAATTAAAGAACTAACTCGTTCCGTAGTTTATTGAAGAGATGTGCAATGCAGCATGCTGATGCATTGGATTGCACAAGCGTTGTGCATTGAAGAATAACATTTATTTAATATGTACTTTGTTGCATTGCAATGAACGAAAAGCATTCCTTTAGGCGTTGCAGAGATGTTCAATGCAGTTTTCTCTTGCATAGCATTGCACATACGATCAAGCGTTGTGCACTGAAGATTAACATAAGTATTAGCACTTGTTGCTTTGCAATGCATTCAAGAACGAACTCATTACTTTTTGCGTTGAAGAATTTGCAACTCAATTTGCTCTTGTCACATACGAACAAGCGTTGTGCATAGACATATAACGTAAAAGTAATATGCAATTTGTTGCATTGCAAAGCATTAAAGAATTAACTCATTCCTTACTACGTTGAAGAAATGTGCAATGCATTCTGCTGTTGCTTAGCATTGCACATACGATCAAGCGTTGTGCATAGACATATAACATAAAAGTAATATGCACTTTGTTGCAGTGCAAAGCATTAAAGAACTAACTTATTCCTTACTACGTTGAAGAAATGTGTATTGCATTCTGCTGTTGCATAGCATTGCACATACGATCAAGCGTTGTGCATAGACGTATAACATAAAAGTAATATGCATTTTCCGCATTGCAATTCATTCTAGAACTAATTAATTCCTTTATGCGTTGAAGTGATGTCTAATGCAATCTGCCCTTGCATAGCATTGCACATACGATCAAGCGTTGTGCATTGAAGAATAACTAAAATCAAATGCACTTTTTTGCATTGCAATGCAGAACTAACTCTTTACGTAGTGCATTGAAGAGATGCGCAGTGCAGCGTGCTGTTGCATTCTTGCACAAGTGTTGTGCATTGAATAATAACATATGTTAAATGAACTTTGTTGCAGTACAATGCATTCAAGAACTAACTCATTCCGTACTACGCTGAAGAAATGTGCAATGCATTCTGCTGTTGCATAAGCATTGCACATACGATCAAGCGTTGTGCAATGAAGATTAACATAAGTAAAAAGCACTTGTTGCTTTGCAATGCATTCAAGAATTAAATCATTCTTTCGTCTCCTGAATCTGCACTTGCATCTTTGCACATGCGATCAAGCGTTGTGCATTAAAGAAAAATATAATAGTCAAATGCACTTTTTTGCATTTCAATTAATTAAAGAACTAACTCGTTCCGTAGTTTATTGAAGAGATGTGCAATGCAGCATGCTGACGCATTGGATTGCACAAGCGTTGTGCATTGAAGAATAACATTTATTTAATATGTACTTTGTTGCATTGCAATGAACGAAAGGCATTCCTTTATGCGTTGCAGAGATGTTCAATGCAGTTTTCTCTTCTATTGCATTGCACATACGATCAAGCGTTGTGCACTGCAGATTAATATCACTTGTTGCTTTGCACTGCATTCAAAATTAAATAATTCCTTCTTGCCCTGAAGAGATGTGCAATTCAAGCTGCTGTTGAATAGCAGTGCACATACGGTCAAGCGTTGTGTCTTGATGTACTCTTTGGCCAGAAAATGGTAGGTAAGTAGGTCACAAATGGACTACTGCATGGCTAATGTAACATCAGATTGAATCAGTGAATAAGTAAGCTTTGGACAGAAAAATATTATGTTATTTAAATATGGAGTATAGCTGATGTAACAGAAGACGTCAATCAGTATGTGAAGAATGTTCAGAATAAAGGACTCTTTAGCAGAAAAAATGTCCATCAGGTCAAATATGGACTACTGTCTGGCTGATTCAACATCAGAAGGAGTCTATGGGTTTATAATATAAAAAAAAAACTTTTGAGGAGCCTTTGGACAGAGAAAGGGTCAAAGGGTCCTCAAAAGTTTTTTTTACCATATAAACTCATAGACTCCTGATGTTAAATCAGCCAAACAGTTTTCCATATTTGACCTGCTGAACGTATTTATGGCCAAAGAGTCCTCGATATTGAACTTTTTACACATTTTCATTGACTACTTCTGATTTTTCTTCAGGCAGCATATATTTGACCTATTTAAAATATTTCTGGCCAAAGGGTCCCCAAAAGGTACCTTACCATATATTCTCATAGACTCTTTCTGATGTTAAATCAGCCAGAGAGTTGTCCATATATGACCTGTTGACCATCAATCTTGAACTTTCTACTTTCATTGAATCCTTCTGAATTTAAGTCAGTCATACAATAGTCCTTTAATGATCCATTGAACATATCTCTGGCCTAAGGTTCATGTTGATGGATGTTGATTTTTCTATACATTCTAGTTGACTCCTTATGATGTTTCTTCAGTCGTACAGAACTCCGTAATAGACCTACTGAACATATTACTGAAAAAAGGGTTGTAAAAAGGAAATATTCTACATGATCTCATAGACACTTTCTGGTTTTGAATCAGCCGTACAGCAGACCATATTTGACCTACTGTACATATTTCTGGCCCAAGAGTACTTAATATTGAACTCTCTGCACATTCTCATTGGACTACTTTTGATGTTACATACGTCAGACTATGTTTGACCCATTGAAAATATTTATGGCCAAAGGGTCCCCAAAAGGTACCTTACCATATATTCTCATAGACTCTTTCTGATTTTAAATCAGCCAGAGAGTTGTCCATATTTGACCTGCTGACTATATCTGTCCAAAGAGTCCTCAAAATATTTTTTTACTATATAAACTCATAGACTTCTTCTCATGTTGAGATATTATAAGCCATACTGTAACCCATATGTAACACTGAACATATTTCTGGTCAAACAGTACTCAATCTTAAACATTTAGTATTTACTTATTGCCTGCTTCTGATGTTAAATCAGCCAGACAGTAGTCCATATTTGACTTAACATATATCTGCCAAAGAGTCCTGGATATTGATTTTTCTATACGTTCTCATTGTGATGCTACGTCAGTCGTACAGAAGAAGTCCAAAATAGACCTACTGAACATATTATTGGCCGAAGAGCTGTAAAAAGGTAAACACTCATAAACTCTTTCTGGTGTTAAATCAGCCGCATAATAGTCCAAATTTGAATGAATTAACATATTTCTGTTCAAAGAGTACTCGATATTGAACTATATTGAAATCAGCCAGACCATAGTAGTCCATATCTGATCTATTGAACATATTTCTGGCTAAAGGTTCCTAAAGAGGTTTTTTACTAAACTCATAGACTCTTTCTGATGTTACCTCAGCCATATAGTAGATCATATTTAACCTATTGAACATATTTCAGGCCAAAGAGTACTCGATCTTGAATATTTTGTACATAGTCATTGTTCAAGATTAAGTACTTTTTGACAAGAAATATATGCAGCAGGTGTTGGACAACTGTCTTGCTGATTTAACATCAGAAGGAGTCTATGAGTTTATGTAGTAAAAAACTTTTATGGACCCTTTGGCCAATTCGATAGACCATATATGTGCTTTTGTACGGCAAAGTTCAAGATTGAGGACTTTACCAAAAAATATGTTCAGCAGCTTAAATATGGACTTCCTGCTGACGTGACATCAGAAGGAGTCATGTAAAGAATGTTCAAGAATGTTCAAGAATTTACAGAAGGTCAAATATGAGTCAAATAAAGTATGTGAATATATATTATGTTGCCTTTTGACAACCGTCAAACAGTAGGTCAATTACGGCTGATGTAACATCAGGAGTATTTTGTATAGAAAATTCAAGATCAAGTACTCTTTGGCAAAACACATGTTCATCAGGTCAAATATGGACTACTGCCTGACTGACTTGACATCAGAAAAAGTCTATGAAAATAAAAAAAGAATGGTTCTATTTGACAACCCTTTGGCCAGAAATATGTTTAGTAGGTCTAATTACGGACTGACGTGACATCAGAAGGGGTCAATGACTATGTATAGAATGATCAAGATCATTTCTTTGGCAGAAATATGTTCAGGGGGTCAAATATGAAAATAAAAAAAATGAAAATACGATTTGACATCAGAAGGAATCTATGAATTTATATAGTAAAGAACATGTTGAAGTCCATCACCGTAGCTGAAGTCACCGAGGTAGTCAAGAAACTCCCTGAATACGTCAAGTCTCTGGATGTTGTGGGGCTGTCTTGGTTGACACGAAGCAGGAGCTTGGTTCGCATTGCCGGCAGTAAGTCAGACTTCTTCCTGGTGCATGTTGGACTCCGGCAGGGCTGTCCTTTGTCGCCGGTTCTGTTCATAATTTTTATGGACAGAATTTCTAGGCGCAGCCAGGGGCCGGAGGGTGTCAGGTTTGGGGACCACACGATTTCATCTCTGCTCTTTGCGGATGATGTTGTCGTGTTGGCCCCTTCAGACCAGGACCTTCAGCATGCACTGGGACGGTTTGCAGCCGAGTGTGAAGCGGTTGGGATGAGAATCAGCACCTCCAAATCCGAGGCCATGGTCCTCAGTCGGAAAAGGGTGGCTTGCCAGCTTCAGGTTGGTGGAGAGTTCCTGCCTCAAGTGGAGTTTAAGTATATTGGGGTTTTGTTCACGAGTGAGGGAAGGATGGAACGGGAGATTGACAGACGGATCGGTGCAGCTTCTCCAGTAATGCGGTCGATGTTCCGGTCTGTCGTGGTCGATTTACCGGTCAATCTACGTTCCTACTCTCACCTATGTTCATGAGCTTTGGGTCATGACCGAAAGGACAAGATCCCGGATACAGGCGGCCGAAATGAGCTTTCTCCGCAAGGTGGCTGGGCGATCCCTCAGAGATAGGGTGAGAAGCTCGGTCACTCGGGAGGAGCTCAGTGTAGAGCTGCTGCTCCTCCACATCGAGAGGGGTCAGCTGAGGTGGCTCGGGCATCTGTTCCGGATGCATCCTGGACGCCTTCCCGGGAAGGTGTTCCGGGCATGTCCCACTGGGAGGAGACCCCGGGGAAGACCTCCACGCTGGAGGGACTATGTCTCCCGGCTGTCCCGGGAACGCCTCTGTGTCCCCCCGGAAGAGCTGGAGGAAGTGTCTAGAGAGAGGGAAGTCTGGGATCTCTGCTTAGACTCCTGCCCCCCGCGACCTGGCCCCGGATAAGCGGAAGAAGATGGATGGATGGATGGATGTTGAAGTCCCTTTGGCCAGAAATATGTTTAATAGATCATATATGGACTATTTTATGACTGATGTAACAATAGGAGTCAATGAGAATACAGAGAATGTTTAAGATATTGTACTCTTTGGCCTGAAATATGTTTATAGGTTAAATATGGACAACCATTCGACTGAGGTAACATCAGAAAAACTCTATGAAAATATATAGTATGCTGTCTTTTGACAAACCTATGGCTAGGTCAATTTTGTACTTTTTTTTATGATTGACGTAACATTAGAAGTTATGATAATGTATAGAAGATCATGATCGAAGTCTGTTTGGCCAGATATATGTTCAGTATATGAAATATGGACTCTCTGGTTAATGTAACATCAGAAAAAGCCAATCAGTATGCATATTAAGGTCTGCGTATCAAGATTGAGGACTCTTTGGCCGGAAATATGTTTAAAAGGTCACATATAGATTACTGTCTGGCTTCCATCAGGAGTCAAAGAGTTTTATAGAAAGTGAAAAATTATTGAGGACTCTTTGGCCAGGATTTCTGTACGCCTGATGGCTGTATGGATGTCCACATATGGACTACTAATCAGTACGATAAGCCAAACGGCTTATATAACATCATGGCTCAGATGCATAAACTGCTAAGTCTAGTCTTACGAGTTAGTCATAAAAAAAAAATCTTTAAGAATGTTCACAACCGTTTTAAGTAAGTTATATAGAAACAGATTGATCTAATTTAATTAAGATTTTTTTTTTTTTTTAGTAAAAAAAAAAAAGATTGATTGCCACTTGACTGACTGCTAGTTGGTCATACTAGCACTTAAGTCACAGTCTTAACATAAAGGCTATGTTAATGCAACTGGCCCTGGGAGTCAATCAGTTCTATAGAAAGTTCAATATCAAGTACTCTTTAGCAAGAAATGTATTCACTAGGTCAAATATAGACTTCTGTATGGCTGACGTAACATCAAAAGGACTCAATGAGTATGTATAGCAAATTCAAGATCAAGAACTCTTTGGCCAGAAATCTGTTCAGTAGGCCAAATATGGACTACTGTCTGGTGGTTGATGAAACATCAGAAGAAGCCAATAATTATGTGTAGAAAGTTCAAGATTGAGGACTCTTTGGCCGGATATCTGTTCAAAAGGTCACATATGGAATACTGACTGGCTCATATAACATCAGGAGATAATGACTTCTATAGAAAGTTCAAGATTTTTTAACTAGAAACATGTTCATTAGATCAAATATACAGTAGACTATACAGCAGACTTCTGTATGGCTGACGTAACATCAAAAGGACTCAATGACTATGTATAGAAAGTTCAAGATCAAATAGTCTTGGGCCAGAAGTCTTTTCAGTAGGTCAAATATGGCCTAAACTGTATGGCTGACGAAACTTAAGAAGGATTTAATGAAGAACGTATAGAAAAATCAAGATCAAGTACTCTTTGGCCAAATAAATGGTCATTCAGTCAAAGGCTGGCTGACGTAACACCAGAAGTAGTCAATGAGAATGTGTAGAAAGTTCAATATCGAGTACTCTTTGGACAGAAAAATGTTCATTAGGTGAAATACGGACTACTGTATGGCTGAGGTAACATCTGAAAGAGTCTTAGGGAATATTAAGTAAGTTGCCTTTTGGGGACCCTTTGGCCAGAAGTATTTTAATGGGTCAAATATAGACTGGCTGATGTAACATCAGAAGGATTCAATGACTTTATATATAATTTAAAAAAAAATTGAAGACCCTTTGGAAAGAAATATGTTTATTATGTCAAATATGGACTACTGTATGGCTTACGTCACATCAGAAGAAGTCTCTGAGTTTATATAGTTAAAAATTTTTTTTTGAAAAACCTTTGTCTAGATATATGTACAATAGATTAGATATGGACTACTGTATGGCTGACGTAACATAAAGATTCTATGAGTTAATATATTTTTAAAAACAAACATTTTGAGAACCCTTTGGGCCAGAAATATGTTCAATAGATCAGATATTGGCTACTGTATGGCTGAGGTAACATCAGAAAGAGTCTTTGAGAATATATAGTAAGTTGCCTTTTGGGGACCCTTTGGCCAGAAGTATTTTCAATGGGTCAGATATGGACTGGCTGATGTAACGTCAGAAGGATTCAATGAGTTAATATAAAATAAAATAAAAATCGAAGACCCCTTGGAAAGAAATATGTTCATTATGTCATATATGGACTACTGAATGGCTTACATCAGAAGAAGTCTCTGAGTTTATATAGTTAAAAATAATAATAATTTGAGGAACCTTTGTCTAGATATAAATACAATAGATCAGATATGGACTACTGTATGGCTGACGTAACATAAATATTCTATGAGTTAATATATTTTTAAAAACAAACATTTTGAGAACCCTTTGGGCCAGAGATATGTTCAGTAGATCAGATATGGACTACTGTATGGCTGAGGTAACATCAGAAAGAATCTTTCAGTTTAAATAGTAGTTTAAATGGACAGAATTATGTTCATTATGTCAAATATGGACTACTGTAATGCTTACGTCACATTAGAAAAAGTCTCAGAGCTTATATAGTAAAAAAAACAAAAAAAAAAAAACAATGAGGACCCTTTGGGCCAGAAATATGTACAATAGATTAGATATGGACTACTGTATGGCTGACGTAACATAAAGATTCTATGAGTTAATATATTTTTAAAAACAAACATTTTGAGAACCCTTTGGGCCAGAAATATGTTCAATAGATCAGATATTGGCTACTGTATGGCTGAGGTAACATCAGAAAGAGTCTTTGAGAATATATAGTAAGTTGCCTTTTGGGGACCCTTTGGCCAGAAGTATTTTCAATGGGTCAGATATGGACTGGCTGATGTAACGTCAGAAGGATTCAATGAGTTAATATAAAATAAAATAAAAATCGAAGACCCCTTGGAAAGAAATATGTTCATTATGTCATATATGGACTACTGAATGGCTTACATCAGAAGAAGTCTCTGAGTTTATATAGTTAAAAATAATAATAATTTGAGGAACCTTTGTCTAGATATAAATACAATAGATCAGATATGGACTACTGTATGGCTGACGTAACATAAATATTCTATGAGTTAATATATTTTTAAAAACAAACATTTTGAGAACCCTTTGGGCCAGAGATATGTTCAGTAGATCAGATATGGACTACTGTATGGCTGAGGTAACATCAGAAAGAATCTTTCAGTTTAAATAGTAAGTTGCCTTTTGGGGACCATTTGGCCAGAAATGTTTTCATTGGGCCAAATATAGGTTGGCTGATGTAACATCAGAAGTAGTCAAAGAGAATGTGTAGTAAGTTCCATTTAGAGTACCTTCTGGCCAGAAATATATTCATGAGGTCAAATATGGAATTCTTAAAGGCTGACCTAACATCAGGAGTCCATGAGTTTATGTATAAAAAAACAAAATTGAGGACCCTTTGGACAGAAATATATTCATTAGGTCAAATATGGCCTACTGTATGGCTTACGTCACAACAGAAGAAGTCTCTGAGTTTATGTAGTAAAAAAAAAAAAAAGTAGGACCCTTTGGACAGAAATATGTTCAATAGATATGGACTACTGTATGGCTGAGGTAACATCAGAAAGAGTCTTTGAGAATATATAGTAAGTTGCCTTTTTTGGGACCCTTTGGCAAGAAGTATTTTTCATGGGCCAAATATAGACTGGCTGATGTAACAAAAGGATTCAATGAGTTTAAATATAATTTAAAAAAAATTGAAAACCCTTTGGAATGAAAAATGTTCATTATGTCAAATATGGCCTCCTGTATGGCTTACATCACCTCAGAAAAAGTCTCTGAGCTTATATAGTAAAAAAAAAAAAAAAAAAAAACGAGGACCCATTGGGCCAGAAATATGTTCAATAGATCAGATATGGGCTACTGTATGGCTGAGGTAACATCAGAAAGAGTCTTTGAGAATATATAGTAAGTTGCCTTTTGGGGACCCTTTGGCCAGAAGTATTTTAAATGGGCCAAATATAGACTGGCTGATGTAACAGAAGGAATCAATGAGTGTATGTATAATAAAAAAAAATTGAAGACCCTTTGGACAGAATTATGTTCATTATGTCAAATATGGACTACTGTAATGCTTACGTCACCTTAGAAAAAGTCTCAGAGCTTATATAGTAAAAAAAACAAAAACAAAAAAACAATGAGGACCCTTTGGGCCAGAAATATGATGAATAGATCAGATATGGGCTACTGTATGGCTGAGGTAACATCAGAAAGAGTCTTTGAGAATATATAGTAAGTTGCCTTTTGGGGACCCTTTGGCCAGAAGTATTTTCAATGGGGTAAATACAGACTGGCTGATGTAACATCAGAAGGATTCAATGAGTTTATATATAATTTAAAAAAAAAATTGATGACCCTTTGGAAAGAAATATGTTCATTATGTCAAATATGGACTACTGTATGGCTTATGTCACATTAGAAAAAGCCTCTGAGCTTATATAGTAAAAAAAAAAAAAAAAAAAAACTAGGACCCTTTGGGCCAGAAATATGTTCAATAGATCAGATATGGTCTACTGTATGGCTGAGGTAACATCAGAAAGAGTCTTTGAGAATATATAGTAAGTTGCCTTTTGGGGACCCTTTGGCCAGAAGTATTTTGAATGGGGCAAATATAGACTGGCTGATGTAACATCAGAAGGATTCAATGAGTTTATGTATAATTAAAAAAAAAATGGATGTCCCTTTGGAAAGAAATATGTTCATTATGTCAAATGTGGACTACTGAATGGCTCACGTCACATCAGAAGTCTCTGAGTTTATATAGTTAAAAAATAATAATTTGAGGAACATTTGTCTAGATATAAGTACAATAGATCAGATATGGACTACTGTATGGCTGACGTAACATAAAGAAATGTTTTCATTGGGCCAAATATAGGTTGGCTGATGTAACATCAGAAGTAGTCAAAGAGAATGTGTAATAAGTTCCATTCAGAGTACCTTCTGGCCAGAAATATATTCATGAGGTCAAATATGGAATTCTTAATGGCTGAGCTAACATCAGGAGTCCATGAGTTTATATATAAAGAAACAAAATTGAGGACCCTTTGGACAGAAATATATTCACTAGGTCAAATATGGACTACTGTATGGCTTACGTCACAACAGAAGGAGTCTCTGAGTTTATGTAGTAAAAAAAAAATGTAGGACCCTTTGGACAGAAATATGTTCAATAGATATGGACTACTGTATGGCTGAGGTAACATCAGAAAGAGTCTTTGAGAATATATAGTAAGTTGCCTTTTTTGGGACCCTTTGGCAAGAAGTATTTTTCATGGGCCAAATATAGACTGGCTGATGTAACAGAAGGATTCAATGAGTTTGTATATAATAAAAAAAAATTGAAGACCCTTTGGTCAGAAATATGTTCATTATGTCAAATATGGACTACTGTATGGCTTACGTCACATTAGAAAAAGTCTCTGAGTTTATATAGTTAAAAAGAAATAATTTGAGGAACATTTGTCTAGATATAAGTACAGTAGATCAGATATGGACTACTGTATGGCTTACATCACATTAGAAAAAGTCTCTGAGCTTATATAGTAAAAAAAAAAAAAAAAAAAAAAACGAGGACCCATTGGGCCAGAAATATGTTCAATAGATCAGATATGGGCTACTGTATGGCTGAGGTAACATCAGAAAGAGTCTTTGAGAATATATAGTAAGTTGCCTTTGGGGACCCTTTGGCCAGAAGTATTTTCAATGGTGCAAATATAGACTGGCTGATGTAACATCAGAAGGATTCAATGAGTTTATGTATAATTTGAAAAAAAATTGATGACCCTTTGGAAAGAAATATGTTCATTATGTCAAATATGGACTACTGAATGGCTTACGTCACATCAGAAGAAGTCTCTGAGTTTATATAGGTAAAAAAAATAATTTGAGGAACATTTGTCTAGATATAAGTGCAATAGATCAGATATGGACTACTGTATGGCTGACGTAACATAAAGAAATGTTTTCATTGGGCCAAATATAGGTTGGCTGATGTAACATCAGAAGTAGTCAAAGAGAATGTGTAGTAAGTTCCATTTAGAGTACCTTCTGGCCAGAAATATATTCATGAGGTCAAATATGGAATTCTTAATGGCTGAGCTAACATCAGGAGTCCATGAGTTTATATATAAAAAAACAAAATTGAGGACCCTTTGGACAGAAATATATTCATTAGGTCAAATATGGACTACTGTATGGCTTACGTCACAAAAGAAGGAGTCTCTGAGTTTATGTAGTAAAAAAAAAAATGTAGGACCCTTTGGACAGAAATATGTTCAATAGATATGGACTACTGTATGGCTTACGTCACAACAGAAGGAGTCTCTGAGTTTATACAGTAAAAAAAATGTAGGAGCTTTTGGACAGAAATATGTTCAATAGATATGGACTACTGTATGGCTGAGGTAACATCAGAAAGAGTCTTTGAGAATATATAGTAAGTTGCCTTTTTTGGGACCCTTTGGCCAGAAGTATTTTCCATGGGCCAAATATAGACTGGCTGATGTAACAAAAGGATTCAATGAGTTTATATATAATAAAAAAAAAATTGAAAACCCTTTGGAATGAAATATGTTCATTTTTGTCAAATATGGCCTACTGTATGGCTTACATCACATCAGAAAAAGTCTCTGAGCTTATATAGTAAAAAAAACAAAAAAAACGAGGACCCATTGGGCCAGAAATATGTTCAATAGATCAGATATGGGCTACTGTATGACTGAGGTTCCATCAGAAAGAGTCTTTGAGAATATATAGTAAGTTGCCTTTTGGGGACCCTTTGGCCAGAAGTATTTTAAATGGGCCAAATATAGACTGGCTGATGTAACAGAAGGATTCAATGAGTTTATATATAATAAAAAAAAATTGATGACCCTTTGGAAAGAAATATGTTCATTATGTCAAATATGGACTACTGTATGGCTTATGTCACATTAGAAAAAGCCTCTGAGCTTATATAGTAAAAAAAAAATAAAAAATAAAAAGAGGACCCTTTGGGCCAGAAATATGTTCAATAGATCAGATATGGTCTACTGTATGGCTGAGGTAACATCAGAAAGAGTCTTTGAGAATATATAGTAAGTTGCCTTTTGGGGACCCTTTGGCCAGAAGTATTTTGAATGGGCAAATATAGACTGGCTGATGTAACATCAGAAGGATTCAATGAGTTTATGTATAATTTAAAAAAAAATTGATGACCCTTTGGAAAGAAATATGTTCATTATGTCAAATATGGACTACTGAATGGCTTACGTCACAACAGAAGGAGTCTCTGAGTTTATGTAGTAAAAAAAAAAAAGTAGGACCCTTTGGACAGAAATATGTTCAATAGATATGGACTGTATGGCTGAGGTAACATCAGAAAGAGTCTTTGAGAATATATAGTAAGTTGCCTTTTTTGGGACCCTTTGGCCAGAAGTATTTTCCATGGGCCAAATATAGACTGGCTGATGTAACAGAAGGATTCAATGAGTTTATATATAATAAAAAAAAATTGAAAACCCTTTGGAATGAAATATGTTCATTATGTCAAATATGGCGTACTGTATGGCTTACGTCACATCAGAAAAAGTCTCTGAGCTTATATAGTAAAAAAAAAAAAAAAAACGAGGACCCATCGGGCCAGAAATATGTTCAATAGATCAGATATGGACTACTGTATCGCTGAGGTAACATCAGAAAGAGTCTTTGAGAATATATAGTAAGTTGCCTTTTGGGGACCCTTTGGCCAGAAGTATTTTAAATGGGCCAAATATAGACTGGCTGATGTAACAGAAGGATTCAATGAGTTTATATATAATAAAAAAAATTGAGGACCCTTTGGACAGAAATATGTTCATTATGTCAAATATGGACTACTGTTTGGCTTACGTCACATTAGAAAAAGTCCTTGAGCTTATATAGTAAAAACAAAAACAAAAACAAAAAACAATGAGGACCCTTTGGGCCAGAAATATGTTCAATAGATCAGATATGGGCTACTGTATGGCTGAGGTAACATCAGAAAGAGTCTTTGAGAATATATAGTAAGTTGCCTTTTGGGGACCCTTTGGCCAGAAGTATTTTCAATGGGCAAATATAGACTGGCTGATGTAACATCAGAAGGATTCAATGAGTTTATGTATAATTAAAAAAAATTGATGACCCTTTCGAAAGAAATATGTTCATTATGTCAAATATGGACTACTGAATGGCTTACGTCACATCAGAACAAGTCTCTGAGTTTATATAGTTAAAAAAAAATAATTTGAGGAACATTTGTCTAGATATAAGTACAATAGATCAGATATGGACTACTGCATGGCTGACGAAACATAAAGAAATGTTTTCATTTGGCCAAATATAGGTTGGCTGATGTAACATCAGAAGTAGTCAAAGAGAATGTGTAGTAAGTTCCATTTAGAGTACCTTCTGGCCAGAAATATATTCATGAGGTCAAATATGGAGTTCTTAATGGCTGAGCTAACATCAGGAGTCCATGAGTTTATATATAAAAAAACAAAATTGAGGACTCTTTGGACAGAAACATATTCATTAGGTCAAATACGGACTACTGTATGGCTTACGTCACAACAGAAGGAGTCTCTGAGTTTATGTAGTAAAAAAAAAAAAGTAGGACCCTTTGGACAGAAATATGTTCAATAGATATGGACTGTATGGCTGAGGTAACATCAGAAAGAGTCTTTGAGAATATATAGTAAGTTGCCTTTTTTGGGACCCTTTGGCCAGAAGTATTTTCCATGGGCCAAATATAGACTTGCTGATGTAACAAAAGGATTCAATGAGTTTATATATAATAAAAAAAATTTGAAAACCCTTTGGAATGAAATATGTTCATTATGTCAAATATGGCGTACTGTATGGCTTACGTCACATCAGAAAAAGTCTCTGAGCTTATATAGTTAAAAAAAAAAAAAAAAAAACGAGGACCCATTGGGCCAGAAATATGTTCAATAGATCAGATATGGGCTACTGTATGACTGAGGTTACATCAGAAAGAGTCTTTGAGAATATATAGTAAGTTGCCTTTTGGGGACCCTTTGGCCAGAAGTATTTTAAATGGGCCAAATATAGACTGACTGATGTAACAGAAGGATTCAATGAGTTTATATATAATAAAAAAAAATTGAAGACCCTTTGGTACAGAAATATGTTCATTATGTCAAATATGGACTACTGTATGGCTTATGTCACATTAGAAAAAGCCTCTGAGCTTATATAGTAAAAAAAAAAAAAAAAAAAAAAAGAGGACCCTTTGGGCCAGAAATATGTTCAATAGATCAGATATGGTCTACTGTATGGCTGAGGTAACATCAGAAAGAGTCTTTGAGAATATATAGTAAGTTGCCTTTTGGGGACCCTTTGGCCAGAAGTATTTTGAATGGGCAAATATAGACTGGCTGATGTAACATCAGAAGGATTCAATGAGTTTATGTATAATTTAAAAAAAAATTGATGACCCTTTGGAAAGAAATATGTTCATTATGTCAAATATGGACTACTGAATGGCTTACGTCACAACAGAAGGAGTCTCTGAGTTTATGTAGTAAAAAAAAAAAAGTAGGACCCTTTGGACAGAAATATGTTCAATAGATATGGACTGTATGGCTGAGGTAACATCAGAAAGAGTCTTTGAGAATATATAGTAAGTTGCCTTTTTTGGGACCCTTTGGCCAGAAGTATTTTCCATGGGCCAAATATAGACTGGCTGATGTAACAGAAGGATTCAATGAGTTTATATATAATAAAAAAAAATTGAAAACCCTTTGGAATGAAATATGTTCATTATGTCAAATATGGCGTACTGTATGGCTTACGTCACATCAGAAAAAGTCTCTGAGCTTATATAGTAAAAAAAAAAAAAAAACGAGGACCCATCGGGCCAGAAATATGTTCAATAGATCAGATATGGACTACTGTATCGCTGAGGTAACATCAGAAAGAGTCTTTGAGAATATATAGTAAGTTGCCTTTTGGGGACCCTTTGGCCAGAAGTATTTTAAATGGGCCAAATATAGACTGGCTGATGTAACAGAAGGATTCAATGAGTTTATATATAATAAAAAAAATTGAGGACCCTTTGGACAGAAATATGTTCATTATGTCAAATATGGACTACTGTTTGGCTTACGTCACATTAGAAAAAGTCCTTGAGCTTATATAGTAAAAACAAAAACAAAAACAAAAAACAATGAGGACCCTTTGGGCCAGAAATATGTTCAATAGATCAGATATGGGCTACTGTATGGCTGAGGTAACATCAGAAAGAGTCTTTGAGAATATATAGTAAGTTGCCTTTTGGGGACCCTTTGGCCAGAAGTATTTTCAATGGGCAAATATAGACTGGCTGATGTAACATCAGAAGGATTCAATGAGTTTATGTATAATTAAAAAAAATTGATGACCCTTTCGAAAGAAATATGTTCATTATGTCAAATATGGACTACTGAATGGCTTACGTCACATCAGAACAAGTCTCTGAGTTTATATAGTTAAAAAAAAATAATTTGAGGAACATTTGTCTAGATATAAGTACAATAGATCAGATATGGACTACTGCATGGCTGACGAAACATAAAGAAATGTTTTCATTTGGCCAAATATAGGTTGGCTGATGTAACATCAGAAGTAGTCAAAGAGAATGTGTAGTAAGTTCCATTTAGAGTACCTTCTGGCCAGAAATATATTCATGAGGTCAAATATGGAGTTCTTAATGGCTGAGCTAACATCAGGAGTCCATGAGTTTATATATAAAAAAACAAAATTGAGGACTCTTTGGACAGAAACATATTCATTAGGTCAAATACGGACTACTGTATGGCTTACGTCACAACAGAAGGAGTCTCTGAGTTTATGTAGTAAAAAAAAAAAAGTAGGACCCTTTGGACAGAAATATGTTCAATAGATATGGACTGTATGGCTGAGGTAACATCAGAAAGAGTCTTTGAGAATATATAGTAAGTTGCCTTTTTTGGGACCCTTTGGCCAGAAGTATTTTCCATGGGCCAAATATAGACTTGCTGATGTAACAAAAGGATTCAATGAGTTTATATATAATAAAAAAAATTTGAAAACCCTTTGGAATGAAATATGTTCATTATGTCAAATATGGCGTACTGTATGGCTTACGTCACATCAGAAAAAGTCTCTGAGCTTATATAGTTAAAAAAAAAAAAAGAAAAAACGAGGACCCATTGGGCCAGAAATATGTTCAATAGATCAGATATGGGCTACTGTATGACTGAGGTTACATCAGAAAGAGTCTTTGAGAATATATAGTAAGTTGCCTTTTGGGGACCTTTTGGCCAGAAGTATTTTAAATGGGCCAAATATAGACTGACTGATGTAACAGAAGGATTCAATGAGTTTATATATAATAAAAAAAAATTGAAGACCCTTTGGTACAGAAATATGTTCATTATGTCAAATATGGACTACTGTATGGCTTACGTCACATTAGAAAAAGTCTCTGAGCTTATATATCAAAAAAAAAACAAAAAAAAACAATGAGGACCCTTTGGGCCAGAAATATGTTCAATAGATCATATATGGGCTACTGTATGGCTGAGGTAACATCAGAAAGAGTCTTTGAGAATATATAGTAAGTTGCCTTTTGGGGACCCTTTGGCCAGAAGTATTTTCAATGGGGCAAATATAGATTGGCTGATGTAACAGAAGGATTCAATGAGTTAATGTATAATTTAAAAAAAAATTGATGACCCTTTCGAAAGAAATATGTTCATTATGTCAAATATGGACTACTGAATAGCTTACGTCACATCAGAACAAGTCTCTGAGTTTATATAGTTAAAAAAAACAATTTGAGGAACATTTGTCTAGATATAAGTACAAAATATCAGATATGGACTACTGTATGGCTGACGAAACATAAAGAAATGTTTTCATTGGGCCAAATATAGGTTGGCTGATGTAACATCAGAAGTAGTCAAAGAGAATGTGTAGTAAGTTCCATTTAGAGTACGTTCTGGCCAGAAATATATTCATGAGGTCAAATATGGAATTCTTAATGACTGAGCTAACATCAGGAGTCCATGAGTTTATATATAAAAAACAAAATTGAGGACCCTTTGGACAGAAATATATTCATTAGGTCAAATATGGACTACTGTATGGCTTACGTCACAACAGAAGGAGTCTCTGAGTTTATATAGTAAAAAAAAATGTAAGACCCTTTGGACAGAAATATGTTCAATAGATATGGACTGTATGGCTGAGTTAACATCAGAAAGAGTCTTTGAGAATATATAGTAAGTTGCCTTTTTTGGGACCCTTTGGCCAGAAGTATTTTCCATGGGCCAAATATAGAATGGCTGATGTAACAGAAGGATTCAATGAGTTTATATATAATAAAAAAAAATTGAAGACCCTTTGGACAGAAATATGTTCATTATGTCAAATATGGACTACTGTATGGCTTACGTCACATTAGAAAAAGTCTCTGAGCTTATATAGCAAAAAAACCCCAAAAAAACAACAACGAGGACCCTTTGGGCCAGAAATATGTTCAATAGATCAGATATGGGCTACTGTATGGCTGAGGTAACATCAGAAAGAGTCTTTGAGAATATAAAGTAAGTTGCCTTTTGGGGACCCTTTGGCCAGAAGTATTTTCAATGGGGTAAATACAGACTGGCTGATGTAACATCAGAAGGATTCAATGAGTTTATATATAATTTAAAAAAAAAATTGATGACCCTTTGGAAAGAAATATGTTCATTATGTCAAATATGGACTACTGTATGGCTTATGTCACATTAGAAAAAGCCTCTGAGCTTATATAGTAAAAAAAAAAAAAAAAAAAACGAGGACCCTTTGGGCCAGAAATATGTTCAATAGATCAGATATGGTCTACTCTATGGCTGAGGTAACATCAGAAAGAGTCTTTGAGAATATATAGTAAGTTGCCTTTTGGGGACCCTTTGGCCAGAAGTATTTTGAATGGGGCAAATATAGACTGGCTGATGTAACATCAGAAGGATTCAATGAGTTTATGTATAATTAAAAAAAAAATGGATGTCCCTTTGGAAAGAAATATGTTCATTATGTCAAATGTGGACTACTGAATGGCTCACGTCACATCAGAAGTCTCTGAGTTTATATAGTTAAAAAATAATAATTTGAGGAACATTTGTCTAGATATAAGTACAATAGATCAGATATGGACTACTGTATGGCTGACGTAACATAAAGAAATGTTTTCATTGGGCCAAATATAGGTTGGCTGATGTAACATCAGAAGTAGTCAAAGAGAATGTGTAATAAGTTCCATTCAGAGTACCTTCTGGCCAGAAATATATTCATGAGGTCAAATATGGAATTCTTAATGGCTGAGCTAACATCAGGAGTCCATGAGTTTATATATAAAGAAACAAAATTGAGGACCCTTTGGACAGAAATATATTCATTAGGTCAAATATGGACTACTGTATGGCTTACGTCACAACAGAAGGAGTCTCTGAGTTTATGTAGTAAAAAAAAATGTAGGACCCTTTGGACAGAAATATGTTCAATAGATATGGACTACTGAATGGCTTACATCAGAAGAAGTCTCTGAGTTTATATAGTTGAAAAAATAATAAATTGAGGAACCTTTGGCTAGATATATGTACAATAGATCAGATATGGTCTGTATGGCTGTATGGCTGACGTAATATAAAGAATCTATGATTTAATATATTTATAAAAAACAAACATTTTGAGGACCCTTTGGGCCAGAGATATGTTCAATAGATCAGATATGGGCTACTGTATGGCTGAGGTAACATCAGAAAGAGTCTTTGAGAATATATAGTAAGTTGCCTTTTGGGGGATTCTTTGGCCAGCAGTATTTTTCAGTGGGGCAAATATAGACTGGCTGATGTAACATCAGAAGGATTCAATGAGTTTATATATAATTTTAAAAAATTGAAGTGCTTTGAAAAGAAATATGTTCATTATGTCAGATATGGACTACTGTATGGTTGACGTAACATAAAGATTATATAAGTTAATATATTTTTAAAAAACAAACAATATAGTTTAAATGGTAAATAGAAACATTTTGAGGACCCATTGGACCCATTGGAGATATGTTCAATAGATCAGATAAGGACATTTGGATGGCTGATGTAACTTCAGAGAAAGTCAATCAGTATGTGGAGAAAGTTCAAGATTGAGGACTCTTTAGGAAGAACTATGTTCAATATGTTAAAAATGGACTGCTGTCTGGCTGATTTAACATCAGAAAGAATCTATGAGGATATACAATAATATACCTGGACCCTTTGGCCAGAAGTTTTTTCAATGAGCCAAATATAGGTTGGCTGATGTATCATCAGAAGGATTCCATGAATTTAAATTGTAAAAAAAACATTTTGAGGACCCATTGGCCAGAGATATGTTCAAAACATCAGATATGGACTTTGGTATGGGTTATTTAACTTCCGAAAAAATCTATGAGAATATATAGTAATTTGCCTTTTGGGAACCATTTGGCCAGAATTGATTTAATGGGCCAAATATAGGCTTGCTGATGTAACATCAGCAGTAGTCAATGAGAATGTGTAGTAAGTTGCAAATCGAGTGATCCCTAGCCAAAAATATGTTCATGATTTAAAATATTGACTACTCTATATGGCTGACGTAACATTAGAAGGAGTTCATGAGTTTATATTAAAAAAAAAAAAATATTGAAAACAGAAACATTTTCAATGGGCCAAATACAGGCTTGCTGACGCAACATCAGAAGTAGTCAAGGAGGATGTGTAGAAAGTTCAATATCGAAGTCTCTCGCCATAAATATGTCCATTAGGTCAAACTTGGACAATAAGATAAAAGTCAAATGCTCTTTGTTGCTTTGCAATTCCTTCAAGAACTCATTCCGTAGTGCATTGAAGAGATGTGCAATGCAATCTACTGTGTATTGCACAAACGATCAAGTGTTGTGCATTGAAGAATAACATATAGGTAATAGCACTTTTTCGCATTGTAATGCATTCAAGAACGAACTCATTCCTTTTCCGGTTGAAGATATTTCCAATTCAATTTGCCCTTGCATATGCATTGCACATACGATCAAGCGTTGTGAATTGAAAAATAAAATAAATGTAATATGCACTTTTCCGCATTGCAATGCATTAAAGAAATAACTCATTCCGTAGTGCATTGAAAAGATGTACAAAGATGTGCATTGCATTGCACAAGCGTTGTCTATTGAAGAATAACATTTAAGTAATATGCACTGTTGCATTGGAATGCATTCAAGAACTAACTCATTTCGTAGTGCTTTGAAGATATGTGTAATGCAATCTACTGTTGCACTGCATTGTACATACGATCCAGCGTTGTGCGTTGAAGAATAACATATAGGTAATAGCACTTTTTTGCATTGAAATGCATTCAAGAACGAACTCATTCCTTACTACGTTGAAGAAATGTTGCAATGCATTCTGCTGTTGCATTAGCATTGCACATACGAACAAGCGTTGTGCATAGACATATAACACAAAAGTAAAATGCACTTTCCGCATTGCAATTCATTCTAGAACTAATTAATTGCTTCATGCGTTGAAGCGATGTCTAATGCAATCTGCCCTTGCATAGCATTGCACATACGAACAAGCGTTGTGCATAGACATATAACACAAAAGTAATATGCACTTTCCGCATTGTAATTCATTCTAGAACTAATTAATTCCTTCATGCGTTGAACCGATGTCTAATGCAATCTACCCTTGCATATGTATTGCACATACGATCAAGCGTTGTGAATTGAAAAATAAAATAAATGTAATATGCACTTTTCAGCATTGCAATGCATAAAGAAAGAATTCATTCCGTAGTACATTGAAAAGATGTAAAAAGATATGCATTGCATTGCACAAGCGTTGTCCATTGAAGAATAACATTTAAGTAATATGCACTTTGTTGCATTGCAATGCATTCAAGAACTAACTCATTTCGAAGTGGTTTGAAGATATGTGTAATGCAATATACTGTTGCACTGCATTGTACATACGATCCAGCGTTGTGCATTGAAGAATATAGGTAATAGCACTTTTTTGCATTGAAATGCATTCAAGAACGAACTCATTCCTTACTACGTTGAAGAAATGTGCAATGCATTCTGCTGTTGCATTAGCATTGCACATACGAACAAGCGTTGTGCATAGACATATAACACAAAAGTAATATGCACTTTCCGCATTGCAATTTATTCTAGAACTAATTAATTGCTTCATGCGTTGAAGCGATGTCTAATGCAATCTGCCCTTGCATAGCATTGCACATAAGAACAAGCGTTGTGCATAGACATATAACACAAAAGTAATATGCACTTTCCGCATTGTAATTCATTCTAGAACTAATTAATTCCTTCATGCGTTGAAGCGATGTCTAATGCAATCTGCCCTTGCATATGTATTGCACATACGATCACGCGTTGTGAATTGAAAAATAAATGTAATATGCACTTTTCAGCATTGCAATGCATTAAAGAAAGAATTCAATCCGTAGTACATTGAAAAGATGTAAAAAGATATGCATTGCATTGCACAAGCGTTGTCCATTGAAGAATAACATTTAAGTAATATGCACTTTGTTGCATTGCAATGCATTCAAGAACTAATTCATTTCGAAGTGCTTTGAAGATATGTGTAATGCAATCCAGTGTTGCACTGCATTGCACATACGATCCAGCGTTTTGCATTGAAGAATAACATATAGGTAATAGCACTTTTTTACATTGAAATTTATTCAAGAACGAATTCATTCCTTTTTGCGTTGATGAATTGTGCAATGCATTTGCTCTTGCAGTAGCATTGCTAGCAATAGCTAGCAGGACAAGCGTTGTGCATAGACATATAACATAAAGGTAATATACACTTTGTTGCATTGCAAGGCATTAAAGAACTAACTTACTCCTTACTACGTTGAAGAAATGTGCAATGCATTCTGCTGTTGCCATAGCATTGCACATACGATCAAGCGTTGTGCATTGAAAAATACCAAAAATCAAATGCACTTTTTTGCATTGCAATGCATTCAAGAATTAAATCATTCCTATGTGCACTGAAATCTACACTTGCATAGCTTTGCACATGCGATCAAGCGTTGTGCATTAAAGAAAAACATAATAGTCAAATGCACTTTTTTTACATTGGAATGCATTAAAGAGCTAACTCTTTACGTAGTGCATTGAAGAGATGCGCAGTGCAGCGTGCTGTTGCATTCTTGCACAAGTGTTGTGCATTGAATAATAACATATAAGTAATATGAACTTTGTTGCAGTACAATGGATTCAAGAAATAACTCATTAAGTACTACTTTGAAGAGATATGCAATGCAATCTGCTGTTGCATAGCATTGCACATACGATCAAGCGTTGTACATTGAAGAATAACAAAAATCATATGCACTTTTTTGCATTGCAACGCATTAAAGAACTAACTCGTTCCGTAGTTTGCATAGCATTGCACATACGATCAAGCGTTGTGCATAGACGTATAACATAAAAGTAATATGCATTTTCCGCATTGCAATTCATTCTAGAACTAATTAATTCCTTTATGCGTTGAAGTGATGTCTAATGCAATCTGCCCTTGCATAGCATTGCACATACGATCAAGCGTTGTGCATTGAAGAATAACAAAAATCAAATGCACTTTTTTGCATTGCAATGCAGAACTAACTCTTTACGTAGTGCATTGAAGAGATGCGCAGTGCAGCGTGCTGTTGCATTCTTGCACAAGTGTTGTGCATTGAATAATAACATATGTCAAATGAACTTTGTTGCAGTACAATGCATTCAAGAACTAACTCATTCCGTACTACGCTGAAGAAATGTGCAATGCATTCTGCTGTTGCATAAGCATTGCAGATACGATCAAGCGTTGTGCAATGAAGATTAACATAAGTAAAAAGCACTTGTTGCTTTGCAATGCATTCAAGAATTAAATCATTCTTTCGTCTCCTGAATCTGCCCTTGCATCTTTGCACATGCGATCAAGCGTTGTGCATTAAAGAAAAATATAATAGTCAAATGCACTTTTTTGCATTGCAATTAATTAAAGAACTAACTCGTCCGTAGTTTATTGAAGAGATGTGCAATGCAGCATGCTGATGCATTGGATTGCACAAGCGTTGTGCATTGAAGAATAACATTTATTTAATATGTACTTTGTTGCATTGCAATGAACGAAAGGCATTCCTTTATGCGTTGCAGAGATGTTCAATGCAGTTTTCTCTTCTATTGCATTGCACATACGATCAAGCGTTGTGCACTGCAGATTAATATCACTTGTTGCTTTGCACTGCATTCAAAATTAAATAATTCCTTCTTGCCCTGAAGAGATGTGCAATTCAAGCTGCTGTTGAATAGCAGTGCACATACGGTCAAGCGTTGTGTCTTGATGTACTCTTTGGCCAGAAAATGGTAGGTAAGTAGGTCACAAATGGACTACTGCATGGCTAATGTAACATCAGATTGAATCAGTGAATAAGTAAGCTTTGGACAGAAAAATATTATGTTATTTAAATATGGAGTATAGCTGATGTAACAGAAGACGTCAATCAGTATGTGAAGAATGTTCAGAATAAAGGACTCTTTAGCAGAAAAAATGTCCATCAGGTCAAATATGGACTACTGTCTGGCTGATTCAACATCAGAAGGAGTCTATGGGTTTATAATATAAAAAAAAAACTTTTGAGGAGCCTTTGGACAGAGAAATTTAGATCAGAAATGGACTTTTGTATAATTGGTGTAACATATGATGGACTTCTGATTTTAAATCAGCCATACAAAAGTCAATTTCTGATCTGTTGAACATATCTCTGGCCTGTAATTGACTCTTTGAAAATATTTCCGCCTAAAGGGTCCCTAAAAGGTGTTACCATTAATTCTCATGGACTTTTTCTGATGTTAAATCAGCCAACGAGTAGTCCATATAAGACCTACTGAATATATTTCTGGCCAAAAAGTACATGATCTTTAACATTCTATACATAATGACTCTCTCTGAAGTGATTAAACATCTTTTGTTACATACTCATACGATGTGATTAAACATATTTTGTTACATATACTTTGATCTTAAATATTTTGTACACATCATTGCATCCTTCTGATGTTAGACAATCAGACAATTTTAGACCCAATGAACATCTTTCTGGCCAGAGTACTGATCTTGAACATTCTATACATAGATGTTAATTCAGCCATACGTTTTTCATATCTGATCTATTGAATATATCTTTATTCAAAGGGTCCTCAAAAGTTTTTTTTACCATATAAACTCATAGACTCCTGATGTTAAATCAGCCAAACAGTTTTCCATATTTGACCTGCTGAACGTATTTATGGCCAAAGAGTCCTCGATATTGAAAACATTTTCATTGACTACTTCTGATTTTTCTTCAGGCAGCCTATATTTGACCTATTTAAAATATTTCTGGCCAAAGGGTCCCCAAAAGGTACCTTACTATATATTCTCATAGACTCTTTCTGATGTTAAATCAGCCAGAGAGTTGTCCATATATGACTTACTTAACATATATCTGCCAAAGAGTCCTGGATATTGATTTTTCTATACGTTCTCATTGTCGTACGTCAGTCGTACAGAAGAAGTCCAAAATAGACCTACTGAACATATTATTGGCCGAAGAGTTGTAAAAAGGTAAACACTCATAAACTCTTTCTGGTGTTAAATCAGCCGCATAATAGTCCAAATTTGAATGAATTAACATATTTCTGTTCAAAGAGTACTCGATATTGAACTATATTGAAATCAGCCAGACCATAGAAGTCCATATCTGATCTATTGAACATATTTCTGGCTAAAGGTTCCTAAAGAGGTTTTTTACTAAACTCATAGACTCTTTCTGATGTTACCTCAGCCATACAGTAGATCATATTTAACCTATTGAACATATTTCAGGCCAAAGAGTACTCGATCTTGAATATTTTGTACATAGTCATTGTTCAAGATTAAGTACTTTTTGACAAGAAATATATGCAGCAGGTGTTGGACAACGGTATGGACAACTGTCTTGCTGATTTAACATCAGAAGGAGTCTATGAGTTTATGTAGTAAAAAACTTTTATGGACCCAATGGCCAATTCGATAGACCATATATGTGCTTTTGTACGGCAAAGTTCAAGATTGAGGACTTTACCAAAAAATATGTTCAGCAGCTTAAATATGGACTTCCTGCTGACGTGACATCAGAAGGAGTCATGTAAAGAATGTTCAAGAATGTTCAAGAATTTACAGAAGGTCAAATATGAGTCAAATAAAGTATGTGAATATATATTATGTTGCCTTTTGACAACCGTCAAACAGTAGGTCAATTACGGCTGATGTAACATCAGGAGTATTTTGTATAGAAAATTCAAGATCAAGTACTCTTTGGCAAAACACATGTTCATCAGGTCAAATATGGACTACTGCCTGACTGACTTGACATCAGAAAAAGTCTATGAAAATAAAAAAAGAATGGTTCTATTTGACAACCCTTTGGCCAGAAATATGTTTAGTAGGTCTAATTACGGACTGACGTGACATCAGAAGGGGTCAATGACTATGTATAGAATGATCAAGATCATTTCTTTGGCAGAAATATGTTCAGGGGGTCAAATATGAAAATAAAAAAAATGAAAATACGATTTGACATCAGAAGGAATCTATGAATTTATATAGTAAAGAACATGTTGAAGTCCATCACCGTAGCTGAAGTCACCGAGGTAGTCAAGAAACTCCTCGGTGGCAAGGCACCGGGGGTGGATGAGATCCGCCCTGAATACGTCAAGTCTCTGGATGTTGTGGGGCTGTCTTGGCTGACACGAAGCAGGAGCTTGGTTCGCATTGCCGGCAGTAAGTCAGACTTCTTCCTGGTGCATGTTGGACTCCGGCAGGGCTGTCCTTTGTCGCCGGTTCTGTTCATAATTTTTATGGACAGAATTTCTAGGCGCAGCCAGGGGCCGGAGGGTGTCAGGTTTGGGGACCACACGATTTCATCTCTGCTCTTTGCGGATGATGTTGTCGTGTTGGCCCCTTCAGACCAGGACCTTCAGCATGCACTGGGACGGTTTGCAGCCGAGTGTGAAGCGGTTGGGATGAGAATCAGCACCTCCAAGTCCGAGGCCATGGTCCTCAGTCGGAAAAGGGTGGCTTGCCAGCTTCAGGTTGGTGGAGAGTTCCTGCCTCAAGTGGAGGAGTTTAAGTATATTGGGGTTTTGTTCACGAGTGAGGGAAGGATGGAACGGTTGGAGACGGATCGGTGCAGCTTCTCCAGTAATGCGGTCGATGTTCCGGTCTGTCGTGGTCGATTTACCGGTCAATCTACGTTCCTACTCTCACCTATGTTCATGAGCTTTGGGTCATGACCGAAAGGACAAGATCCCGGATACAGGCGGCCGAAATGAGCTTTCTCCGCAAGGTGGCTGGGCGATCCCTCAGAGATAGGGTGAGAAGCTCGGTCACTCGGGAGGAGCTCAGTGTAGAGCTGCTGCTCCTCCACATCGAGAGGGGTCAGCTGAGGTGGCTCGGGCATCTGTTCCGGATGCATCCTGGACGCCTTCCCGGGAAGGTGTTCCGGGCATGTCCCACTGGGAGGAGACCCCGGGGAAGACCTCCACGCTGGAGGGACTATGTCTCCCGGCTGGCCCGGGAACGCCTCTGTGTCCCCCCGGAAGAGCTGGAGGAAGTGTCTAGAGAGAGGGAAGTCTGGGATCTCTGCTTAGACTCCTGCCCCCCGCGACCTGGCCCCGGATAAGTGGAAGAAGATGGATGGATGGATGGATGTTGAAGTCCCTTTGGCCAGAAATATGTTCAATAGATCATATATGGACTATTTTATGACTGATGTAACAATAGAAGGAGTCAATGAGAATACAGAGAATGTTTAAGATATTGTACTCTTTGGCCTGAAATATGTTTATAGGTTAAATATGGACAACCATTCGACTGAGGTAACATCAGAAAAAGTCTATGAAAATATATAGTATGCTGTCTTTTGACAAACCTATGGCTAGGTCAATTTTGTACTTTTTTTTATGATTGACGTAACATTAGAAGTTATGATAATGTATAGAAGATCATGATCGAAGTCTGTTTGGCCAGATATATGTTCAGTATTTGAAATATGGACTCTCTGGTTAATGTAACATCAGAAAAAGCCAATCAGTATGCATATTAAGGTCTGCGTATCAAGATTGAGGACTCTTTGGCCAGAAATATGTTTAAAAGGTCACATATAGATTACTGTCTGGCTTCCATCAGGAGTCAAAGAGTTTTATAGAAAGTGAAAAATTATTGAGGACTCTTTGGCCAGAAATATGTTCAGTATATTCAATACGGTCAAATATGGATTTCTGTACGCCTGATGGCTGTATGGATGTCCACATATGGACTACTAATCAGTACGATAAGCCAAACGGCTTATATAACATCATGGGTCAGATGCATAAACTGCTAAGTCTAGTCTTACGAGTTAGTCATAAAAAAAAATCTTTAAGAATGTTCACAACCGTTTTAAGTAAGTTATATAGAAACAGATTGATCTAATTTAATTAAGATTTTTTTTTTTTTTTAGTAAAAAAAAAAAAGATTGATTGCCACTTGACTGACTGCTAGTTGGTCATACTAGCACTTAAGTCACAGTCTTAACCTAAAGGCTATGTTAATGCAACTGGCCCTGGGAGTCAATCAGTTCTATAGAAAGTTCAATATCAAGTACTCTTTAGCAAGAAATGTATTCACTAGGTCAAATATAGACTTCTGTATGGCTGACATAACATCAAAAGGACTCAATGAGTATGTATAGCAAATTCAAGATCAAGAACTCTTTGGCCAGAAATCTGTTCAGTAGGCCAAATATGGACTACTGTCTGGTGGTTGATGAAACATCAGAAGAAGCCAATAATTATGTGTAGAAAGTTCAAGATTGAGGACTCTTTGGCCGGATATCTGTTCAAAAGGTCACATATGGAATACTGACTGGCTCATATAACATCAGGAGATAATGACTTCTATAGAAAGTTCAAGATTCTTTAACTAGAAACATGTTCATTAGATCAAATATACAGTAGACTATACAGCAGACTTGTGTATGGCTGACGTAACATCAAAAGGACTCAATGACTATGTATAGAAAGTTCAAGATCAAGTAGTCTTGGGCCAGAAGTCTTTTCAGTAGGTCAAATATGGCCTAAACTGTATGGCTGACGAAACTTAAGAAGGATTTAATGAAGAAAGTATAGAAAAATCAAGATCAAGTACTCTTTGGCCAAATAAATGTTCATTCAGACAAAGGCTGGCTGACGTAACACCAGAAGTAGTCAATGAGAATGTGTAGAAAGTTCAATATCGAGTACTCTTTGGACAGAAAAATGTTCATTAGGTGAAATACGGACTACTGTATGGCTGAGTTAACATCTGAAAGAGTCTTAGGGAATATTAAGTAAGTTGCCTTTTGGGGACCCTTTGGCCAGAAGTATTTTAATGGGTCAAATATAGACTGGCTGATGTAACATCAGAAGGATTCAATGACTTTATATATAATTTAAAAAAAAATTGAAGACCCTTTGGAAAGAAATATGTTTATTATGTCAAATATGGACTACTGTATGGCTTACGTCACATCAGAAGAAGTCTCTGAGTTTATATAGTTAAAAAAAAAAATTGAAAAACCTTTGTCTAGATATAAGTACAATAGATTAGATATGGACTACTGTATGGCTGACGTAACATAAAGATTCTATGAGTTAATATATTTTTAAAAACAAATATTTTGAGAACCCTTTGGGCCAGAAAAATGTTCAATAGATCAGATATGGGCTACTGTATGGCTGAGGTAACATCAGAAAGAGTCTTTGAGAATATATAGTAAGTTGCCTTTTGGGGACCCTTTGGCCAGAAGTATTTTCAATGGGGCAAATATAGACTCGCTAATGTAACATCAGAAGGATTCAATGAGTTTATATATAATAAAAAAAAATTGATGACCCTTTGGAAAGAAATATGTTCATTATGTCAAATATGGACTACTGTATGGCTTAAGTCACATCAGAAGTCTCTGAGTTTATATAGTTCAAAAAAAAAAAAGAGGAAACTTTGTCTAGATATAAGTACAATAGATTAGATAGGGACTATTGTATGGCTGACGTAACAAAGATTCGATGAGTTAATATATTTTTAAAAGCAAATATTTTGAGTACACTGTAAAACCTAACAATATATTTACTCAATTAAATTGGGTTCACTGCACTCAAATAACACTGAAAAACTTGAAGTGGCTTGAATGACTGAAACAGAACTCAAACTGAATGAGTAATAGAACATTTCAGATCCCAGAATGATAATTGAATAATAATTGTACTTAAGTGATCAATTAAGTGATAATTGATCATTAGTGATGAACACCTGCTGTTAACAAGCAGAATCACTGAAGGAAAGAGAAACACAAGAACTACAAGGTTTAAGGTCACCATGATGGAGATCAGTGTTTGCAAAGAAGTATTTCTTTGACTGCTGTAATTGAGTGTTTATCAAACATTTGTTATGGCACAAAATTCAAGGAAAAATATGATTGGGAATGGTGGTCAAGGTTTGATGATGACAATCATCAGTTAATGACTTGATTCACTGATCTCATTCAGAGTCTAGTCTCTGATTAAAAGGGTAATAAATTATTAATTTGATTTGAAACTGAAACTCTACAGTATAAGAACTAGCAATATTATGACTATCAGATAATATGAAGGATTTTACAGAAAATGTAATTCATTACCAAAACTAACACAGATATCATGAATCAGCATATGAATCTCAACAATGGTGATCATTAAAAACCTATTCATACTGCAAAGCATGCTGGGTACTACCATAATACAAACCTTATCCATGGCTCCCAGCATGCATTGCAGCATGAATAATTTTTTAATGGTCACCATTGTTGAGATTCATATGCTGATTCTTGATGTCTGTGTAAGTCAGCTTGATACCATAGAGGTTTTTAAAATCTGATTGTAACAACACTGGGCCTTACAGCAGAAAGATCAGTTCTTTTATAATGAAAAATACAAGTTATATATCACCAGCTTAATCAGAAATTATTCTCTAGAAAAGACCATAAAATCAAGACACCAAATGATAATTCATCTTTCTATAAATCATCATCAAAACACAACCACATGCTCACTCACATTTTCTTTTGGCTTTTGTGCCATAACAAGTGTGTTATATAAACACTCAGTTACAGCAGCCAGAGGAAAAACTGGTGTTATAAAGTCAAGGGTCAAGAGCCCAACTAAAGCAAACACTGACCACTATCATGGTGTCTTTAAATGAAACCCAATAAATCATCTTCATCTAAACCTCTTTTCATTCACAATAACACCTTCTGTAGACGCATGACTCAAATAACTCAATAACTCATAATTTAAATTGATTAATAAGTGAAGCTGGTAATGCTGTTTGTGGAGTTGTTCAATCCTCCTCTGAGATCTTCAGAGATTTAAACATATTTTATCTTCAGTGATTTCATCTAATGTTGTGGTTGGAAGTCAGTTGTAGTTCTTGTGTTTCTATTTCCTTCAGTGACCTGCTTGTTAACAGCAGGTGTTCATCACTAATGATCAACAATCACTTCATTAATCACTTCATTAATCACTTAATTTCTTGACTGCAATATCTACTTTTAGTGAACTCAACTGAAATCATTTCAGAGTACTCATAACTATTGTTTGTTATAAACTTAAATGAATTGAGGTAATAAGTTTCCTCAAATGTAATGAGTTAGCTTAACTCATTGGATTGGACTTTGTGTGTGATATTGTGAGCTAGCAGTAACTGCAAGTGCTCTGAGTTCATTTAAAGTTTGTCATTTCACTGTTTTTACTCAATAAAGTGAAGTTTCAGCTATATACAGTATTAAATGCAGTGTAAAGTTTAATTGTGTATTAAAAAATATTATTGTTTTAGTAAACTCACATAAAATAAGTTCAGAGTACTCATAACTATTGTTTTTTATAAACTTAAATGAATTGAGGTAATCTGTTTCCTCAAATGAAATGAGTTAGCTTAACTTGTTGGGTTTTAGAGTGTACCCTTTGGGACAGAGATATGTTCAATAGATCAGATATTGGCTACTGTAGGGCTGATGTAACATCAGAAAGAGTCTTTGAGAATATATAGTAAGTTGCCTTTTGGGGACCCTTTGGCCAGAAGTATTTTAAATGGGCCAAATATAGACTCGCTGATGTAACAAAAGGATTCAATGAGTTTATATATAATAAAAAAAAATTGAAGACCCTTTGGCCAGAAGTATTTTCAAAGGGTCAAATATGGACTGGCTGATGTAACATCAGAAGGATTCAATGAGTTTATATAAATTAAATAAAAATCGAAGTCCCTTTGGAAAGAAATATGTTCATTATGTCAAATATGGACTACTAAATGGCTTACATCAGAAGAAGTCTCTGAGTTTATATAGTTAAAAAAAAAAAAATTTGAGGAACCTTTGGGCAGATATAAGTACAATAGTTTAGATATGGACTACTGTATGGCTGACGTAACAAAGATTCTATGAGTTAATATATTTTTAAAAACAAACATTTTGAGAACCCTTTGGGCCAGAGATATGTTCAATAGATCAGATATGGGCTACTGTATGGCTGAGGTAACATCAGAAAGAATCTTTGAGTTTATATGGTATGTTGCCTTTTGGGGACCCTTTGGCCAGAAGTATTTTAAATGGGCCAAATATAGACTGGCTGATGTAACAGAAGGATTCAATGAGTTTATATATAATAAAAAAAAAAATATTGATGACCCTTTGGAAAGAAATATGTTCATTATGTCAAATATGAACTACTCTATGGCTTACGTCACATCAGAAGAAGTCTCCGAGTTTATATAGTTAAAAAATAATAATTTGAGGAACCTTTGTCTAGATATAAGTACAATAGATCAGATATGGACTACTGTATGGCTGATGTAACATAAAGATTCGATGAGTTAATATATTTTTAAAAGCAAACATTTTGAGTACCCTTTGGGACAGAGATATGTTCAATAGATCAGATATTGGCTACTGTATGGCTGAGGTAACAACAGAAAGAGTCTTTGAGAATATATAGTAAGTTGCCTTTTGAGGACCCTTTGGCTAGAAGTATTTTAAATGGGCCAAATATAGACTCGCTGATGTAACAAAAGGATTCAATGATTTTATATATAATTAAAAGAAATTTGAAGACCCTTTGGAAAGAAATATGTTTATTATGTCAAATATGGACTACTGTTTGGCTTACGTCACATCAGGAGAAGTCTCTGAGTTTATATAGTTAAAAAAAAAAATTTGAGGAACCTTTGTCTGGATATAAGTACAATAGATGAAATATGGACTACTGTATGGCTGACGTAACATAAAGATTCTATGAGTTAATATAATTTTAAAAACAAACAATTTGAGTACCCTTTGGGACAGAGATATGTTCAATAGATCAGATATGGGCTACTGTATGGCTGAGGTAACATCAGAAAGAGTCTTTGAGAATATATAGTAGGTTGCCTTTTTTGGTACCCTTTGGCCAGAAGTATTTTCCATGGGCCAAATATAGACTGGCTGATGTAACATCAGAAGGATTCAATGACTTTATATATAATTTAAAAAATTTGAAGACGCTTTGGAAAGAAATATGTTCATTATGTCAAATATGGACTACTGTATGGCTTTGTCTAAATATAAGTATAATATATCAGATATGGTCTTATGGCTGACGTAACATAAAGATTCTATGAGTTCATATATTTTTAAAAACAAACATTTTGAGAAGCCTTTGGGCCAGAGATATGTTCAATAGATCAGATATGGGCTACTGTATGGCGTACAGTAACATCAGAAAGAATCTTTGAGTTTACATGGTAAGTTGCCTTTTGGGGACCCTTTGACCAGAAGTATTTTAAATGGGGCAAATATAGACTGGCTGATGTAACATCAGAAGGATTCAATGACTTTATATATAATTAAAAAAAAATTGAAGACCCTTTGGAAAGAAATATGTTCATTATGTCAGATATGGACTACTGTATGGCTTTGTCTAGATATAAGTATAACAGATCAGATATGGTCTTATGGCTGACGTAACATAAAGATTCTATGAGTTCATATATTTTTAAAAACAAACATTTTGAGAAGCCTTTGGGCCAGAGATATGTTCAATAGATCAGATATGGGCTACTGTATGGCTGAGGTAACATCAGAAAGAATCTTTGAGTTTATATGGTAAGTTGCCTTTTGGGGACCCTTTGGCCAGAAGTATTTTCAATGGGGCAAATATAGACTGGCTGATGTAACATCAGAAGGATTCAATGAGTTTATATATAATTAAAAAAAAATTGATGACATTTGAAAAGAAATATGTTTATTATGTCAAATATGGACTACTGTATGGCTTAAGTCACATCAGAAGAAGTCTCTGAGTTTATATAGTTAAAAAAATTTGAGGAACCTTTGTCTAGGTATAAGTACAATAGATCAGATGGGACTGCTGTATGGCTGACGTAACATAAAGATTCGATGAGTTAATATATTTTTAAAAGCAAATATTTTGAGTACCCTTTGGGACAGAGATATGTTAAATAGATCAGAAATTGGCTACTGTATGGCTGAGGTAACATCAGAAAGAGTCTTTGAGAATATATAGTAAGTTGCCTTTTGGGGACCCTTTGGCCAGAAGTATTTTCAATGGGTCAGATATTGACTGGCTGATGTAACATCAGAAGGATTCAATGAGTTAATATAAAATAAAATAAAAATCGAAGACCCTTTGGAAAGAAATATGTTCATTATGTCAAATTTGGACTACTGAATGGCTTTACATCAGAAGAAGTCTCTGAGTTTATATAGTTAAAAAAAAAAATGTTGAGGAACCTTTGTCTAGATATAAATACAATAGATCAGATATGGACTACTGTATGGCTGACGTAACATAAATATTCTATGAGTTAATATATTTTTAAAAACAAACATTTTGAGAACCCTTTGGGCCAGAGATATGTTCAGTAGATCAGATATGGACTACTGTATGGCTGAGGTAACATCAGAGAGAATCTTTCAGTTAAAATAGTAAGTTGCCTTTTGGGGACCATTTGGCCAGAAATGTTTTCATTGGGCCAAATATAGGTTGGCTGATGTAACATCAGAAGTAGTCAAAGAGAATGTGTAGTAAGTTCCATTTAGAGTACCTTCTGGCCAGAAATATATTCATGAGGTCAAATATGGAATTCTTAATGGCTGAGCTAACATCAGGAGTCCATGAGTTTATATATAAAAAAACAAAATTGAGGACCCTTTGGACAGAAATATATTCATTAGGTCAAATATGGCCTACTGTATGGCTTACGTCACAACAGAAGGAGTCTCTGAGTTTATGTAGTAAAAAAAAAAAAAAAGTAGGACCCTTTGGACAGATATATGTTCAATAGATATGGACTACTGTATGGCTGAGGTAACATCAGAAAGATTCTTTGAGAATATATAGTAAGTTGCCTTTTTTGGGACCCTTTGGCAAGAAGTATTTTTCATGGGCCAAATATAGACTGGCTGATGTAACAAAAGGATTCAATGAGTTTATATATAATAAAAAAAAATTGAAAACCCTTTGGAATGAAAAATGTTCATTATGTCAAATATGGCCTACTGTATGGCTTACATCACATCAGAAAAAGTCTCTGAGCTTATATAGTAAAAAAAAAAAAAAAAAAAACGAGGACCCATTGGGCAAGAAATATGTTCAATAGATCAGATATGGGCTACTGTATGGCTGAGGTAACATCAGAAAGAGTCTTTGAGAATATATAGTAAGTTGCCTTTTGGGGACCCTTTGGCCAGAAGTATTTTCAATGGGGCAAATATAGACTTGCTAATGTAACATCAGAAGGATTCAATGAGTTTATATATAATAAAAAAAAATTGATGACGCTTTGGAAAGAAATATGTTCATTATGTCAAATATGGACTACTGTATGGCTTAAGTCACATCAGAAGTCTCTGAGTTTATATAGTTAAAAAAAAATTGAGGAACCTTTGTCTAGATATAAGTACAATAGATTAGATAGGGACTATTGTATGGCTGACGTAACATAAAGATTCGATGAGTTAATATATTTTTAAAAGCAAATATTTTGAGTACCCTTTGGGACAGAGATATGTTCAATAGATCAGATATTGGCTACTGTATGGCTGAGGTAACATCAGAAAGAGTCTTTGAGAATATATAGTAAGTTGCCTTTTGGGGACCCTTTGGCCAGAAGTATTTTCAAAGGGTCAAATATGGACTGGCTGATGTAACATCAGAAGGATTCAATGAGTTTATATAAATTAAATAAAAATCGAAGACCCTTTGGAAAGAAATATGTTCATTATGTCAAATATGGACTACTGAATGGCTTACATCAGAAGAAGTCGCTGAGTTTATATAGTTAAAAAAATAATAATTTGAGGGACCTTTGAATAGATATAAGTACAATAGTTTAGATATGGACTACTGTATGGCTGACGTAACAAAGATTCTATGAGTTAATATATTTTTAAAAACAAACATTTTGAGAACCCTTTGGGCCAGAGATATGTTCAATAGATCAGATATGGGCTACTGTATGGCTGAGGTAACATCAGAAAGAGTCTTTGAGTTTATATGGTATGTTGCCTTTTGGGGACCCTTTGGCCAGAAGTATTTTAAATGGGCCAAATATAGACTCGCTGATGTAACAAAAGGATTCAATGAGTTTATATATAATAAAAAAAAATTGAAGACCCTTTGGACAGAAATATGTTCATTATGTCAAATATGGATTACTGTATGGCTTACGTCACATTAGAAAAAGTCTCTGAGCTTATATAGCAAAAAAAAAAAAAAGAAAAAAAAAATGAGGACCCTTTGGTCCAGAAATATGTTCAAGAGATCAGATATGGGCTACTGTATGGCTGATGTAACATCAGAAAGAGTCTTTGAGAATATATAGTAAGTTGCCTTTTGGGGACCCTTTGGCCAGAAGTATTTTCAATGGGGCAAATATAGACTGGCTGATGTAACATCAGAAGGATTCAATGATTTTATATATAATTAAAAGAAATTTGAAGACCCTTTGGAAAGAAATATGTTTATTATGTCAAATATGGACTACTGTTTGGCTTACGTCACATCAGGAGAAGTCTCTGAGTTTATATAGTTAAAAAAAAAATTTGAGGAACCTTTGTCTGGATATAAGTACAATAGATGAAATATGGACTACTGTATGGCTGACGTAACATAAAGATTCTATGAGTTAATATAATTTTAAAAACAAACAATTTGAGTACCCTTTGGGACAGAGATATGTTCAATAGATCAGATATGGGCTACTGTATGGCTGAGGTAACATCAGAAAGAGTCTTTGAGAATATATAGTAGGTTGCCTTTTTTGGTACCCTTTGGCCAGAAGTATTTTCCATGGGCCAAATATAGACTGGCTGATGTAACATCAGAAGGATTCAATGACTTTATATATAATTTAAAAAATTTGAAGACGCTTTGGAAAGAAATATGTTCATTATGTCAAATATGGACTACTGTATGGCTTTGTCTAAATATAAGTATAATATATCAGATATGGTCTTATGGCTGACGTAACATAAAGATTCTATGAGTTCATATATTTTTAAAAACAAACATTTTGAGAAGCCTTTGGGCCAGAGATATGTTCAATAGATCAGATATGGGCTACTGTATGGCGTACAGTAACATCAGAAAGAATCTTTGAGTTTACATGGTAAGTTGCCTTTTGGGGACCCTTTGACCAGAAGTATTTTAAATGGGGCAAATATAGACTGGCTGATGTAACATCAGAAGGATTCAATGACTTTATATATAATTAAAAAAAATTGAAGACCCTTTGGAAAGAAATATGTTCATTATGTCAGATATGGACTACTGTATGGCTTTGTCTAGATATAAGTATAACAGATCAGATATGGTCTTATGGCTGACGTAACATAAAGATTCTATGAGTTCATATATTTTTAAAAACAAACATTTTGAGAAGCCTTTGGGCCAGAGATATGTTCAATAGATCAGATATGGGCTACTGTATGGCTGAGGTAACATCAGAAAGAATCTTTGAGTTTATATGGTAAGTTGCCTTTTGGGGACCCTTTGGCCAGAAGTATTTTCAATGGGGCAAATATAGACTGGCTGATGTAACATCAGAAGGATTCAATGAGTTTATATATAATTAAAAAAAATTGATGACATTTGAAAAGAAATATGTTTATTATGTCAAATATGGACTACTGTATGGCTTAAGTCACATCAGAAGAAGTCTCTGAGTTTATATAGTTAAAAAAATTTGAGGAACCTTTGTCTAGGTATAAGTACAATAGATCAGATGGGACTGCTGTATGGCTGACGTAACATAAAGATTCGATGAGTTAATATATTTTTAAAAGCAAATATTTTGAGTACCCTTTGGGACAGAGATATGTTAAATAGATCAGAAATTGGCTACTGTATGGCTGAGGTAACATCAGAAAGAGTCTTTGAGAATATATAGTAAGTTGCCTTTTGGGGACCCTTTGGCCAGAAGTATTTTCAATGGGTCAGATATTGACTGGCTGATGTAACATCAGAAGGATTCAATGAGTTAATATAAAATAAAATAAAAATCGAAGACCCTTTGGAAAGAAATATGTTCATTATGTCAAATTTGGACTACTGAATGGCTTACATCAGAAGAAGTCTCTGAGTTTATATAGTTAAAAAAAAATTTTTGAGGAAGCTTTGTCTAGATATAAATACAATAGATCAGATATGGACTACTGTATGGCTGACGTAACATAAATATTCTATGAGTTAATATATTTTTAAAAACAAACATTTTGAGAACCCTTTGGGCCAGAGATATGTTCAGTAGATCAGATATGGACTACTGTATGGCTGAGGTAACATCAGAAAGAATCTTTCAGTTAAAATAGTAAGTTGCCTTTTGGGGACCATTTGGCCAGAAATGTTTTCATTGGGCCAAATATAGGTTGGCTGATGTAACATCAGAAGTAGTCAAAGAGAATGTGTAGTAAGTTCCATTTAGAGTACCTTCTGGCCAGAAATATATTCATGAGGTCAAATATGGAATTCTTAATGGCTGAGCTAACATCAGGAGTCCATGAGTTTATATATAAAAAAACAAAATTGAGGACCCTTTGGACAGAAATATATTCATTAGGTCAAATATGGCCTACTGTATGGCTTACGTCACAACAGAAGGAGTCTCTGAGTTTATGTAGTAAAAAAAAAAAAAAGTAGGACCCTTTGGACAGATATATGTTCAATAGATATGGACTACTGTATGGCTGAGGTAACATCAGAAAGATTCTTTGAGAATATATAGTAAGTTGCCTTTTTTGGGACCCTTTGGCAAGAAGTATTTTTCATGGGCCAAATATAGACTGGCTGATGTAACAAAAGGATTCAATGAGTTTATATATAATAAAAAAAAATTGAAAACCCTTTGGAATGAAAAATGTTCATTATGTCAAATATGGCCTACTGTATGGCTTACATCACATCAGAAAAAGTCTCTGAGCTTATATAGTAAAAAAAAAAAAAAAAAAAACGAGGACCCATTGGGCCAGAAATATGTTCAATAGATCAGATATGGGCTACTGTATGGCTGAGGTAACATCAGAAAGAGTCTTTGAGAATATATAGTAAGTTGCCTTTTGGGGACCCTTTGGCCAGAAGTATTTTCAATGGGGCAAATATAGACTCGCTAATGTAACATCAGAAGGATTCAATGAGTTTATATATAATAAAAAAAAATTGATGACCCTTTGGAAAGAAATATGTGCATTATGTCAAATATGGACTACTGTATGGCTTAAGTCACATCAGAAGTCTCTGAGTTTCTATAGTTAAAAAAAAATTGAGGAACCTTTGTCTAGATATAAGTACAATAGATTAGATAGGGACTATTGTATGGCTGACGTAACATAAAGATTCGATGAGTTAATATATTTTTAAAAGCAAATATTTTGAGTACCCTTTGGGACAGAGATATGTTCAATAGATCAGATATTGGCTACTGTATGGCTGAGGTAACATCAGAAAGAGTCTTTGAGAATATATAGTAAGTTGCCTTTTGGGGACCCTTTGGCCAGAAGTATTTTCAAAGGGTCAAATATGGACTGGCTGATGTAACATCAGAAGGATTCAATGAGTTTATATAAATTAAATAAAAATCGAAGACCCTTTGGAAAGAAATATGTTCATTATGTCAAATATGGACTACTGAATGGCTTACATCAGAAGAAGTCTCTGAGTTTATATAGTTAAAAAAATAATAATTTGAGGAACCTTTGAATAGATATAAGTACAATAGTTTAGATATGGACTACTGTATGGCTGACGTAACAAAGATTCTATGAGTTAATATATTTTTAAAAACAAACATTTTGAGAACCCTTTGGGCCAGAGATATGTTCAATAGATCAGATATGGGCTACTGTATGGCTGAGGTAACATCAGAAAGAGTCTTTGAGTTTATATGGTATGTTGCCTTTTGGGGACCCTTTGGCCAGAAGTATTTTAAATGGGCCAAATATAGACTCGCTGATGTAACAAAAGGATTCAATGAGTTTATATATAATAAAAAAAAATTGAAGACCCTTTGGACAGAAATATGTTCATTATGTCAAATATGGATTACTGTATGGCTTACGTCACATTAGAAAAAGTCTCTGAGCTTATATAGCAAAAAAAAAAAAAAAGAAAAAAAAAATGAGGACCCTTTGGTCCAGAAATATGTTCAATAGATCAGATATGGGCTACTGTATGGCTGATGTAACATCAGAAAGAGTCTTTGAGAATATATAGTAAGTTGCCTTTTGGGGACCCTTTGGCCAGAAGTATTTTCAATGGGGCAAATATAGACTGGCTGATGTAACATCAGAAGGATTCAATGATTTTATATATAATTAAAAGAAATTTGAAGACCCTTTGGAAAGAAATATGTTTATTATGTCAAATATGGACTACTGTTTGGCTTACGTCACATCAGGAGAAGTCTCTGAGTTTATATAGTTAAAAAAAAAAATTTGAGGAACCTTTGTCTGGATATAAGTACAATAGATGAAATATGGACTACTGTATGGCTGACGTAACATAAAGATTCTATGAGTTAATATAATTTTAAAAACAAACAATTTGAGTACCCTTTGGGACAGAGATATGTTCAATAGATCAGATATGGGCTACTGTATGGCTGAGGTAACATCAGAAAGAGTCTTTGAGAATATATAGTAGGTTGCCTTTTTTGGTACCCTTTGGCCAGAAGTATTTTCCATGGGCCAAATATAGACTGGCTGATGTAACATCAGAAGGATTCAATGACTTTATATATAATTTAAAAAATTTGAAGACGCTTTGGAAAGAAATATGTTCATTATGTCAAATATGGACTACTGTATGGCTTTGTCTAAATATAAGTATAATATATCAGATATGGTCTTATGGCTGACGTAACATAAAGATTCTATAAGTTCATATATTTTTAAAAACAAACATTTTGAGAAGCCTTTGGGCCAGAGATATGTTCAATAGATCAGATATGGGCTACTGTATGGCGTACAGTAACATCAGAAAGAATCTTTGAGTTTACATGGTAAGTTGCCTTTTGGGGACCCTTTGACCAGAAGTATTTTAAATGGGGCAAATATAGACTGGCTGATGTAACATCAGAAGGATTCAATGACTTTATATATAATTAAAAAAAAATTGAAGACCCTTTGGAAAGAAATATGTTCATTATGTCAGATATGGACTACTGTATGGCTTTGTCTAGATATAAGTATAACAGATCAGATATGGTCTTATGGCTGACGTAACATAAAGATTCTATGAGTTCATATATTTTTAAAAACAAACATTTTGAGAAGCCTTTGGGCCAGAGATATGTTCAATAGATCAGATATGGGCTACTGTACGGCTGAGCTAACAAAAGGATTCAATGAGTTTATATATAATAAAAAAAAATTGAAAACCCTTTGGAATGAAAAATGTTCATTATGTCAAATATGGCCTACTGTATGGCTTACATCACATCAGAAAAAGTCTCTGAGCTTATATAGTAAAAAAAAAAAAAAAAAAAACGAGGACCCATTGGGCCAGAAATATGTTCAATAGATCAGATATGGGCTACTGTATGGCTGAGGTAACATCAGAAAGAGTCTTTGAGAATATATAGTAAGTTGCCTTTTGGGGACCCTTTGGCCAGAAGTATTTTCAATGGGGCAAATATAGACTCGCTAATGTAACATCAGAAGGAATATGTATAGATAATATAAAGCATATATGCAATATGCATATATAAAGACATATGTTCATTATGTCAAATATGGACTACTGTATGGCTTAAGTCACATCAGAAGTCTCTGAGTTTATATAGTTAAAAAAAAATTGAGGAACCTTTGTCTAGATATAAGTACAATAGATTAGATAGGGACTATTGTATGGCTGACGTAACATAAAGATTCGATGAGTTAATATATTTTTAAAAGCAAATATTTTGAGTACCCTTTGGGACAGAGATATGTTCAATAGATCAGATATTGGCTACTGTATGGCTGAGGTAACATCAGAAAGAGTCTTTGAGAATATATAGTAAGTTGCCTTTTGGGGACCCTTTGGCCAGAAGTATTTTCAAAGGGTCAAATATGGACTGGCTGATGTAACATCAGAAGGATTCAATGAGTTTATATAAATTAAATAAAAATCGAAGACCCTTTGGAAAGAAATATGTTCATTATGTCAAATATGGACTACTGAATGGCTTACATCAGAAGAAGTCTCTGAGTTTATATAGTTAAAAAAATAATAATTTGAGGAACCTTTGAATAGATATAAGTACAATAGTTTAGATATGGACTACTGTATGGCTGACGTAACAAAGATTCTATGAGTTAATATATTTTTAAAAACAAACATTTTGAGAACCCTTTGGGCCAGAGATATGTTCAATAGATCAGATATGGGCTACTGTATGGCTGAGGTAACATCAGAAAGAGTCTTTGAGTTTATATGGTATGTTGCCTTTTGGGGACCCTTTGGCCAGAAGTATTTTAAATGGGCCAAATATAGACTCGCTGATGTAACAAAAGGATTCAATGAGTTTATATATAATAAAAAAATGAAGACCCTTTGGACAGAAATATGTTCATTATGTCAAATATGGATTACTGTATGGCTTACGTCACATTAGAAAAAGTCTCTGAGCTTATACAGCAAAAAAAAAAAAAAAGAAAAAAAAAATGAGGACCCTTTGGTCCAGAAATATGTTCAATAGATCAGATATGGGCTACTGTATGGCTGATGTAACATCAGAAAGAGTCTTTGAGAATATATAGTAAGTTGCCTTTTGGGGACCCTTTGGCCAGAAGTATTTTCAATGGGGCAAATATAGACTGGCTGATGTAACATCAGAAGGATTCAATGATTTTATATATAATTAAAAGAAATTTGAAGACCCTTTGGAAAGAAATATGTTTATTATGTCAAATATGGACTACTCTTTGGCTTACGTCACATCAGGAGAAGTCTCTGAGTTTATATAGTTAAAAAAAAAAATTTGAGGAACCTTTGTCTGGATATAAGTACAATAGATGAAATATGGACTACTGTATGGCTGACGTAACATAAAGATTCTATGAGTTAATATAATTTTAAAAACAAACAATTTGAGTACCCTTTGGGACAGAGATATGTTCAATAGATCAGATATGGGCTACTGTATGGCTGAGGTAACATCAGAAAGAGTCTTTGAGAATATATAGTAGGTTGCCTTTTTTGGTACCCTTTGGCCAGAAGTATTTTCCATGGGCCAAATATAGACTGGCTGATGTAACATCAGAAGGATTCAATGACTTTATATATAATTAAAAAAATTTGAAGACGCTTTGGAAAGAAATATGTTCATTATGTCAAATATGGACTACTGTATGGCTTTGTCTAAATATAAGTATAATATATCAGATATGGTCTTATGGCTGACGTAACATAAAGATTCTATGAGTTCATATATTTTTAAAAACAAACATTTTGAGAAGCCTTTGGGCCAGAGATATGTTCAATAGATCAGATATGGGCTACTGTATGGCGTACAGTAACATCAGAAAGAATCTTTGAGTTTACATGGTAAGTTGCCTTTTGGGGACCCTTTGACCAGAAGTATTTTAAATGGGGCAAATATAGACTGGCTGATGTAACATCAGAAGGATTCAATGACTTTATATATAATTAAAAAAAAATTGAAGACCCTTTGGAAAGAAATATGTTCATTATGTCAGATATGGACTACTGTATGGCTTTGTCTAGATATAAGTATAACAGATCAGATATGGTCTTATGGCTGACGTAACATAAAGATTCTATGAGTTCATATATTTTTAAAAACAAACATTTTGAGAAGCCTTTGGGCCAGAGATATGTTCAATAGATCAGATATGGGCTACTGTATGGCTGAGGTAACATCAGAAAGAATCTTTGAGTTTATATGGTAAGTTGCCTTTTGGGGACCCTTTGGCCAGAAGTATTTTCAATGGGGCAAATATAGACTGGCTGATGTAACATCAGAAGGATTCAATGAGTTTATATATAATTAAAAAAAAATTGATGACATTTGAAAAGAAATATGTTTATTATGTCAAATATGGACTACTGTATGGCTTAAGTCACATCAGAAGAAGTCTCTGAGTTTATATAGTTAAAAAAATTTGAGGAACCTTTGTCTAGGTATAAGTACAATAGATCAGATGGGACTGCTGTATGGCTGACGTAACATAAAGATTCGATGAGTTAATATATTTTTAAAAGCAAATATTTTGAGTACCCTTTGGGACAGAGATATGTTAAATAGATCAGAAATTGGCTACTGTATGGCTGAGGTAACATCAGAAAGAGTCTTTGAGAATATATAGTAAGTTGCCTTTTGGGGACCCTTTGGCCAGAAGTATTTTCAATGGGTCAGATATTGACTGGCTGATGTAACATCAGAAGGATTCAATGAGTTAATATAAAATAAAATAAAAATCGAAGACCCTTTGGAAAGAAATATGTTCATTATGTCAAATTTGGACTACTGAATGGCTTACATCAGAAGAAGTCTCTGAGTTTATATAGTTAAAAAAAAAAATTTTGAGGAACCTTTGTCTAGATATAAATACAATAGATCAGATATGGACTACTGTATGGCTGACGTAACATAAATATTCTATGAGTTAATATATTTTTAAAAACAAACATTTTGAGAACCCTTTGGGCCAGAGATATGTTCAGTAGATCAGATATGGACTACTGTATGGCTGAGGTAACATCAGAAAGAATCTTTCAGTTAAAATAGTAAGTTGCCTTTTGGGGACCATTTGGCCAGAAATGTTTTCATTGGGCCAAATATAGGTTGGCTGATGTAACATCAGAAGTAGTCAAAGAGAATGTGTAGTAAGTTCCATTTAGAGTACCTTCTGGCCAGAAATATATTCATGAGGTCAAATATGGAATTCTTAATGGCTGAGCTAACATCAGGAGTCCATGAGTTTATATATAAAAAAACAAAATTGAGGACCCTTTGGACAGAAATATATTCATTAGGTCAAATATGGCCTACTGTATGGCTTACGTCACAACAGAAGGAGTCTCTGAGTTTATGTAGTAAAAAAAAAAAAAGTAGGACCCTTTGGACAGATATATGTTCAATAGATATGGACTACTGTATGGCTGAGGTAACATCAGAAAGATTCTTTGAGAATATATAGTAAGTTGCCTTTTTGGGACCCTTTGGCAAGAAGTATTTTTCATGGGCCAAATATAGACTGGCTGATGTAACAAAAGGATTCAATGAGTTTATATATAATAAAAAAAAATTGAAAACCCTTTGGAATGAAAAATGTTCATTATGTCAAATATGGCCTACTGTATGGCTTACATCACATCAGAAAAAGTCTCTGAGCTTATATAGTAAAAAAAAAAAAAAAAAACGAGGACCCATTGGGCCAGAAATATGTTCAATAGATCAGATATGGGCTACTGTATGGCTGAGGTAACATCAGAAAGAGTCTTTGAGAATATATAGTAAGTTGCCTTTTGGGGACCCTTTGGCCAGAAGTATTTTCAATGGGGCAAATATAGACTCGCTAATGTAACATCAGAAGGATTCAATGAGTTTATATATAATAAAAAAAAATTGATGACCCTTTGGAAAGAAATATGTTCATTATGTCAAATATGGACTACTGTATGGCTTAAGTCACATCAGAAGTCTCTGAGTTTATACAGGTAAAAAAAATTTTGAGGAACCTTTGTCTAGATATAAGTACAATAGATCAAATATGGACTACTGTATGGCTTTGTCTAAATATAAGTATAATATATCAGATATGGTCTTATGGCTGACGTAACATAAAGATTCTATGAGTTCATATATTTTTAAAAACAAACACTTTGAGAAGCCTTTGGGCCAGAGATATGTTCAATAGATCAGATATGGGCTACTGTATGGCGTACAGTAACATCAGAAAGAATCTTTGAGTTTATATGGTAAGTTGCCTTTTGGGGACCCTTTGGCCAGAAGTATTTTAAATGGGGCAAATATAGACTGGCTGATGTAACATCACAAGGATTCAATGACTTTATATATAATTTAAAAAAAATTGAAGACCCTTTGGGACAGAGATATGTTTAATAGATCAGATATGGACTACTGTATGGCTTACGTCAAATCAGAAGAAGACTCTGAGTTTATATAGTTAAAAAAAAAATTGAAAAACCTTTGTCTAGATATAAGTACAATAGATTAGATATGGACTACTGTATGGCTGACGTAACATAAATATTCTATGAGTTAATATATTTTTAAAAACAAACATTTTGAGAACCCTTTGGGCCAGAGATATGTTCAGTAGATCAGATATGGACTACTGTATGGCTGAGGTAATATCAGAAAGAATCTTTCAGTTAAAATAGTAAGTTGCCTTTTGGGGACCATTTGGCCAGAAATGTTTTCATTGGGCCAAATATAGGTTGGCTGATGTAACATCAGAAGTAGTCAAAGAGAATGTGTAGTAAGTTCCATTTAGAGTACCTTCTGGCCAGAAATATATTCATGAGGTCAAATATGGAATTCTTAATGGCTGAGCTAACATCAGGAGTCCATGAGTTTATATATAAAAAAACAAAATTGAGGACCCTTTGGACAGAAATATATTCATTAGGTCAAATATGGCCTACTGTATGGCTTACGTCACAACAGAAGGAGTCTCTGAGTTTATGTAGTAAAAAAAAAAAAAGTAGGACCCTTTGGACAGATATATGTTCAATAGAAATGGACTACTGTATGGCTGAGGTAACATCAGAAAGATTCTTTGAGAATATATAGTAAGTTGCCTTTTTTGGGACCCTTTGGCAAGAAGTATTTTTCATGGGCCAAATATAGACTGGCTGATGTAACAAAAGGATTCAATGAGTTTATATATAATAAAAAAAAATTGAAAACCCTTTGGAATGAAAAATGTTCATTATGTCAAATATGGCCTACTGTATGGCTTACATCACATCAGAAAAAGTCTCTGAGCTTATATAGTAAAAAAAAAAAAAAAAAAAAAACGAGGACCCATTGGGCCAGAAATATGTTCAATAGATCAGATATGGGCTACTGTATGGCTGAGGTAACATCAGAAAGAGTCTTTGAGAATATATAGTAAGTTGCCTTTTGGGGACCCTTTGGCCAGAAGTATTTTCAATGGGGCAAATATAGACTCGCTAATGTAACATCAGAAGGATTCAATGAGTTTATATATAATAAAAAAAAATTGATGACCCTTTGGAAAGAAATATGTTCATTATGTCAAATATGGACTACTGTATGGCTTAAGTCACATCAGAAGTCTCTGAGTTTCTATAGTTAAAAAAAAATTGAGGAACCTTTGTCTAGATATAAGTACAATAGATTAGATAGGGACTATTGTATGGCTGACGTAACATAAAGATTCGATGAGTTAATATATTTTTAAAAGCAAATATTTTGAGTACCCTTTGGGACAGAGATATGTTCAATAGATCAGATATTGGCTACTGTATGGCTGAGGTAACATCAGAAAGAGTCTTTGAGAATATATAGTAAGTTGCCTTTTGGGGACCCTTTGGCCAGAAGTATTTTCAAAGGGTCAAATATGGACTGGCTGATGTAACATCAGAAGGATTCAATGAGTTTATATAAATTAAATAAAAATCGAAGACCCTTTGGAAAGAAATATGTTCATTATGTCAAATATGGACTACTGAATGGCTTACATCAGAAGAAGTCTCTGAGTTTATATAGTTAAAAAAATAATAATTTGAGGAACCTTTGAATAGATATAAGTACAATAGTTTAGATATGGACTACTGTATGGCTGACGTAACAAAGATTCTATGAGTTAATATATTTTTAAAAACAAACATTTTGAGAACCCTTTGGGCCAGAGATATGTTCAATAGATCAGATATGGGCTACTGTATGGCTGAGGTAACATCAGAAAGAGTCTTTGAGTTTATATGGTATGTTGCCTTTTGGGGACCCTTTGGCCAGAAGTATTTTAAATGGGCCAAATATAGACTCGCTGATGTAACAAAAGGATTCAATGAGTTTATATATAATAAAAAAAAATTGAAGACCCTTTGGACAGAAATATGTTCATTATGTCAAATATGGATTACTGTATGGCTTACGTCACATTAGAAAAAGTCTCTGAGCTTATATAGCAAAAAAAAAAAAAAAGAAAAAAAAAATGAGGACCCTTTGGTCCAGAAATATGTTCAATAGATCAGATATGGGCTACTGTATGGCTGATGTAACATCAGAAAGAGTCTTTGAGAATATATAGTAGGTTGCCTTTTTTGGTACCCTTTGGCCAGAAGTATTTTCCATGGGCCAAATATAGACTGGCTGATGTAACATCAGAAGGATTCAATGATTTTATATATAATTAAAAGAAATTTGAAGACCCTTTGGAAAGAAATATGTTTATTATGTCAAATATGGACTACTGTTTGGCTTACGTCACATCAGGAGAAGTCTCTGAGTTTATATAGTTAAAAAAAAAAATTTGAGGAACCTTTGTCTGGATATAAGTACAATAGATGAAATATGGACTACTGTATGGCTGACGTAACATAAAGATTCTATGAGTTAATATAATTTTAAAAACAAACAATTTGAGTACCCTTTGGGACAGAGATATGTTCAATAGATCAGATATGGGCTACTGTATGGCTGAGGTAACATCAGAAAGAGTCTTTGAGAATATATAGTAGGTTGCCTTTTTTGGTACCCTTTGGCCAGAAGTATTTTCCATGGGCCAAATATAGACTGGCTGATGTAACATCAGAAGGATTCAATGACTTTATATATAATTAAAAAAATTTGAAGACGCTTTGGAAAGAAATATGTTCATTATGTCAAATATGGACTACTGTATGGCTTTGTCTAAATATAAGTATAATATATCAGATATGGTCTTATGGCTGACGTAACATAAAGATTCTATGAGTTCATATATTTTTAAAAACAAACATTTTGAGAAGCCTTTGGGCCAGAGATATGTTCAATAGATCAGATATGGGCTACTGTATGGCGTACAGTAACATCAGAAAGAATCTTTGAGTTTACATGGTAAGTTGCCTTTTGGGGACCCTTTGACCAGAAGTATTTTAAATGGGGCAAATATAGACTGGCTGATGTAACATCAGAAGGATTCAATGACTTTATATATAATTAAAAAAAAATTGAAGACCCTTTGGAAAGAAATATGTTCATTATGTCAGATATGGACTACTGTATGGCTTTGTCTAGATATAAGTATAACAGATCAGATATGGTCTTATGGCTGACGTAACATAAAGATTCTATGAGTTCATATATTTTTAAAAACAAACATTTTGAGAAGCCTTTGGGCCAGAGATATGTTCAATAGATCAGATATGGGCTACTGTATGGCTGAGGTAACATCAGAAAGAATCTTTGAGTTTATATGGTAAGTTGCCTTTTGGGGACCCTTTGGCCAGAAGTATTTTCAATGGGGCAAATATAGACTGGCTGATGTAACATCAGAAGGATTCAATCAGTTTATATATAATTAAAAAAAAATTGATGACATTTGAAAAGAAATATGTTTATTATGTCAAATATGGACTACTGTATGGCTTAAGTCACATCAGAAGAAGTCTCTGAGTTTATATAGTTAAAAAAATTTGAGGAACCTTTGTCTAGGTATAAGTACAATAGATCAGATGGGACTGCTGTATGGCTGACGTAACATAAAGATTCGATGAGTTAATATATTTTTAAAAGCAAATATTTTGAGTACCCTTTGGGACAGAGATATGTTAAATAGATCAGAAATTGGCTACTGTATGGCTGAGGTAACATCAGAAAGAGTCTTTGAGAATATATAGTAAGTTGCCTTTTGGGGACCCTTTGGCCAGAAGTATTTTCAATGGGTCAGATATTGACTGGCTGATGTAACATCAGAAGGATTCAATGAGTTAATATAAAATAAAATAAAAATCGAAGACCCTTTGGAAAGAAATATGTTCATTATGTCAAATTTGGACTACTGAATGGCTTACATCAGAAGAAGTCTCTGAGTTTATAGAGTTAAAAAAAAAAATTTTGAGGAACCTTTGTCTAGATATAAATACAATAGATCAGATATGGACTACTGTATGGCTGACGTAACATAAATATTCTATGAGTTAATATATTTTTAAAAACAAACATTTTGAGAACCCTTTGGGCCAGAGATATGTTCAGTAGATCAGATATGGACTACTGTATGGCTGAGGTAACATCAGAAAGAATCTTTCAGTTAAAATAGTAAGTTGCCTTTTGGGGACCATTTGGCCAGAAATGTTTTCATTGGGCCAAATATAGGTTGGCTGATGTAACATCAGAAGTAGTCAAAGAGAATGTGTAGTAAGTTCCATTTAGAGTACCTTCTGGCCAGAAATATATTCATGAGGTCAAATATGGAATTCTTAATGGCTGAGCTAACATCAGGAGTCCATGAGTTTATATATAAAAAAACAAAATTGAGGACCCTTTGGACAGAAATATATTCATTAGGTCAAATATGGCCTACTGTATGGCTTACATCACAACAGAAGGAGTCTCTGAGTTTATGTAGTAAAAAAAAAAAAAGTAGGACCCTTTGGACAGATATATGTTCAATAGATATGGACTACTGTATGGCTGAGGTAACATCAGAAAGATTCTTTGAGAATATATAGTAAGTTGCCTTTTTTGGGACCCTTTGGCAAGAAGTATTTTTCATGGGCCAAATATAGACTGGCTGATGTAACAAAAGGATTCAATGAGTTTATATATAATAAAAAAAAATTGAAAACCCTTTGGAATGAAAAATGTTCATTATGTCAAATATGGCCTACTGTATGGCTTACATCACATCAGAAAAAGTCTCTGAGCTTATATAGTAAAAAAAAAAAAAAAAAAAAACGAGGACCCATTGGGCCAGAAATATGTTCAATAGATCAGATATGGGCTACTGTATGGCTGAGGTAACATCAGAAAGAGTCTTTGAGAATATATAGTAAGTTGCCTTTTGGGGACCCTTTGGCCAGAAGTATTTTCAATGGGGCAAATATAGACTCGCTAATGTAACATCAGAAGGATTCAATGAGTTTATATATAATAAAAAAAAATTGATGACCCTTTGGAAAGAAATATGTTCATTATGTCAAATATGGACTACTGTATGGCTTAAGTCACATCAGAAGTCTCTGAGTTTATACAGGTAAAAAAAATTTTGAGGAACCTTTGTCTAGATATAAGTACAATAGATCAAATATGGACTACTGTATGGCTTTGTCTAAATATAAGTATAATAGATCAGATATGGTCTTATGGCTGACGTAACATAAAGATTCTATGAGTTCATATATTTTTAAAAACAAACACTTTGAGAAGCCTTTGGGCCAGAGATATGTTCAATAGATCAGATATGGGCTACTGTATGGCGTACAGTAACATCAGAAAGAATCTTTGAGTTTATATGGTAAGTTGCCTTTTGGGGACCCTTTGGCCAGAAGTATTTTAAATGGGGCAAATATAGACTGGCTGATGTAACATCACAAGGATTCAATGACTTTATATATAATTTAAAAAAAATTGAAGACCCTTTGGGACAGAGATATGTTTAATAGATCAGATATGGACTACTGTATGGCTTACGTCAAATCAGAAGAAGACTCTGAGTTTATATAGTTAAAAAAAAAATTGAAAAACCTTTGTCTAGATATAAGTACAATAGATTAGATATGGACTACTGTATGGCTGACGTAACATAAAGATTCTATGAGTTAATATATTTTTAAAAACAAACATTTTGAGTACCCTTTGGGACAGAGATATGTTCAATAGATCATATATGGGCTACTGTATGGCTGAGGTTACATCAGAAAGAGTCTTTGAGAATATATAGTAAGTTGCCTTTTTTGGGACCCTTTGCCCAGAAGTATTTTCAATGGGCCAAATATAGACTGGCTGATGTAACATCAGAAGGATTCATTGAGTTAATATAAAATAAAATAAAAATCGAAGACCCTTTGGAAAGAAATATGTTCATTATGTCAAATATGGACTACTGAATGGCTTGGATCAGAAAAAGTCTCTGAGTTTATATAGTTAAAAAAATAATAATTTGAGGAACCTTTGTCTAGATATAAATACAATAGATCAGATATGGACTACTGTAAGGCTGACGTAACATAAAGATTCTATGAGTTAATATATTTTTAAAAACAAACATTTTGAGAACCCTTTGGGCCAGAGATATGTTCAGTAGATCAGATATGGGCTACTGTATGGCTGAGGTAACATCAGAAAGAATCTTTGAGTTTATATGGTAAGTTGCCTTTTGGGGACCTTTTCACAAGAAGTATTTTAAACGGGCCAAATATAGACTGGCTGATGTAACAGAAGGATTCAATGAGTTTATATATAATTAAAAAAAAAATTGAAGACCCTTTGGACAGAAATATGTTCATTATGTCAAATATGGCGTACTGTATGGCTTACGTCACATCAGAAAAAGTCTCTGAGCTTATACAGTTTAAAAAAAAAAACGAGGACCCATTGGGCCAGAAATATGTTCAATAGATCAGAAGTGGACTACTATATCGCTGAGGTAACATCAGAAAGAGTCTTTGAGAATATATAGTAAGTTGCCTTTTAGGGACCCTTTGGCCAGAAGTATTTTAAATGGGCCAAATAAAGACTGGCTGATGTAACAGAAGGATTCAATGAGTTTATATATAATAAAAAAAATTGAAGACCCTTTGGACAGAAATATGTTCATTATGTCAAATATGGACTACTGTTTGGCTTACGTCACATTAGAAAAAGTCTCTGAGCTTATATAGTAAAAACAAAAACAAAAAACAACAACAATGAGGACCCTTTGGGCCAGAAATATGTTCAATAGATCAGATATGGGCTACTGTATGGCTGAGGTAACATCAGAAAGAGTCTTTGAGAATATATAGTAAGTTGCCTTTTGGGGACCCTTTGGCCAGAAGTATTTTCAATGGGCAAATATAGACTGGCTGATGTAACATCAGAAGGATTCAATGAGTTTATGTATAATTTAAAAAAAAATTGATGACCCTTTCGAAAGAAATATGTTCTTTATGTCAAATATGGACTACTGAATGGCTTACGTAACATCAGAACAAGTCTCTGAGTTTATATAGTTAAAAAAAAAAAATTTGAGGAACATTTGTCTAGATATAAGTACAATAGATCAGATATGGACTACTGTATGGCTGACGAAACAAAGAATTGTTTTTCATTGGGCCAAATATAGGTTGGCTGATGTAACATCAGAAGTAGTCAAAGAGAATGTGTAGTAAGTTCCATTTAGAGTACCTTCTGGCCAGAAATATATTCATGAGGTCAAATATGGAATTCTTAATGGCTGACCTAACATCAGGAGTCCATGAGTTTATATATAAAAAAACAAAATTGAGGACCCTTTGGACAGAAATATATTCATTAGGTCAAATATGGACTACTGTATGGCTTACGTCACAACAGAAGGAGTCTCTGAGTTTATGTAGTAAAAAAAAAAAAAAGTAGGACCCTTTGGACTGAAATATGTTCAATAGATATGGACTACTGTATGGCTGAGGTAACATCAGAAAGAGTCTTTGAGAATATATAGTAAGTTGCCTTTTTTGGGACCCTTTGGCCAGAAGTATTTTCCATGGGCCAAATATAGACTGGCTGATGTAACAAAAGGATTCAATGAGTTTATATATAATAAAAAAATTTGAAAACCCTTTGGAATGAAATATGTTCATTATGTCAAATATGGCCTACTGTATGGCTTACATCACATCAGAAAAAGTCTCTGAGCTTATATAGTAAAAAAAAAAAAAAACGAGGACCCATTGGGCCAGAAATATGTTCAATAGATCAGATATGGGCTACTGTATGACTGAGGTTACATCAGAAAGAGTCTTTGAGAATATATCGTAAGTTGCCTTTTGGGGACCCTTTGGCCAGAAGTATTTTAAATGGGCCAAATATAGACTGACTGATGTAACAGAAGGATTCAATGGGTTTATATATAATAATAAAAAATTGAAGACCGTTTAGTACAGAAATATGTTCATTATGTCAAATATGGACTACTGTATGGCTTACGTCACATTAGAAAAAGTCTCTGAGCTTATATAGCAAAAAAAAACAAAAAAAAACAATGAGGACCCTTTGGGCCAGAAATATGTTCAATAGATCATATATGGGCTACTGTATGGCTGAGGTAACATCAGAAAGAGTCTTTGAGAATATATAGTAAGTTGCCTTTTGGGGACCCTTTGGCCAGAAGTATTTTCAATGGGGCAAATATAGATTGGCTGATGTAACAGAAGGATTAAATGAGTTAATGTATAATTTAAAAAAAAATTGATGACCCTTTCGAAAGAAATATGTTCATTTAGAGTACCTTCTGGCCAGAAATATATTCATGAGGTCAAATATGGAATTCTTAATGGCTGACCTAACATCAGGAGTCCATGAGTTTATATATAAAAAACAAAATTGAGGACCCTTTGGACAGAAATATATTCATTAGGTCAAATATGGCCTACTGTATGGCTTACGTCACAACAGAAGGAGTCTCTGAGTTTATATAGTAAAAAAATGTAGGACCCTTTGGACAGAAATATGTTCAATAGATATGGACTGTATGGCTGAGCTAACATCAGAAAGAGTCTTTGAGAATATATAGTAAGTTGCCTTTTTTGGGACCCTTTGGCCAGAAGTATTTTCCATGGGCCAAATATAGACTGGCTGATGTAACAGAAGGATTCAATGAGTTTATATATAACAAAAAAAAATTGAAAACCCTTTGGAATGAAATATGTTCATTATGTCAAATATGGCTTACGTCACATCAGAAAAAGTCTCTGAGCTTATATAGTTAAAAAAAAAAAACGAGGACCCATTGGGCCAGAAATATGTTCAATAGATCAGATATGGGCTACTTTATCGCTGAGGTAACATCAGAAAGAGTCTTTGAGAATATATAGTAAGTTGCCTTTTGGGGACCCTTTGGCCAAAAGTATTTTAAATGGGCCAAATATAGACTGGCTGATGTAACAGAAGGATTCAATGAGTTAATGTATAATTTAAAAAAAAATTGATGACCCTTTGGAAAGAAATATGTTCATTATGTCAAATATGGACTACTGAATGGCTTAAGTCACATCAGAAGAAGTCTCTGAGTTTATATAGTTAAAAAAATTTGAGGAACCTTTGTCTAGGTATAAGTACAATAGATCAGATGGGACTGCTGTATGGCTGACGTAACATAAAGATTCGATGAGTTAATATATTTTTAAAAGCAAATATTTTGAGTACCCTTTGGGACAGAGATATGTTAAATAGATCAGAAATTGGCTACTGTATGGCTGAGGTAACATCAGAAAGAGTCTTTGAGAATATATAGTAAGTTGCCTTTTGGGGACCCTTTGGCCAGAAGTATTTTCAATGGGTCAGATATTGACTGGCTGATGTAACATCAGAAGGATTCAATGAGTTAATATAAAATAAAATAAAAATCGAAGACCCTTTGGAAAGAAATATGTTCATTATGTCAAATTTGGACTACTGAATGGCTTACATCAGAAGAAGTCTCTGAGTTTATAGAGTTAAAAAAAAAAATTTTGAGGAACCTTTGTCTAGATATAAATACAATAGATCAGATATGGACTACTGTATGGCTGACGTAACATAAATATTCTATGAGTTAATATATTTTTAAAAACAAACATTTTGAGAACCCTTTGGGCCAGAGATATGTTCAGTAGATCAGATATGGACTACTGTATGGCTGAGGTAACATCAGAAAGAATCTTTCAGTTAAAATAGTAAGTTGCCTTTTGGGGACCATTTGGCCAGAAATGTTTTCATTGGGCCAAATATAGGTTGGCTGATGTAACATCAGAAGTAGTCAAAGAGAATGTGTAGTAAGTTCCATTTAGAGTACCTTCTGGCCAGAAATATATTCATGAGGTCAAATATGGAATTCTTAATGGCTGAGCTAACATCAGGAGTCCATGAGTTTATATATAAAAAAACAAAATTGAGGACCCTTTGGACAGAAATATATTCATTAGGTCAAATATGGCCTACTGTATGGCTTACATCACAACAGAAGGAGTCTCTGAGTTTATGTAGTAAAAAAAAAAAAAAGTAGGACCCTTTGGACAGATATATGTTCAATAGATATGGACTACTGTATGGCTGAGGTAACATCAGAAAGATTCTTTGAGAATATATAGTAAGTTGCCTTTTTTGGGACCCTTTGGCAAGAAGTATTTTTCATGGGCCAAATATAGACTGGCTGATGTAACAAAAGGATTCAATGAGTTTATATATAATAAAAAAAAATTGAAAACCCTTTGGAATGAAAAATGTTCATTATGTCAAATATGGCCTACTGTATGGCTTACATCACATCAGAAAAAGTCTCTGAGCTTATATAGTAAAAAAAAAAAAAAAAAAACGAGGACCCATTGGGCCAGAAATATGTTCAATAGATCAGATATGGGCTACTGTATGGCTGAGGTAACATCAGAAAGAGTCTTTGAGAATATATAGTAAGTTGCCTTTTGGGGACCCTTTGGCCAGAAGTATTTTCAATGGGGCAAATATAGACTCGCTAATGTAACATCAGAAGGATTCAATGAGTTTATATATAATAAAAAAAAATTGATGACCCTTTGGAAAGAAATATGTTCATTATGTCAAATATGGACTACTGTATGGCTTAAGTCACATCAGAAGTCTCTGAGTTTATACAGGTAAAAAAAATTTTGAGGAACCTTTGTCTAGATATAAGTACAATAGATCAAATATGGACTACTGTATGGCTTTGTCTAAATATAAGTATAATAGATCAGATATGGTCTTATGGCTGACGTAACATAAAGATTCTATGAGTTCATATATTTTTAAAAACAAACACTTTGAGAAGCCTTTGGGCCAGAGATATGTTCAATAGATCAGATATGGGCTACTGTATGGCGTACAGTAACATCAGAAAGAATCTTTGAGTTTATATGGTAAGTTGCCTTTTGGGGACCCTTTGGCCAGAAGTATTTTAAATGGGGCAAATATAGACTGGCTGATGTAACATCACAAGGATTCAATGACTTTATATATAATTTAAAAAAAATTGAAGACCCTTTGGGACAGAGATATGTTTAATAGATCAGATATGGACTACTGTATGGCTTACGTCAAATCAGAAGAAGACTCTGAGTTTATATAGTTAAAAAAAAAATTGAAAAACCTTTGTCTAGATATAAGTACAATAGATTAGATATGGACTACTGTATGGCTGACGTAACATAAAGATTCTATGAGTTAATATATTTTTAAAAACAAACATTTTGAGTACCCTTTGGGACAGAGATATGTTCAATAGATCATATATGGGCTACTGTATGGCTGAGGTTACATCAGAAAGAGTCTTTGAGAATATATAGTAAGTTGCCTTTTTTGGGACCCTTTGCCCAGAAGTATTTTCAATGGGCCAAATATAGACTGGCTGATGTAACATCAGAAGGATTCATTGAGTTAATATAAAATAAAATAAAAATCGAAGACCCTTTGGAAAGAAATATGTTCATTATGTCAAATATGGACTACTGAATGGCTTGGATCAGAAAAAGTCTCTGAGTTTATATAGTTAAAAAAATAATAATTTGAGGAACCTTTGTCTAGATATAAATACAATAGATCAGATATGGACTACTGTAAGGCTGACGTAACATAAAGATTCTATGAGTTAATATATTTTTAAAAACAAACATTTTGAGAACCCTTTGGGCCAGAGATATGTTCAGTAGATCAGATATGGGCTACTGTATGGCTGAGGTAACATCAGAAAGAATCTTTGAGTTTATATGGTAAGTTGCCTTTTGGGGACCTTTTCACAAGAAGTATTTTAAACGGGCCAAATATAGACTGGCTGATGTAACAGAAGGATTCAATGAGTTTATATATAATTAAAAAAAAAATTGAAGACCCTTTGGACAGAAATATGTTCATTATGTCAAATATGGCGTACTGTATGGCTTACGTCACATCAGAAAAAGTCTCTGAGCTTATACAGTTTAAAAAAAAAAACGAGGACCCATTGGGCCAGAAATATGTTCAATAGATCAGAAGTGGACTACTATATCGCTGAGGTAACATCAGAAAGAGTCTTTGAGAATATATAGTAAGTTGCCTTTTAGGGACCCTTTGGCCAGAAGTATTTTAAATGGGCCAAATAAAGACTGGCTGATGTAACAGAAGGATTCAATGAGTTTATATATAATAAAAAAAATTGAAGACCCTTTGGACAGAAATATGTTCATTATGTCAAATATGGACTACTGTTTGGCTTACGTCACATTAGAAAAAGTCTCTGAGCTTATATAGTAAAAACAAAAACAAAAAACAACAACAATGAGGACCCTTTGGGCCAGAAATATGTTCAATAGATCAGATATGGGCTACTGTATGGCTGAGGTAACATCAGAAAGAGTCTTTGAGAATATATAGTAAGTTGCCTTTTGGGGACCCTTTGGCCAGAAGTATTTTCAATGGGCAAATATAGACTGGCTGATGTAACATCAGAAGGATTCAATGAGTTTATGTATAATTTTAAAAAAAATTGATGACCCTTTCGAAAGAAATATGTTCTTTATGTCAAATATGGACTACTGAATGGCTTACGTAACATCAGAACAAGTCTCTGAGTTTATATAGTTAAAAAAAAAAATTTTGAGGAACATTTGTCTAGATATAAGTACAATAGATCAGATATGGACTACTGTATGGCTGACGAAACAAAGAATTGTTTTTCATTGGGCCAAATATAGGTTGGCTGATGTAATATCAGAAGTAGTCAAAGAGAATGTGTAGTAAGTTCCATTTAGAGTACCTTCTGGCCAGAAATATATTCATGAGGTCAAATATGGAATTCTTAATGGCTGAGCCTAACATCAGGAGTCCATGAGTTTATATATAAAAAAACAAAATTGAGGACCCTTTGGACAGAAATATATTCATTAGGTCAAATATGGACTACTGTATGGCTTACGTCACAACAGAAGGAGTCTCTGAGTTTATGTAGTAAAAAAAAAAAAAAAGTAGGACCCTTTGGACTGAAATATGTTCAATAGATATGGACTACTGTATGGCTGAGGTAACATCAGAAAGAGTCTTTGAGAATACATAGTAAGTTGCCTTTTTTGGGACCCTTTGGCCAGAAGTATTTTCCATGGGCCAAATATAGACTGGCTGATGTAACAAAAGGATTCAATGAGTTTATATATAATAAAAAAATTTGAAAACCCTTTGGAATGAAATATGTTCATTATGTCAAATATGGCCTACTGTATGGCTTACATCACATCAGAAAAAGTCTCTGAGCTTATATAGTAAAAAAAAAAAAAAAAAAAAACGAGGACCCATTGGGCCAGAAATATGTTCAATAGATCAGATATGGGCTACTGTATGACTGAGGTTACATCAGAAAGAGTCTTTGAGAATATATAGTAAGTTGCCTTTTGGGGACCCTTTGGCCAGAAGTATTTTAAATGGGCCAAATATAGACTGACTGATGTAACAGAAGGATTCAATGGGTTTATATATAATAATAAAAAATTGAAGACCCTTTAGTACAGAAATATGTTCATTATGTCAAATATGGACTACTGTATGGCTTACGTCACATTAGAAAAAGTCTCTGAGCTTATATAGCAAAAAAAAACAAAAAAAAACAATGAGGACCCTTTGGGCCAGAAATATGTTCAATAGATCATATATGGGCTACTGTATGGCTGAGGTAACATCAGAAAGAGTCTTTGAGAATATATAGTAAGTTGCCTTTTGGGGACCCTTTGGCCAGAAGTATTTTCAATGGGGCAAATATAGATTGGCTGATGTAACAGAAGGATTAAATGAGTTAATGTATAATTTAAAAAAAAATTGATGACCCTTTCGAAAGAAATATGTTCATTTAGAGTACCTTCTGGCCAGAAATATATTCATGAGGTCAAATATGGAATTCTTAATGGCTGACCTAACATCAGGAGTCCATGAGTTTATATATAAAAAACAAAATTGAGGACCCTTTGGACAGAAATATATTCATTAGGTCAAATATGGCCTACTGTATGGCTTACGTCACAACAGAAGGAGTCTCTGAGTTTATATAGTAAAAAAATGTAGGACCCTTTGGACAGAAATATGTTCAATAGATATGGACTGTATGGCTGAGCTAACATCAGAAAGAGTCTTTGAGAATATATAGTAAGTTGCCTTTTTTGGGACCCTTTGGCCAGAAGTATTTTCCATGGGCCAAATATAGACTGGCTGATGTAACAGAAGGATTCAATGAGTTTATATATAACAAAAAAAAATTGAAAACCCTTTGGAATGAAATATGTTCATTATGTCAAATATGGCTTACGTCACATCAGAAAAAGTCTCTGAGCTTATATAGTTAAAAAAAAAAAACGAGGACCCATTGGGCCAGAAATATGTTCAATAGATCAGATATGGGCTACTTTATCGCTGAGGTAACATCAGAAAGAGTCTTTGAGAATATATAGTAAGTTGCCTTTTGGGGACCCTTTGGCCAAAAGTATTTTAAATGGGCCAAATATAGACTGGCTGATGTAACAGAAGGATTCAATGAGTTAATGTATAATTTAAAAAAAAATGGATGACCCTTTGGAAAGAAATATGTTCATTATGTCAAATATGGACTACTGAATGGCTCACGTCACATCAGAAGTCTCTGAGTTTATATAGTTAAAAAATAATAATTTGAGGAACATTTGTCTAGATATAAGTACAATAGATCAGATATGGACTACTGTATGGCTGACGTAACATTAAGAAATGTTTTCATTGGGCCAAATAGTCAAAGAGAATGTGTAGTAAGTGCCATATAGAGTACCTTCTGGCCAGAAAGATATTCATGAGGTCAAATATGGAATTCTGAATGGCTGACGTAACATCAGAAGTCCATGAGTTTATATATAAAAAAACACAATTGAGGACCCTTTGGGCCAGAAATATGTTCAATAGATCAGATATGGGCTACTGTATGGCTGAGGTAACATCAGAAAGAGTCTTTGAGAATATATAGTAAGTTGACTTTTGGGGGACCCTTTGGCCAGCAGTATTTTTCAGTGGGGCAAATATAGACTGGCTGATGTAACATCAGAAGGATTCAATGAGTTTATATATAATTTTAAAAAATTGAAGTGCTTTGGAAAGAAATATGTTCATTATGTCAGATATGGACTACTGTATGGTTGACGTAACATAAAGATTATATAAGTTAATATATTTTTAAAAAACAAACAATATAGTTTAAATGGTAAATAGAAACATTTTGAGGACCCATTGTACCCATTGGAGATATGTTCAATAGATCTGATAAGGACATTTGGATGGCTGATGTAACTTCAGAGAAAGTCAATCAGTATGTGGAGAAAGTTCAAGATTGAGGACTCTTTAGGAAGAACTATGTTGAATATGTTAAAAATGGACTGCTGTCTGGCTGATTTAACATCAGAAAGAATCTATGAGGATATACAATAAGATGCTTTTGGCCAGAAGTTTTTTCAATGAGCCAAATATAGGTTGGCTGATGTATCATCAGAAGGATTCCATGAATTTAAATTGTAAAAAAAAACATTTTGAGGACCCATTGGCCAGAGATATGTTCAAAACATCAGATATGGACTTTGGTATGGGTTATTTAACTTCCGAAAAAATCTATGAGAATATATAGTAATTTGCCTTTTGGGAACCATTTGGCCAGAATTTATTTAATGGGCCAAATATAGGCTTGCTGATGTAACATCAGCAGTAGTCAATGAGAATGTGTAGTAAGTTGCAAATCGAGTGATCCCTAGCCAAAAATATGTTCATGATTTAAAATATTGACTACTCTATATGGCTGACGTAACATTAGAAGGAGTTCATGAGTTTATATTAAAAAAAAAAAATATTGAAAACAGAAATATTTTCAATGGGCCAAATACAGGCTTGCTGACGCAACATCAGAAGTAGTCAAGGAGGATGTGTAGAAAGTTTAATATCGAAGTCTCTCGCCATAAATATGTCCATTAGGTCAAACTTGGACAATAACATAAAAGTCAAATGCTCTTTGTTGCTTTGCAATTCCTTCAAGAACTCATTCCGTAGTGCATTGAAGAGATGTGCAATGCAATCTACTGTGTATTGCACAAACGATCAAGTGTTGTGCATTGAAGAATAACATATAGGTAATAGCACTTTTTCGCACTGTAATGCATTCAAGAACGAACTCATTCCTTTTCCGGTTGAAGATATTTCCAATTCAATTTGCCCTTGCATATGCATTGCACATACGATCAAGCGTTGTGAATTGAAAAATAAAATAAATGTAATATGCACTTTTCCGCATTGCAATGCATTAAAGAAATAACTCATTCCGTAGTGCACTGAAAAGATGTACAAAGATGTGCATTGCATTGCACAAGCGTTGTCCATTGAAGAATAACATTTAAGTAATATGCACTTTGTTGCATTGCAATGCATTCAAGAACTAACTCATTTCGTAGTGCTTTGAAGATATGTGTAATGCAATCTACTGTTGCATTGCATTGTACATACGATCCAGCGTTGTGCGTTGAAGAATAACATATAGGTAATAGCACTTTTTTGCATTGAAATGCATTCAAGAACGAACTCATTCCTTACTACGTTGAAGAAATGTGCAATGCATTCTGCTGTTGCATTAGCATTGCACATACGAACAAGCGTTGTGCATAGACATATAACACAAAAGCAAAATGCATTTTCCGCATTGCAATTCATTCTAGAACTAATTAATTGCTTCATGCGTTGAAGCGATGTCTAATGCAATCTGCCCTTGCATATGTATTGCACATACGATCAAGCGTTGTGAATTGAAAAATAAAATAAATGTAATATGCACTTTTCAGCATTGCAATGCATTAAAGAAAGAATTCATTCCGTATTGCATTGAAAAGATGTAAAAAGATATGCATTGCATTGCACAAGCGTTGTCCATTGAAGAATAACATTTAAGTAATATGCACTTTGTTGCATTGCAATGCATTCAAGAACTAACTCATTTCGAAGTGGTTTGAAGATATGTGTAATGCAATATACTGTTGCACTGCATTTTACATACGATCCAGCGTTGTGCATTGAAGAATATAGGTAATAGCACTTTTTTGCATTGAAATGCATTCAAGAACGAACTCATTCCTTACTACGTTGAAGAAATGTGCAATGCATTCTGCTGTTGCATTAGCATTGCACATAGGAACAAGCGTTGTGCATAGACATATAACACAAAAGTAATATGCACTTTCCGCATTGCAATTCATTCTAGAACTAATTAATTGCTTCATGCGTTGAAGCGATGTCTAATGCAATCTGCCCTTGCATAGCATTGCACATACGAACAAGCGTTGTGCATAGACATATAAGACAAAAGTAATATGCACTTTCCGCATTGCAATTCATTCTAGAACTAATTAATTCCTTTATGCGTTGAAGCGATGTCTAATGCAATCTGCCCTTGCATAGCATTGTACATACGATCAAGCGTTGTGCATTGAAGAATAACAAAAATCAAATGCACTTTTTTGCATTGCAATGCAGAACTAACTCTTTACGTAGTGCATTGAAGAGATGCGCAGTGTAGCGTGCTGTTGCATTCTCGCACAAGTGTTGTGCATTGAATAATAACATATGTTAAATGAACTTTGTTGCAGTACAATGCATTCAAGAACTAACTCATTCCGTACTACGCTGAAGAAATGTGCAATGCATTCTGCTGTTGCATAAGCATTGCACATACGATCAAGCGTTGTGCACTGAAGATTAACATAAGTAAAAAGCACTTGTTGCTTTGCAATGTATTCAAGAATTAAATCATTTTTTCGTCTCCTGAATCTGCACTTGCATCTTTGCACATGCGATCAAGCGTTGTGCATTAAAAAAAACATAATAGTCAAATGCACTTTTTTGCATTGCAATTAATTAAAGAACTAACTCGTTCCGTAGTTTATTGAAGAGATGTGCAATGCAGCATGCTGATGCATTGGATTGCACAAGCGTTGTGCATTGAAGAATAACATTTATTTAATATGTACTTTGTTGCATTGCAATGAACGAAAAGCATTCCTTTAGGCGTTGCAGAGATGTTCAATGCAGTTTTCTCTTGCATAGCATTGCACATACGATCAAGCGTTGTGCACTGAAGATTAACATAAGTATTAGCACTTGTTGCTTTGCAATGCATTCAAGAACGAACTCATTACTTTTTGCGTTGAAGAATTTGCAACTCCATTTGCTCTTGTCACATACGAACAAGCGTTGTGCATAGACATATAACGTAAAAGTAATATGCAATTTGTTGCATTGCAAAGCATTAAAGAATTAACTCATTCCTTACTACGTTGAAGAAATGTGCAATGCATTCTGCTGTTGCGTAGCATTGCACATACGATCAAGCGTTGTGCATAGACATATAACATAAAAGTAATATGCACTTTGTTGCAGTGCAAAGCATTAAAGAAGTAACTCATTCCTTACTACGTTGAAGAAATGTGTATTGCATTCTGCTGTTGCATAGCATTGCACATACGATCAAGCGTTGTGCATAGACGTATAACATAAAAGTAATATGCATTTTCCGCATTGCAATTCATTCTAGAACTAATTAATTCCTTTATGCGTTGAAGTGATGTCTAATGCAATCTGCACTTGCATAGCATTGCACATACGATCAAGCGTTGTGCATTGAAGAATAACTAAAATCAAATGCACTTTTTTGCATTGCAATGCAGAACTAACTCTTTACGTAGTGCATTGAAGAGATGCGCAGTGCAGCGTGCTGTTGCATTCTTGCACAAGTGTTGTGCATTGAATAATAACATATGTTAAATGAACTTTGTTGCAGTACAATGCATTCAAGAACTAACTCATTCCGTACTACGCTGAAGAAATGTGCAATGCATTCTGCTGTTGCATAAGCATTGCACATACGATCAAGCGTTGTGGAATGAAGATTAACATAAGTAAAAAGCACTTGTTGCTTTGCAAAGCATTCAAGAATTAAATCATTCTTTCGTCTCCTGAATCTGCACTTGCGTCTTTGCACATGCGATCAAGCGTTGTGCATTAAAGAAAAATATAATAGTCAAATGCACTTTTTTGCATTTCAATTAATTAAAGAACTAACTCGTTCCGTAGTTTATTGAAGAGATGTGCAATGCAGCATGCTGAGACATTGGATTGCACAAGCGTTGTGCATTGAAGAATAACATATGTTAAATGAACTTTGTTGCAGTACAATGCATTCAAGAACTAACTCATTCCGTACTACGCTGAAGAAATGTGCAATGCATTCTGCTGTTGCATAAGCATTGCACATACGATCAAGCGTTGTGCACTGAAGATTAACATAAGTAAAAAGCACTTGTTGCTTTGCAATGTATTCAAGAATTAAATCATTTTTTCGTCTCCTGAATCTGCACTTGCATCTTTGCACATGCGATCAAGCGTTGTGCATTAAAGAAAAACATAATAGTCAAATGCACTTTTTTGCATTGCAATTAATTAAAGAACTAACTCGTTCCGTAGTTTATTGAAGAGATGTGCAATGCAGCATGCTGATGCATTGGATTGCACAAGCGTTGTGCATTGAAGAATAACATTTATTTAATATGTACTTTGTTGCATTGCAATGAACGAAAAGCATTCCTTTAGGCGTTGCAGAGATGTTCAATGCAGTTTTCTCTTGCATAGCATTGCACATACGATCAAGCGTTGTGCACTGAAGATTAACATAAGTATTAGCACTTGTTGCTTTGCAATGCATTCAAGAACGAACTCATTACTTTTTGCGATGAAGAATTTGCAACTCAATTTGCTCTTGTCACATACGAACAAGCGTTGTGCATAGACATATAATGTAAAAGTAATATGCAATTTGTTGCATTGCAAATTTGCAGCATCAAAGAATTAACTCATTCCTTACTACGTTGAAGAAATGTGCAATGCATTCTGCTGTTGCTTAGCATTGCACATACGATCAAGCGTTGTGCATAGACATATAACATAAAAGTAATATGCACTTTGTTGCAGTGCAAAGCATTAAAGAACTAACTCATTCCTTACTACGTTGAAGAAATGTGTATTGCATTCTGCTGTTGCATAGCATTGCACATACGATCAAGCGTTGTGCATAGACGTATAACATAAAAGTAATATGCATTTTCCGCATTGCAATTCATTCTAGAACTAATTAATTCCTTTATGCGTTGAAGTGATGTCTAATGCAATCTGCCCTTGCATAGCATTGCACATACGATCAAGCGTTGTGCATTGAAGAATAACTAAAATCAAATGCACTTTTTTGCATTGCAATGCAAGAACTAACTCTTTACGTAGTGCATTGAAGAGATGCGCAGTGCAGCGTGCTGTTGCATTCTTGCACAAGTGTTGTGCATTGAATAATAACATATGTTAAATGAACTTTGTTGCAGTACAATGCATTCAAGAACTAACTCATTCCGTACTACGCTGAAGAAATGTGCAATGCATTCTGCTGTTGCATAAGCATTGCACATACGATCAAGCGTTGTGCAATGAAGATTAACATAAGTAAAAAGCACTTGTTGCTTTGCAATGCATTCAAGAATTAAATCATTCTTTCGTCTCCTGAATCTGCACTTGCATCTTTGCACATGCGATCAAGCGTTGTGCATTAAAGAAAAATATAATAGTCAAATGCACTTTTTTGCATTTCAATTAATTAAAGAACTAACTCGTTCCGTAGTTTATTGAAGAGATGTGCAATGCAGCATGCTGACGCATTGGATTGCACAAGCGTTGTGCACTGAAGAATAACATTTATTTAATATGTACTTTGTTGCATTGCAATGAACGAAAGGCATTCCTTTATGCGTTGCAGAGATGTTCAATGCAGTTTTCTCTTCTATTGCATTGCACATACGATCAAGCGTTGTGCACTGCAGATTAATATCACTTGTTGCTTTGCACTGCATTCAAAATTAAATAATTCCTTCTTGCCCTGAAGAGATGTGCAATTCAAGCTGCTGTTGAATAGCAGTGCACATACGGTCAAGCGTTGTGTCTTGATGTACTCTTTGGCCAGAAAATGGTAGGTAAGTAGGTCACAAATGGACTACTGCATGGCTAATGTAACATCAGATTGAATCAGTGAATAAGTAAGCTTTGGACAGAAAAATATTATGTTATTTAAATATGGAGTATAGCTGATGTAACAGAAGACGTCAATCAGTATGTGAAGAATGTTCAGAATAAAGGACTCTTTAGCAGAAAAAATGTCCATCAGGTCAAATATGGACTACTGTCTGGCTGATTCAACATCAGAAGGAGTCTATGGGTTTATAATATAAAAAAAAAACTTTTGAGGAGCCTTTGGACAGAGAAAGGGTCAAAGGGTCCTCAAAAGTTTTTTTTACCATATAAACTCATAGACTCCTGATGTTAAATCAGCCAAACAGTTTTCCATATTTGACCTGCTGAACGTATTTATGGCCAAAGAGTCCTCGATATTGAACTTTTTACACATTTTCATTGACTACTTCTGATTTTTCTTCAGGCAGCCTATATTTGACCTATTTAAAATATTTCTGGCCAAAGGGTCCCCAAAAGGTACCTTACCATATATTCTCATAGACTCTTTCTGATGTTAAATCAGCCAGAGAGTTGTCCATATATGACCTGTAGACCATCAATCTTGAACTTTCTACTTTCATTGAATCCTTCTGAATTTAAGTCAGTCATACAATAGTCCTTTAATGATCCATTGAACATATCTCTGGCCTAAGGTTCATGTTGATGGATGTTGATTTTTCTATACATTCTAGTTGACTCCTTATGATGTTTCTTCAGTCGTACAGAACTCCGTAATAGACCTACTGAACAGATTACTGAAAAAAGGGTTGTAAAAAGGAAATATTCTACATGATCTCATAGACACTTTCTGGTTTTGAATCAGCCGTACAGCAGACCATATTTGACCTACTGTACATATTTCTGGCCCAAGAGTACTTAATATTGAACTCTCTGCACATTCTCATTGGACTACTTTTGATGTTACATACGTCAGACTATGTTTGACCCATTGAAAATATTTATGGCCAAAGGGTCCCCAAAAGGTACCTTACCATATATTCTCATAGACTCTTTCTGATTTTAAATCAGCCAGAGAGTTGTCCATATTTGACCTGCTGACTATATCTGTCCAAAGAGTCCTCAAAATATTTTTTTACTATATAAACTCATAGACTCCTTCTCATGTTGAGATATTATAAGCCATACTGTAACCCATATGTAACACTGAACATATTTCTGGTCAAACAGTACTCAATCTTAAACATTTAGTATTTACTTATTGCCTGCTTCTGATGTTAAATCAGCCAGACAGTAGTCCATATTTGACTTAACATATATCTGCCAAAGAGTCCTGGATATTGATTTTTCTATACGTTCTCATTGTGATGCTACGTCAGTCGTACAGAAGAAGTCCAAAATAGACCTACTGAACATATTATTGGCCGAAGAGCTGTAAAAAGGTAAACACTCATAAACTCTTTCTGGTGTTAAATCAGCCGCATAATAGTCCAAATTTGAATGAATTAACATATTTCTGTTCAAAGAGTACTCGATATTGAACTATATTGAAATCAGCCAGACCATAGTAGTCCATATCTGATCTATTGAACATATTTCTGGCTAAAGGTTCCTAAAGAGGTTTTTTACTAAACTCATAGACTCTTTCTGATGTTACCTCAGCCATACAGTAGATCATATTTAACCTATTGAACATATTTCAGGCCAAAGAGTACTCGATCTTGAATATTTTGTACATAGTCATTGTTCAAGATTAAGTACTTTTTGACAAGAAATATATGCAGCAGGTGTTGGACAACTGTCTTGCTGATTTAACATCAGAAGGAGTCTATGAGTTTATGTAGTAAAAAACTTTTATGGACCCTTTGGCCAATTCGATAGACCATATATGTGCTTTTGTACGGCAAAGTTCAAGATTGAGGACTTTACCAAAAAATATGTTCAGCAGCTTAAATATGGACTTCCTGCTGACGTGACATCAGAAGGAGTCATGTAAAGAATGTTCAAGAATGTTCAAGAATTTACAGAAGGTCAAATATGAGTCAAATAAAGTATGTGAATATATATTATGTTGCCTTTTGACAACCGTCAATTACGGCTGATGTAACATCAGGAGTATTTTGTATAGAAAATTCAAGATCAAGTACTCTTTGGCAAAACACATGTTCATCAGGTCAAATATGGACTACTGCCTGACTGACTTGACATCAGAAAAAGTCTATGAAAATAAAAAAAGAATGGTTCTATTTGACAACCCTTTGGCCAGAAATATGTTTAGTAGGTCTAATTACGGACTGACGTGACATCAGAAGGGGTCAATGACTATGTATAGAATGATCAAGATCATTTCTTTGGCAGAAATATGTTCAGGGGGTCAAATATGAAAATAAAAAAAATGAAAATACGATTTGACATCAGAAGGAATCTATGAATTTATATAGTAAAGAACATGTTGAAGTCCATCACCGTAGCTGAAGTCACCGAGGTAGTCAAGAAACTCCCTGAATACGTCAAGTCTCTGGATGTTGTGGGGCTGTCTTGGCTGACACGAAGCAGGAGCTTGGTTCGCATTGCCGGCAGTAAGTCAGACTTCTTCCTGGTGCATGTTGGACTCCGGCAGGGCTGTCCTTTGTCGCCGGTTCTGTTCATAATTTTTATGGACAGAATTTCTAGGCGCAGCCAGGGGCCGGAGGGTGTCAGGTTTGGGGACCACACGATTTCATCTCTGCTCTTTGCGGATGATGTTGTCGTGTTGGCCCCTTCAGACCAGGACCTTCAGCATGCACTGGGACGGTTTGCAGCCGAGTGTGAAGCGGTTGGGATGAGAATCAGCACCTCCAAATCCGAGGCCATGGTCCTCAGTCGGAAAAGGGTGGCTTGCCAGCTTCAGGTTGGTGGAGAGTTCCTGCCTCAAGTGGAGGAGTTTAAGTATATTGGGGTTTTGTTCACGAGTGAGGGAAGGATGGAACGGGAGATTGACAGACGGATCGGTGCAGCTTCTCCAGTAATGCGGTCGATGTTCCGGTCTGTCGTGGTCGATTTACCGGTCAATCTACGTTCCAACTCTCACCTATGTTCATGAGCTTTGGGTCATGACCGAAAGGACAAGATCCCGGATACAGGCGGCCGAAATGAGCTTTCTCCGCAAGGTGGCTGGGCGATCCCTCAGAGATAGGGTGAGAAGCTCGGTCACTCGGGAGGAGCTCAGTGTAGAGCTGCTGCTCCTCCACATCGAGAGGGGTCAGCTGAGGTGGCTCGGGCATCTGTTCCGGATGCATCCTGGACGCCTTCCCGGGAAGGTGTTCCGGGCATGTCCCACTGGGAGGAGACCCCGGGGAAGACCTCCACGCTGGAGGGACTATGTCTCCCGGCTGTCCCGGGAACGCCTCTGTGTCCCCCCGGAAGAGCTGGAGGAAGTGTCTAGAGAGAGGGAAGTCTGGGATCTCTGCTTAGACTCCTGCCCCCCGCGACCTGGCCCCGGATAAGCGGAAGAAGATGGATGGATGGATGGATGTTGAAGTCCCTTTGGCCAGAAATATGTTTAATAGATCATATATGGACTATTTTATGACTGATGTAACAATAGGAGATTTTTAGTAAAAAAAAAAAAGATTGATTGCCACTTGACTGACTGCTAGTTGGTCATACTAGCACTTAAGTCACAGTCTTAACATAAAGGCTATGTTAATGCAACTGGCCCTGGGAGTCAATCAGTTCTATAGAAAGTTCAATATCAAGTACTCTTTAGCAAGAAATGTATTCACTAGGTCAAATATAGACTTCTGTATGGCTGACGTAACATCAAAAGGACTCAATGAGTATGTATAGCAAATTCAAGATCAAGAACTCTTTGGCCAGAAATCTGTTCAGTAGGCCAAATATGGACTACTGTCTGGTGGTTGATGAAACATCAGAAGAAGCCAATAATTATGTGTAGAAAGTTCAAGATTGAGGACTCTTTGGCCGGATATCTATTCAAAAGGTCACATATGGAATACTGACTGGCTCATATAACATCAGGAGATAATGACTTCTATAGAAAGTTCAAGATTCTTTAACTAGAAACATGTTCATTAGATCAAATATACAGTAGACTATACAGCAGACTTCTGTATGGCTGACGTAACATCAAAAGGACTCAATGACTATGTATAGAAAGTTCAAGATCAAATAGTCTTGGGCCAGAAGTCTTTTCAGTAGGTCAAATATGGCCTAAACTGTATGGCTGACGAAACTTAAGAAGGATTTAATGAAGAACGTATAGAAAAATCAAGATCAAGTACTCTTTGGCCAAATAAATGGTCATTCAGTCAAAGGCTGGCTGACGTAACACCAGAAGTAGTCAATGAGAATGTGTAGAAAGTTCAATATCGAGTACTCTTTGGACAGAAAAATGTTCATTAGGTGAAATACGGACTACTGTATGGCTGAGGTAACATCTGAAAGAGTCTTAGGGAATATTAAGTAAGTTGCCTTTTGGGGACCCTTTGGCCAGAAGTATTTTAATGGGTCAAATATAGACTGGCTGATGTAACATCAGAAGGATTCAATGACTTTATATATAATTTAAAAAAAAATTGAAGACCCTTTGGAAAGAAATATGTTTATTATGTCAAATATGGACTACTGTATGGCTTACGTCACATCAGAAGAAGTCTCTGAGTTTATATAGTTAAAAAAATTTTTTTGAAAAACCTTTGTCTAGATATATGTACAATAGATTAGATATGGACTACTGTATGGCTGACGTAACATAAAGATTCTATGAGTTAATATATTTTTAAAAACAAACATTTTGAGAACCCTTTGGGCCAGAAATATGTTCAATAGATCAGATATGGGCTACTGTATGGCTGAGGTAACATCAGAAAGAGTCTTTGAGAATATATAGTGAGTTGCCTTTTGGGGACCCTTTGGCCAGAAGTATTTTCAATGGGGCAAATATAGACTCGTTAATGTAACATCAGAAGGATTCAATGAGTTTATATATAATAAAAAAAAATTGATGACCCTTTGGAAAGAAATATGTTCATTATGTCCAATATGGACTACTGTATGGCTTAAGTCACATCAGAAGTCTCTGAGTTTATATAGTTAAAAAAAAAAAGAGGAAACTTTGTCTAGATATAAGTACAATAGATTATATAGGGACTATTGTATGCCTGACGTAACAAAGATTCGATGAGTTAATATATTTTTAAAAGCAAATATTTTGAGTACCCTTTGGGACAGAGATATGTTCAATAGATCAGATATTGGCTACTGTATGGCTGAGGTAACATCAGAAAGAGTCTTTGAGAATATATAGTAAGTTGCCTTTTGGGGACCCTTTGGCCAGAAGTATTTTCAATGGGTCAGATATGGACTGGCTGATGTAACATCAGAAGGATTCAATGAGTTAATATAAAATAAAATAAAAATCGAAGACCCTTTGGAAAGAAATATGTTCATTATGTCAAATTTCGACTACTGAATGGCTTACATCAGAAGAAGTCTCTGAGTTTATATAGTTAAAAAAAATAATAATTTGAGGAACCTTTGTCTAGATATAAATACAATAGATCAGATATGGACTACTGTATGGCTGACGTAACATAAATATTCTATGAGTTAATATATTTTTAAAAACAAACATTTTGAGAACCCTTTGGGCCAGAGATATGTTCAGTAGATCAGATATGGACTACTGTATGGCTGAGGTAACATCAGAAAGAATCTTTCAGTTTAAATAGTAAGTTGCCTTTTGGGGACCATTTGGCCAGAAATGTTTTCATTGGGCCAAATATAGGTTGGCTGATGTAACAGAAGTAGTCAAAGAGAATGTGTAGTAAGTTCCATTTAGAGTACCTTCTGGCCAGAAATATATTCATGAGGTCAAATATGGAATTCTTAATGGCTGACCTAACATCAGGAGTCCATGAGTTTATATATAAAAAAACAAAATTGAGAACCCTTTGAACAGAAATATATTCATTAGGTCAAATATGGACTACTGTATGGCTTACGTCACAACAGAAGGAGTCTCTGAGTTTATGTAGTAAAAAAAAAAAAGTAGGACCCTTTGGACAGATATATGTTCAATAGATATGGACTACTGTATGGCTGAGGTAGCATCAGAAAGAGTCTTTGAGAATATATAGTAAGTTGCCTTTTTTGGGACCCTTTGGCAAGAAGTATTTTTCATGGGCCAAATATAGACTGGCTGATGTAACAAAAGGATTCAATGAGTTTATATATAATAAAAAAAAATTGAAAACCCTTTGGAATGAAAAATGTTCATTATGTCAAATATGGCCTACTGTATGGCTTACATCACATCAGAAAAAGTCTCTGAGCTTATATAGTAAAAAAAAAAAAAAAAAAAACGAGGACCCATTGGGCCAGAAATATGTTCAATAGATCAGATATGGGCTACTGTATGGCTGAGGTAACATCAGAAAGAGTCTTTGAGAATATATAGTAAGTTGCCTTTTGGGGACCCTTTGGCCAGAAGTATTTTCAAAGGGTCAAATATGGACTGGCTGATGTAACATCAGAAGGATTCAATGACGTTATATAAAATAAAATAAAAATCGAAGACCCTTTGGAAAGAAATATGTTCATTATGTCAAATATGGACTACTGAATGGCTTACATCAGAAGAAGTCTCTGAGTTTATATAGTTAAAAAAAAAAATTTGAGGAACCTTTGTCTAGATATAAATACAATAGATCAGATATGGACTACTGTATGGCTGACGTAACATAAATATTCTATGAGTTAATATATTTTTAAAAACAAACATTTTGAGAACCCTTTGGGCCAGAGATATGTTCAGTAGATCAGATATGGACTACTGTATGGCTGAGGTAACATCAGAAAGAATCTTTCAGTTTAAATAGTAAGTTGCCTTTTGGGGACCATTTGGCCAGAAAGGTTTTCATTGGGCCAAATATAGGTTGGCTGATGTAACATCAGATAGTCAAAGAGAATGTGTAGTAAGTTCCATTTAGAGTACCTTCTGGCCAGAAATATATTCATGAGGTCAAATATGGAATTCTTAATGGCTGACCTAACATCAGGAGTCCATGAGTTTATACATAAAAAAACAAAATTGAGGACCCTTTGGACAGAAATATATTCATTAGGTCAAATATGGCCTACTGTATGGCTTACGTCACAACAGAAGGAGTCTCTGAGTTTATGTAGTAAAAAAAAAAAAAGTAGGACCCTTTGGACAGAAATATGTTCAATAGATATGGACTACTGTATGGCTGAGGTAACATCAGAAAGAGTCTTTGAGAATATATAGTAAGTTGCCTTTTGGGGACCCTTTGGCCAGAAGTATTTTCAATGGGGCAAATATAGACTGGCTGATGTAACATCAGAAGGATTCAATGAGTTTATATATAATAAAAGAAAATTGAAGACCCTTTGGACAGAAATATGTTCATTATGTCAAATATGGACTACTGTATGGCTTACGTCACATTAGAAAAAGTCTCTGAGCTTATATAGTAAAAAAATATGTTCAATAGATCAGATATGGGCTACGGTATGGCTGAGGTAACATCAGAAAGAGTCTTTGAGAATATATAGTAAGTTGCCTTTTGGGGACCCTTTGGCCACAAGTATTTTAAAAGGGGCAAATATAGACTGGCTGATGTAACATCAGAAGGATTCAATGAGTTTATGTATAATTTAAAAAAAAATTGATGACCCTTTGGAAAGAAATATGTTCATTATGTCAAATATGGACTACTGTATGGCTTAAGTCACATCAGAAGAAGTCTCTGAGTTTATATAGTTAAAAAAATAATAATTTGAGGGACCTTTGTCTAGATATAAGTACAATAGATCAGATATGGACTACTGTATGGCTGACGTAACATGAAGATTCGATGAGTTAATATATTTTTAAAAGCAAACATTTTGAGTACCCTTTGGGACAGAGATATGTTAAATAGATCAGATATTGGCTACTGTATGGCTGAGGTAACATCAGAAAGAGTCTTTGAGAATATATAGTAAGTTGCCTTTTGGGGACCCTTTGGCCAGAAGTATTTTAAATGGGCCAAATATAGACTGGCTGATGTAACATGAAGGATTCAATGAGTTTATGTATAATAAAAAAAATTGAAGACCCTTTGGACAGAAATATGTTCATTATGTCAAATATGGACTACTGTATGGCTTACATCACATTAGAAAAAGTCTCTGAGCTTATATAGTAAAAAAAAACAAAAAAAACAAAAAAAACAATGAGGACCCTTTGGGCCAGAAATATGTTCAATAGATCAGATATGGGCTACTGTATGGCTGAGGTAACATCAGAAAGAGTCTTTGAGAATATATAGTAAGTTGCCTTTTGGGGACCCTTTGGCCAGAAGTATTTTAAATGGGCCACATATAGAAAGGCTGATGTAACAGAAGGATTCAATGAGTTTATATATAATAAAAAAAAATTGAAGACCCTTTGGACAGAAATATGTTCATTATGTCAAATATGGACTACTGTATGGCTTACGTCACATTAGAAAAAGTCTCTGAGCTTATATAGCAAAAAAACAAACAAAAAAAAACAAACAATGAGGACCCTTTGGGCCAGAAATATGTTCAATAGATCAGATATGGGCTACTGTATGGCTGAGGTAACATCAGAAAGAGTCTTTGAGAATATATAGTAAGTTGCCTTTTCGGGACCCTTTGGCCAGAAGTATTTTCAATGGGGCAAATATAGACTGGCTGATGTAACATCAGAAGGATTCAATGAGTTTATGTATAATTTAAAAAAAAATTGATGCCCCTTTGGAAAGAAATATGTTCATTATTTCAAATATGGACTACTGAATGGCTTACATCAGAAGAAGTCTCTTAGTTTATATAGTTAAAAAAAATAATAATTTGAGGAACCTTTGTCTAGATATAAATACAATAGATCAGATATGGACTACTGTATGGCTGACGTACCATAAAGATTCTATGAGTTAATATTATTTTAAAAACAAACATTTTGAGAACCCTTTGGGCCAGAGATATGTTCAGTAGATCAGATATGGACTACTGTATGGCTGAGGTAACATCAGAAAGAATCTTTGAGTTTAAATAATAAGTTGCCTTTTGGGGACCATTTGGCCAGAAATGTTTTCATTTGGCCAAATATAGGTTGGCTGATGTAACATCAGAACTAGTCAAAGAGAATGTGTAGTAAGTTCCATTTAGAGTACCTTCTGGCCAGAAATATATTCATGAGGTCAAATATGGAATTCTTAATGGCTGACCTAACATCAGGAGTCCATGAGTTTATATATAAAAAAACAAAATTGAGGACCCTTTGGACAGAAATATATTCATTAGGTCAAATATGGACTACTGTATGGCTTACGTCACAACAGAAGGAGTCTCTGAGTTTATGTAGTAAAAAAAAAATGTAGCACCCTTTGGACAGAAATATGTTCAATAGATATGGATTACTGTATGACTTACGTCACAACAGAAGGAGTTTCGGAGTTTATATAATAAAAAAAAATGTAGGACCCTTTGGACAGAAATATGTTCAATAGATATGGACTACTGTATGGCTGAGGTAACATCAGAAAGAGCCTTTGAGAATATATAGTAAGTTGCCTTTTTTGGGATCCTTTGGCCAGAAGTATTTTCCATGGGCCAAATATAGACTGGCTGATGTAACAAAAGGATTCAATGAGTTTATATATAATAAAAAAAAATTGAAAACCCTTTGGAATGAAATATGTTCTTTATGTCAAATATGGCCTACTGTATGGCTTACATCACATCAGAAAAAGTCTCTGAGCTTATATAGTAAAAAAAAAAAAAAAAAACGAGGACCCATTGGGCCAGAAATATGTTCAATAGATCAGATATGGGCTACTGTATGGCTGAGGTAATATCAGAAAGAGTCTTTGAGAATATATAGTAAGTTGCCTTTTGGGGACCCTTTGGCCAGAAGTATTTTAAATGGGCCAAATATAGACTGGCTGATGTAACAGAAGAATTCAATGAGTTTATATATAATCAAAAAAAATTGAAGACCCTTTGGACAAAATTATGTTCATTATGTCAAATATGGACTACTGTATGGCTTACGTCACATTAGAAAAAGTCTCTGAGCTTATATAGTAAAAAAAACAAAAAAAAACAAAAAAAACAATGAGGACCCTTTGGGCCAGAAATATGTTCAATAGATCAGATATGGGATACTGTATCGCTGAGGTAACATCAGAAAGAGTCTTTGAGAATATATAGTAAGTTTTCTTTTGGGGACCCTTTGGCCAGAAGTATTTTCAATGGGGCAAATATAGACTGGCTGATGTAACATCAGAAGGATTCAATGAGTTTATGTATAATTAAAAAAAATGGATGATCCTTTGGAAAGAAATATGTTCATTATGTCAAATATGGACTACTGTATGGCTTACGTCACATTAGAAAAAGCCTCTGAGCTTATAAAGGAAAAAAAAAAAAAAATGAGGACCCTTTGGGACAGAAATATGTTCAATAGATCAGATATGGGCTACTGTATGGCTGAGGTAACATCAGAAAGAGTCTTTGAGAATATATAGTAAGTTGCCTTTTGGAGACCCTTTGGCCAGAAGTATTTTCAATGGGTCAAATATGGACTGGCTGATGTAACATCAGGAGGATTCAATGAGTTTATATAAAATAAAATAAAAATCGAAGACCCTTTGGAAAGAAATATGTTCATTACGTCAAATATGGACTACTGAATGGCTTACATCAGAAGTCGCTGAGTTTATATAGGTAAAAAAATTATAATTTGAGGAACCTCTGTCTAGATATAAGTACAATAGATCAGATATGGACTACTGTATGGCTGACGTAACATAAAGATTCTATGAGTTAATATATTTTTAAAAACAAACATTTTGAGAACCCTTTGGGCCAGAGATATGTTCAGTAGATTAGATTTGGGCTACTGTATGGCTGAGGTAACATCAGAAAGAATTTTTGAGTTTATATGGTAAGTTGCCTTTTGGGGACCTTTTCGCCAGAAGTATTTTAAATGGGCCAAATATAGACTGGCTGATGTAACAGAAGGATTAAATGAGTTTATATATAATAAAAAAAATTGAAGACCATTTGGACAGAAATATGTTCATTATGTCAAATATGGACTACTGTATGGCTTACATCACATTAGGAAAAGTCTCTGAACTTAAATAGTAAAAATAAATAAATAAATGAGGACCCTTTGGGCCAGAAATATGTTCAATAGATCAGATATGGACTACTGTATGGCTTTGTCTAGATATAAGTACAATAGATCAGATATGGACTACTGTATGGATGACGTAACATAAAGATTCTATGAGTTAATATATTTTTAAAAACAGACATTTTGAGAACCCTTTGGGCCAGAGATATGTTCAATAGATCAGATATGGGCTACTGTATGGCGTACAGTATCATCAGAAAGAATCTTTGAGTTTATATGGTAAGTTGCCTTTTGGGGACCCTTTGGCCAGAAGTATTTTAAATGGGGCAAATATAGACTGTCTGATGTAACATCAGAAGGATTCAATGAGTTTATATAAAATAAAATAAAAATCGAAGACCCTTTGGAAAGAAATATGTTCATTATGTCAAATAATGAGTACTGAATGGCTTACATCAGAAGTCTCTGAGTTTATATAGTTAAAAAAAAAATTGAGGAACCTTTGGCTAGATATAAGTTCAATAGATCAGATGGGACTGCTGTATGGTTGACGTAACATAAAGATTCTCTGAATTAATATATTTTTAAAAACAAACATTTTGAGAACCCTTTGGGCCAGAGATATGTTCAGTAGATCAGATAAGGGCTACTGTATGGCTGAGGTAACATCAGAAAGATTCTTTGAGTTTATATGGTAAGTTGCCTTTTGGGGACCTTTTCGCCAGAAGTATTTTAAATGGGCCAAATATAGACTGGCTGATGTAGCAGAAGGATTCAATGAGTTTATATATAATTAAAAAAAAATTGAAGACCCTTTGGACAGAAATATGATCATTATGTCAAATATGGACTACTGTATGGCTTACGTCACATCAGAAGAAGTCTCTGAGGTTATATAGTTAAAAAAAATAATAATTTGAGGAACCTTTGTCTAGATATAAGTACAATAGATCAGATATGGACTACTGTATAGCCTACGTAACATAAAGATTCTATGAGTTAATATATTTTTAAAAACAAACATTTTGAGTACCCTTTGGGACAGAGATATGTTCAATAGATCAGATATGGGCTAATGTATGGCTGAGGTTACATCAGAAAGAGTCTTTGAGAATATATAGTAAGTTGCCTTTTTTGGGACCCTTTGCCCAGAAGTATTTTCAATGGGCCAAATATAGACTGGCTGATGCAACATCAGAAGAATTCAATGAGTTTATATATAATTTTAAAAAATTGAAGACGCTTTGGAAAGAAATATGTTCATTATGTCAGATAGGACTACTGTATGGCTGACGTAACAAAAAGATTATATAAGTTAATATAATTTTAAAAAAATCAAACAATATCGTTTAAATGGTAATTAGAAACATTTTGAGGACCCCTTGGACAGAGATATGTTCAATAGATCAGATAAGGACATTTGGATAGCTGATGTAACTTTAGAGAAAGTCAGTCAGTATGTGTAGAAAGTTCAAGATTGAGGACTCTTTAGGAAGAACTATGTTCAATATGTTAAAAACGGACTGATGCCTGGCTGATTTAACATCAGAAAGAATCTATGAGGATACACAATAAGATACCTGAACCCTTTGGCCAGAAGATTTTTCAATGAGCCAAATATAGGTTGGCTGATGTATCATCAGAAGGATTCCATGAATTTAAATTGTAAAAAAAACATTTTGAGGACCCATTGGCCATAGATCTGTTCAAAACATCAGATATGGACTTTTGTATGGTTGTTTTAACTTCCGAAAAAGTCTATGAGAATATATAGTAATTTGCCTTTTGGGGACCATTTGGCCAGAATTTATTTGATGGGACAAATATAGGCTTGCTGATGTAATATTAGCAGTAGTCAATGAAAATGTGTAGTAAGTTGCAAATCGAGTGATCCCTGGCCAGAAATATGTTCATGATTTAAAATACTCTTTAGGTCTGACGTAACATTAGAAGGAGTTCATGAGTTTATATTAAAAAAAAATTGAATACAGAAATATTTTCAATGGGCCAAATACAGGCTTGCTGACGCAACATCAGAAGTAGTCAAGGAGGATGTGTAGAAAGTTCAATATCGAGGTCTCTCTGGCCATAAATATGTCCATTAGGTCAAACTTGGACAATAACATAAAAGTCATATGCTCTTTGTTGCTTTGCAATTCCTTCAAGAACTAACTCATTCCTTTAGTGCATTGAAGAGATGTGCAATGCAATCTACTGTGTCAGTGTATTGCACAAACGATCAATTGTTAATTGCATTGAAGAATAACATATGTAATAGCACTTTATCGCATTGCAATGCATTCAAGAACGAACTCATTCCTTTTCAGTTTGAAGATATTTCCAATTCAATTTGCCCTTGCATAGCATTGCCCATACGATCAAGCGTTGTGAATTGAAAAATAAAATATATGTAATATGCACTTTTCCGCATTGCTATGCATTAAAGAAAGAACTCATTCCGTAGTGCATTGAAAAGATGTACAAAGATGTGCATTGCATTGCACAAGCGTTGTCCATTGAAGAATAACATTTAAGTAAATGCACTCTGTTGCATTGCAATGCATTCAAGAACTAACTCATTTCGTAGTGCTTTGAAGATATGTGTAATGCAATCTACTGTTGCACTGCATTGCACATACGATCCAGCATTGTGCATTGAAGAAAAACATATAGGTAATAGCACTTTTTTGCATTGAAATGCATTCAAGATCGAACTCATTCCTTACTACGTTGAAGAAATGTGCAATGCATTCTGCTGTTGCATAAGCATTGCACATACGAACAAGCGTTGTGCATAGACATATAACACAAAAGTAATATGCACTTTCCGCATTGCAATTCATTCTAGAACTAATTAATTGCTTCATGAGTTGAAGCGATGTCTAATGCAATCTGCCCTTGCATAGCATTGCACATACGAACAAGCGTTGTGCATAGACATATAACACAAAAGTAATATGCATTTTCCGCATTGCAATTCATTCTAGAACTAATTAATTCCTTCATGCGTTGAAGCGATGTCTAATGCAATCTGCCCTTGCATAGCATTGCACATACGATCAAGCGTTGTGAATTGAAAAATAAAATAAATGTAATATGCACTTTTCCGCATTGCAATGCATTAAAGAAAGAACTCATTCCGTAGTACATAGAAAAGATGTACAAAGATATGCATTGCATTGCACAAGCGTTGTCCATTGAAGAATAACATTTAATTAATATGCACTTTGTTGCATTGTAATGCATTCAAGAACTAACTGATTTCGTAGTGCTTTGAAGATATGTGTAATGCAATCCACTGTTGCACTGCATTGCACATACGATCCAGCGTTGTGCATTGAAGAATAACATATAGGTAATAGCACTTTTTTGCATTGAAATGCATTCAAGAACAAACTCATTCCATTTTGCGTTGATGAATTTTGCAATGCAATTTGCTCTTGCAGTAGCATTATACGGACAAGCGTTGTGCATAGACATATAACATAAAGGTAATATGCACTTCGTTGCATTGCAAAGCATTAAAGAACTAACTCATTCCTTACTACGTTGAAGAAATGTGCAATGCATTCTGCTTTTGCATAGCATTACACATACGATCAAGCGTTGTGCATTGAAGAATAACAAAAATCAAATGCACTTTTTTGCATTGCAATGCATTAAAGAACTCACTCTTTACGTAGTGCAGTGAAGAGATGCGCATTGGGAGCTTACTGTTGCATTCTTGCAAAAGTGTTGTGCATTGAATAATAACATATAAGTTAAATGAACTTGGTTGCAGATTAACATAAGTATAAGTAACATAAGTAAATTAACTTTGTTTTAAGATTAACATAAGTAAATGGGACTTGTTGCTTTGCATTGCATTCAAGAAATAAATCATTCCTATGTGCCCTGAAATCTACACTTGCATAGCTTTGCACATGCGATCAAGCGTTGTGCATTAAAGAAAAACATAATAGTCAAATGCACTTTTTTATATTGCAATGCATTAAAGAACTAACTCTTTAAGTAGTGCATTGAAGAGATGCGCAGTGCAGCGTGCTGTTGCATTCTTGCACAAGTGTTGTGCATTGTATAATAACATATAAGTAATATGAACTTTTTTGCAGTACAATGCATTCAAGAACTAACTCATTACGTACTACTTTGAAGAGATGTGCAATGCAATCTGCTGTTGCATAGCATTGCACATACGATCAAGCGTTGTACATTGAAGAATAACAAAAATCACATGCACTTTTTTGCATTGCAAAAAAGAACTAACTGGTTCCGTAATTTATTGAAGAGATGTGCAATGCAGCATGCTGTTGCATTGCACAAGCGTTGTGCATTGAAGAAAACATTTATTTAATATGCACTTTGTTGCATTGCAATGAACGAAAATCATTCCTTTATGCGTTGAAGAGATGTTCAATGCAGTTTTCTCTTGCATAGCATTGCACATACGATCAAGCTTTGTGCACTGAAGATTAACATAAGTAATAGCACTTGTTGCATTGCAAAGCATTAAAGAACTAACTCATTCCTTACTACGTTGAAGAAATGTGCAATGCATTCTGCTGTTGCATAGCATTGCACATACGATCAAGCGTTGTGTATAGACATATAACATATAAGTAATAGCACTTGTTGCATTGCAAAGCATTAAAGAACTAACTCATTCCTTACTACGTTGAAGAAATGTGCAATGCATTCTGCTGTTGCATAGCATTGCACATACGATCAAGCGTTGTGTATAGACATATAACATAAAAGTAATATGCACTTTGTTGCATTGCAAAGCATTAAAGAACTACCTCATTCCTTACTACGTTGAAGAAATGTGTAATGCATTCTGCTGTTGCATAGCATTGCACATACGATCAAGCGTTGTGCATAGACATATAACATAAAAGTAATATTCACTTTCCGCATTGCAATTCATTCTAGAACTAATTAATTCCTTTATGCGTTGAAGCGATGTCTAATGCAATCTGCCCTTGCATAGCATTGCACATACGATCAAGCGTTGTGCATTGAAGAATAACAAAAATCAAATGCACTTTTTTGCATTGCAATGCATTAAAGAACTAACTCTTTACGTAGTGCATTGAAGAGATGCGCAGTGCAGCGTGCTGTTGCATTCTTGCACAAGTGTTGTGCATTGAATAATAACATATGTTAAATGAACTTTGTTGCAGTACAATGCATTCAAGAACTAACTCATTCCGTACTACGCTGAAGAAATGTGCAATGCATTCTGCTGTTGCATAAGCATTGCACATACGATCAAGCGTTGTGCACTGAAGATTAGCATAAGTAAAAAGTACTTTTTGCTTTGCAATGCATTCAAGAATTAAATCATTCTTTCGTCTCCTGAATCTGCACTTGCATCTTTGCACATGCGATCAAGCGTTGTGCATTAAAGAAAAACATAATAGTCAAATGCACTTTTTTGCATTGCAATTAATTAAAGCACTAACTCGTTCCGTAGTTTATTGAAGAGATGTGCAATGCAGCATGCTGATGCATTGGATTGCACAAGCGTTGTGCATTGAAGAATAACATTTATTTAATATGTACTTTGTTGCATTGCAATGAACGAAAAGCATTCCTTTATGCGTTGCAGAGATGTTCAATGCAGTTTTCTCTTCTATTGCATTGCACATACGATCAAGCGTTGTGCACTGCAGATTAATATCACTTGTTGCTTTGCACTGCATTCAAAATTAAATAATTCCTTCTTGCCCTGAAGAGATTTGCAATTCAAGCTGCTGTTGAATAGCAGTGCACATACGGTCAAGCGTTGTGTCTTGATGAACTACGATTTCGAGTACTCTTTGGCCAGAAAATGGTAGATAAGTAGGTCACAAATGGACTACTGCATGGCTAATGTAACATCAGATTGAATCAGTGAATAAATAAGCTTTGGCCAAAAAAAAATTATGTTATTTAAATATGGAGTATAGCTGATGTAACAGAAGACGTCAATCAGTATGTAAAGAATGTTCAGAACATAGGACTCTTTAGCAGAAAAAATGTCCATCAGGTCAAATATGGACTACTGTCTGGCTAATTTAACATCAGAAGGAGTCTATGGGTTTATAATATAAAAAAAAAACCTTTTGAGGAGCCTTTGGACAGAGAAATTTAGATCAGATATGGACTTTTGTATAATTGGTGTAACATCTGATGGACTTCTGATTTTAAATCAGCCATACAAAAGTCAATTTCTGATCTGTTGAACATATCTCTGGCCTGTAATTGACTCTTTGAAAATATTTCCGCTTAAAGGGTCCCTGAAAGATGTTACCATTAATTCTCATGGACTCTTTCTGATGTTAAATCAGCCAGAGAGTTGTCCATATATGACCTGTTGACCATGAATCTTGAACTTTCTACTTTCATTCAATCCTTCTAAATTTAAGTCAGTCATACAATAGTCCTTTAATGATCCATTGAACATATCTCTGGCCTAAGGTTCATGTTGATGGATGTTGATTTTTCTATACATTCTAGTTGACTCCTTATGATGTTTCTTCAGTCGTACAGAACTCCGTAATAGACCTGCTGAACATATTACTGAAAAAAGGATTGTAAAAAGGAAATATTCTATATGTTCTCATAGACACTTTCTGGTTTTGAATCAGCCGTACAGCAGACCATATTTGACCTACTGTACATATTTCTGGCCCAAGAGTACTTAATATTGAACTTTCTGCACATTCCCATTGGACTACTTTTGATGTTACATACGTCAGACTATGTTTGACCCATTGAAAATATTTATGGCCAAAGGGTCCCCAAAAGGTACCTTACCATATATTCTCATAGACTCTTTCTGATTTTAAATCAGCCAGAGAGTTGACCTGCTGACCATATCTGACCAAAGAGTCCTCAAAATATTTTTTTACTATATAAACTCATAGACTCCTTCTCATGTTGAGATATTATAAGCCATACTGTAACCCATATGTAACACTGAACATATTTCTGGCCAAACAGTACTCAATCTTAAACATTTAGTATTTACTTATTGCCTGCTTCTGATGTTAAATCAGCCAGACAGTAGTCCATATTTGACTTAACATATTTCTGCCAAAGAGTCCTGGATATTGATTTTTCTATACGTTCTCATTGTGATGTTACGTCAGTCGTACAGAAGAAGTCCAAAATAGACCTACTGAACATATTATTGGCCGAAGAGTTGTAAAAAGGTAAACACTCATAGACTCTTTCTGATGTTAAATCAGCCGCATAATAGTCCAAATTTGAATGAATTAACATATTTCTGTTCAAAGAGTACTCAATATTGAACTATATTGAAATCAGCCAGACCATAGTAGTCCATATCTGATCTATTGAACATATTTCTGGCTAAAGGTTCCTAAAGAGGTTTTTTACTAAACTCATAGACTCTTTCTGATGTTACCTCAGCCATACAGTAGATCATATTTAACCTATTGAACATATTTCAGGCCAAAGAGTAATCGATCTTGAATATTTTGTACATAGTCATTGTTCAAGATTAAGTACTTTTTGACAAGAAATATATGCAGCAGGTGTTGGACAACGGTATGGACAACTGTCTTGCTGATTTAACATCAGAAGGAGTCTATGAGTTTATGTAGTAAAAAACTTTTATGGACCCTTTGGCCAATTCGATAGATCATATATGTGCTTTTGTACGGCAAAGTTCAAGATTGAGGACTCTTTACCAAAAAATATGTTCAGCAGTTTAAATATGGACTTCCTGCTGACGTGATATCAGAAGGAGTCATGTAAAGAATGTTCAAGAATGTTCAAGAATTTACAGAAGGTCAAATATGAGTCAAATAAAGTCTATGTGAATATATATTATGTTGCCTTTTGACAACCGTCAAACAGTAGGTCAATTACGGCTGATGTAACATCAGAAGGAGTATTTTGTATAGAAAATTCAAGATCAAGTACTCTTTGGCAAAATATATGTTCATCAGGTCAAATATGGACTACTGCCTGACTGACTTGACATCAGAAAAAGTCTATGAAAATAAAAAAAGAATGTTTCTATTTGATAACCCTTTGGCCAGAAATATGTTTAGTAGGTCTAGTTACGGACTGAAGTGACATCAGAAGGGGTCAATGACTATGTATAGAATGATCAATGTAATTTCTTTGGCAGAAATATGTTCAGGGGGTCGAATATGAAAATAAAAAAAATGAAAATACGATTTGACATCAGAAGGAATCTATGAATTTATATAGTAAAGAACATGTTGAAGTCCATCACCGTAGCTGAAGTCACCGAGGTAGTCAAGAAACTCCTCGGTGGCAAGGCACCGGGGGTGGATGAGATCCGCCCTGAACACCTCAAGTCTCTGGATGTTGTGGGGCTGTCTTGGCTGACACGAAGCAGGAGCTTGGTTCGCATTGCCGGTAGTAAGTCAGACTTCTTTTCTGGTGCATGTTGGACTCCGGCAGGGCTACCCTTTGTCGCCAGTTCTGTTCATAATTTTTATGGACAGAATTCCTAGGCGCAGCCAGGGGCCGGAGGGTGTCAGGTTTGGGGACCACACGATTTCATCTCTGCTCTTTGCGGATGATGTTGTCGTGTTGGCCCCTTCAGACCAGGACCTTCAGCATGCACTGGGACGGTTTGAAGCCGAGTGTGAAGCGGTTGGGATGAGAATCAGCACCTCCAAATCCGAGGCCATGGTCCTCAGTCGGAAAAGGGTGGCTTGCCCGCTTCAGGTTGGTGGAGAGTTCCTGCCTCAAGTGGAGGAGTTTAAGTATCTTGGGGTTTTGTTCACGAGTTAGGGAAGGATGGAACGGGAGATTGACAGACGGATCGGTGCAGCTTCTGCAGTAATGCGGTCGATGTTCCGGTCTGTCGTGGTCGATTTACCGGTCAATCTACGTTCCTACTCTCACCTATGGTCATGAGCTTTGGGTCATGACCGAAAGGACAAGATCCCGGATACAGGCGGCCAAAATGAGCTTTCTCCGCAAGGTGGCTGGGCGATCCCTCAGAGATAGAGTGAGAAGCTCGGTCACTCGGGAGGAGCTCAGTGTAGAGCTGCTGCTCCTTCACATCGAGAGGGGTCAGCTGAGGTGGCTCGGGCATCTGTTCCGGATGCATCCTGGACGCCTTCCCGGGAAGGTGTTCCGGGCATGTCCCACTGGGAGGAGACCCCGGGGAAGACCTAGGACACGCTGGAGGGACTATGTCTCCCGGCTGGCCTGGGAACGCCTCTGTGTCCCCCCGGAAGAGCTGGAGGAAGTGTCTAGAGAGAGGGAAGTCTGGGATCTCTGCTTAGACTCCTGCCCCCCGCGACCTGGCCCCGGATAAGTGGAAGAAGATGGATGGATGGATGGATGTTGAAGTCCCTTTGGCCAGAAATATGTTTAATAGATCATATATGGACTATTTTATGACTGATGTAACAATAGGAGTCAATGAGAATACAGAGAATGTTTAAGATATTGTACTCTTTGGCCTGAAATATGTTTATAGGTTAAATATGGACAACCATTCGACTGAGGTAACATCAGAAAAAGTCTATGAAAATATATAGTATGCTGTCTTTTGACAAACCTATGGCTAGGTCAATTTTGTACTTTTTTTTATGATTGACGTAACATTAGAAGTTATGATAATGTATAGAAGATCATGATCGAAGTCTGTTTGGCCAGATATATGTTCAGTATATGAAATATGGACTCTCTGGTTAATGTAACAGCAGAAAAAGCCAATCAGTATGCATATTAAGGTCTTCGTATCAAGATTGAGGACTCTTTGGCCGGAAATATGTTTAAAAGGTCACATATAGATTACTGTCTGGCTTCCATCAGGAGTCAAAGATTTTTATAGAAAGTGAACAATTATTGAGGACTCTTTGGCCAGAAATATGTTCAGTATGTTCAATACGGTCAAATATGGATTTCTGTACGCCTGATGGCTGTATGGATGTCCATATATGGACTACTAATCAGTACGATAAGCCAAACGGCTTATATAACATCATGGGTCAGATGCATAAACTGCTAAGTCTAGTCTTACGAGTTAGTCATAAAAAAAAATCTTCAAGAATGTTCACAACCGTTTTAAGTAAGTTATATAGAAACAGATTGATCTAATTTAATTAAGATTTTTTTTTTTTTTTGTAAAAAAAAAAAAGAAGATTGATTGCCACTTGACTGACTGCTAGTTGGTCATACTAGCAGTTAAGTCACAGTCTTAACATAAAGGCTATGTTAATGCAACTGGCCCTGGGAGTCAATCAGTTCTATAGAAAGTTCAATATCTAGTACTCTTTAGCAAGAAATGTATTCACTAGGTCAAATATAGACTTCTGTATGGCTGACATAACATCAAAAGGACTCAATGAGTATGTATAGAAAGTTCAAGATCAAGTAGTCTTGGGCCAGAAGTCTTTTCAGTAGGTCAAACATGGCCTAAACTGTATGGCTGATGAAACTTAAGAAGGATTTAATGAAGAAAGTATAGAAAAATCAAGATCAAGTACTCTTTGGCCAAATAAATGTTCATTCGGTCAAAGAACTGGCTGACGTAGCATCAGAAGTAGTCAATGAGAATGTGTAGAAAGTTCAATATCGATCGAGTACTCTTTGGACAGAAAAATGTTCATTAGGTGAAAAACGGACTACTGTATGGCTGAGGTAACATCTTAAAGAGTCTTAGAAAATATTAAGTAAGTTGCCTTTTGGGGACCCTTTGGCCAGAAGTATTTTAATGGGTCAAATATAGACTGGCTGATGTAACATCAGAAGGATTCAATGACTTTATATATAATAAAAAAAATTTGAAGACCCTTTGGAAAGAAATATGTTTATTATGTCAAATATGGACTACTGTATGGCTTACGTCACATCAGAAGAAGTCTCTGAGTTTATATAGTTAAAAAAATTTTTTTAAAAACCTTTGTCTAGATATGAGTACAATAGATTAGATATGGACTACTGTATGGCTGACGTAACATAAAGATTCTATGAGTTAATATATTTTTTAAAACAAACATTTTGAAAACCCTGTGGGCCAGAAAAATGTTCAATAGATCAGATATGGGCTACTGTATGGCTGAGGTAACATCAGAAAGAGTCTTTGAGAATATATTGTAAGTTGCCTTTTGGGGACCCTTTGGCCAGAAGTATTTTCAATGGGGCAAATATAGACTCGCTGATGTAACATCAGAAGGATTCAATGAGTATATATATAATTAAAAGAATTGATGACCCTTTGGAAAGAAATATGTTCATTATATCAAATATGGACTACTGTATGGCTTAAGTCACATCAAAAGAAGTCTCTGAGTTTATATAGTTAAAAAAAAAAATTGAAAAACCTTTGTCTAGATATAAGTACAATAGATCAGATATGGACTACTGTATGGCTGACGTAACAAAGATTCGATGAGTTAATATATTTTTAAAAGCAAACATTTTGAGTACCCTTTGGGACAGAGATATGTTCAATAGATCAGATATTGTCTACTGTATGGCTGAGATAACATCAGAAAGAGTCTGAGAATATATAGTAAGTTGCCTTTTGGGGACCCTTTGGCCAGAAGTATTTTCAATGGGTCAAATATGGACTGGCTGATGTAACATCAGAAGGATTCAATGAGGTTATATAAAATAAAATAAAAATCGAAGACCCTTTGGAAAGAAATATGTTCATTATGTAAAATATGGACTACTGAATGGCTTACATCAGAAGAAGTCTCTGAGTTTATATAGTTAAAAAAAATAACAATTTGAGGAACCTTTGGCTAGATATAAGTACAATAAATTAGATATGGACTACTGTATGGCTGACGTAACAAAGATTCTATGAGTTAATATATTTTTAAAAACAAACATTTTGAGAACCCTTTGGGCCAGAGATATGTTCAATAGATCAGATATCGGCTATTGTATGGCTGAGGTAACATCAGAAAGAATCTTTGAGTTTATATGGTAAGTTGCCTTTTGGGGACCCTTTGGCCAGAAGTATTTAAATGGGCCTTATATAGACTGGCTGATGTAACAGAAGGATTCAATGAGTTTATATATAATTAAAAAAAAAATTGAGACCCTTTGGACAGAAATATGTTCATTATGTCAAATATGGACTACTGCATGGCTTAAGTCATATCAGAAGTCTCTGAGTTTATATAGTTAAAAAAAAATTTGAGGAACCTTTGTCTAGATATAAGTACAATAGATCAGATATGGACTACAGTATGGCTGACGTAACATAAAGATTCGATGAGTTAATATATTTTTAAAAGCAAACATTTTGAGTACCCTTTGGGACAGAGATATGTTCAATAGATCAGATATTGGCTACTGTATGGCTGAGGTAACATCAGAAAGAGTCTTTGAGAATATATAGTAAGTTGCCTTTTGGGGACCCTTTGCCCAGAAGTATTTTCAATGGGTCAAATATGGACTGGCTGATGTAACATCAGAAGGATTCAATGAGTTTATATAAAATAAAATAAAAATCTAAGACCCTTTGGAAAAAAAATATGTTCATTATGTCAAATATGGACTAATGAATGGCTTACATCAGAAGAAGTCTCTGATTTTATATAGTTAAAAAAATAATAATTTGAGGAACCTTTGGCTAGATATAAGTACAATAGTTTAGATATGGACTACTGTATGGCTGACGTAACAAAGATTCTATGAGTTAATACATTTTTAAAAACAAACATTTTGAGAACCCTTTGGGCCAGATATATGTTCAATAGATCAGATATGGGCTATTGAATGGCTGAGGTAACCTCAGAAAGCATCTTTGAGTTTATATGGTAAGTTGCCTTTTGGGGACCCTTTGGCCAGAAGTATTTTAAATGGGCCAAATATAGACTGGCTGATGTAACAGAAGGATTCCATGAGTTTATATAAAATAAAATAAAAATATTAATGACCCTTTGGAAAGAAATATGTTCATTATGTCAAATATGAACTACTGTATGGCTTACGTCACTTCAGAAGAAGTCTCTGAGTTTATTTAGTTAAAAAAAGAATAATTTGAGGAACCTTTGTCTAGATATAAGTACAATAGATCAGATATGGACTACTGTATGGCTGATGTATCATAAAGATTCGATGAGTTAATATATTTTTAAAAACATACATTTTGAGTACCCTGTGGGACAGAGATATGTTCAATAGATCAGATATTGGCTACTGTATGGCTGAGGTAACATCAAAAAGAGTCTTTGAGAATATAGAGTAAGTTGCCTTTTGGGGACTCTTTGGCCAGAAGTATTTTAAATGGGCCAAATATAGACTGGGTGATGTAACAGAAGGATTCAATGAGTTTATGTATAATAAAAAAAAATTGAAGACCCTTTGGACAGAAATATGTTCATTATGTCAAATATGGACTACTGTATGGCTTACGTAACATAAATATTAAATGAGTTAATATATTTTTAAAAACAAACATTTTGAGTACCCTTTGGGAAAGAGATATGTTCAATAGATCAGATATGGGCTACTCTATGGCTGAGGTAACGTCAGAAAGAGTCTTTGAGAATATAAAATAGGTTGCCTTTTTTGGTACCCTTTGGCCAGAAGTATTTTCCATGGGCCAAATATAGACTGGCTGATGTAACATCAGAAGGATTCAATGAGTATGTATATAATTTAAAAAAAATTGATGACCCTTTGGAAAGAAATATGTTCAATATGTCAAATATGGACTACTCTATGGCTTTGTCTAGATATAAGTATAATAGATCAGATATGGACTACTGTATGGCTGACGTAATATAAAGATTCTATGAGTTAATATATTTTTAAAAACAAACATTTTGAGAACCCTTTGGGCCAGAGATATGTTCAATAGATCAGATTTCGGCTACTGTATGGCGTACAGTAACATCAGAAAGAATCTTTGAGTTTATATGGTAAGTTGCCTTTTGGGGACCCTTTGGCCAGAAGTATTTTAAATGGGGCAAATATAGACTGGCTGATGTAACATCAGAAGGATTCAATGACTTTATATATAATTTAAAAAAAAATTGAAGACCCTTTGGAAAGAAATATGTTCATTATATCAAATATGGACTACTGAATGGCTTACATCAGAAGAAGTCTCTGAGTTTATATAGTTAAAAAAAATAACAATTTGAGGAACCTTTGGCTAGATATAAGTACAATAAATTAGATATGGACTACTGTATGGCTGACGTAACAAAGATTCTATGAGTTAATATATTTTTAAAAACAAACATTTTGAGAACCCTTTGGGCCAGAGATATGTTCAATAGATCAGATATCGGCTATTGTATGGCTGAGGTAACATCAGAAAGAATCTTTGAGTTTATATGGTAAGTTGCCTTTTGGGGACCCTTTGGCCAGAAGTATTTAAATGGGCCTTATATAGACTGGCTGATGTAACAGAAGGATTCAATGAGTTTATATATAATTAAAAAAAAAATTGAGACCCTTTGGACAGAAATATGTTCATTATGTCAAATATGGACTACTGCATGGCTTAAGTCATATCAGAAGTCTCTGAGTTTATATAGTTAAAAAAAAATTTGAGGAACCTTTGTCTAGATATAAGTACAATAGATCAGATATGGACTACAGTATGGCTGACGTAACATAAAGATTCGATGAGTTAATATATTTTTAAAAGCAAACATTTTGAGTACCCTTTGGGACAGAGATATGTTCAATAGATCAGATATTGGCTACTGTATGGCTGAGGTAACATCAGAAAGAGTCTTTGAGAATATATAGTAAGTTGCCTTTTGGGGACCCTTTGCCCAGAAGTATTTTCAATGGGTCAAATATGGACTGGCTGATGTAACATCAGAAGGATTCAATGAGTTTATATAAAATAAAATAAAAATCTAAGACCCTTTGGAAAAAAAATATGTTCATTATGTCAAATATGGACTAATGAATGGCTTACATCAGAAGAAGTCTCTGATTTTATATAGTTAAAAAAATAATAATTTGAGGAACCTTTGGCTAGATATAAGTACAATAGTTTAGATATGGACTACTGTATGGCTGACGTAACAAAGATTCTATGAGTTAATACATTTTTAAAAACAAACATTTTGAGAACCCTTTGGGCCAGATATATGTTCAATAGATCAGATATGGGCTATTGAATGGCTGAGGTAACCTCAGAAAGCATCTTTGAGTTTATATGGTAAGTTGCCTTTTGGGGACCCTTTGGCCAGAAGTATTTTAAATGGGCCAAATATAGACTGGCTGATGTAACAGAAGGATTCCATGAGTTTATATAAAATAAAATAAAAATATTAATGACCCTTTGGAAAGAAATATGTTCATTATGTCAAATATGAACTACTGTATGGCTTACGTCACTTCAGAAGAAGTCTCTGAGTTTATTTAGTTAAAAAAAGAATAATTTGAGGAACCTTTGTCTAGATATAAGTACAATAGATCAGATATGGACTACTGTATGGCTGATGTATCATAAAGATTCGATGAGTTAATATATTTTTAAAAACATACATTTTGAGTACCCTGTGGGACAGAGATATGTTCAATAGATCAGATATTGGCTACTGTATGGCTGAGGTAACATCAAAAAGAGTCTTTGAGAATATAGAGTAAGTTGCCTTTTGGGGACTCTTTGGCCAGAAGTATTTTAAATGGGCCAAATATAGACTGGGTGATGTAACAGAAGGATTCAATGAGTTTATGTATAATAAAAAAAAATTGAAGACCCTTTGGACAGAAATATGTTCATTATGTCAAATATGGACTACTGTATGGCTTACGTAACATAAATATTAAATGAGTTAATATATTTTTAAAAACAAACATTTTGAGTACCCTTTGGGAAAGAGATATGTTCAATAGATCAGATATGGGCTACTCTATGGCTGAGGTAACGTCAGAAAGAGTCTTTGAGAATATAAAATAGGTTGCCTTTTTTGGTACCCTTTGGCCAGAAGTATTTTCCATGGGCCAAATATAGACTGGCTGATGTAACATCAGAAGGATTCAATGAGTATGTATATAATTTAAAAAAAATTGATGACCCTTTGGAAAGAAATATGTTCAATATGTCAAATATGGACTACTCTATGGCTTTGTCTAGATATAAGTATAATAGATCAGATATGGACTACTGTATGGCTGACGTAATATAAAGATTCTATGAGTTAATATATTTTTAAAAACAAACATTTTGAGAACCCTTTGGGCCAGAGATATGTTCAATAGATCAGATTTCGGCTACTGTATGGCGTACAGTAACATCAGAAAGAATCTTTGAGTTTATATGGTAAGTTGCCTTTTGGGGACCCTTTGGCCAGAAGTATTTTAAATGGGGCAAATATAGACTGGCTGATGTAACATCAGAAGGATTCAATGACTTTATATATAATTTAAAAAAAAATTGAAGACCCTTTGGAAAGAAATATGTTCATTATATCAAATATGGACTACTGTATGGCTTTGTCTAGATATAAGTATAATAGATCAGATATGGTCTTATGGCTGACGTAACATAAAGATTCTATGAGTTAATATATTTTTAAAAACAAACATTTTGAGTACCCTATGGGAAAGAGATATGTTCAATAGATCAGATATGGGCTACTGTATGGCGAGGTTACATCAGAAAGACTCTGAGAATATATAGTAAGTTGCCTTTTTTGGGACCCTTTGGCACGAAGTATTTTAAATGGGACCAAATATAGACTCGCTGATGTAACATCAGAAGGATTCAATGAGTTTATATATAATAAAAAAAAATTGAGACCCTTTGGACAGAAATATGTTCATTATGTCAAATATGGACTACTGCATGGCTTAAGTCACGTCAGAAGTCTCTGAGTTTATATAGTTAAAAAAAATTTGAGGAAACTTTGTCTAGATATAAGTACAATAGATCAGATATGGACTACAGTATGGCTGACGTAACATAAAGATTCGATGAGTTAATATATTTTTAAAAGCAAAGATTTTGAGTACCCTTTGGGACAGAGATATGTACAATAGATCAGATATGGGCTACTGTATGGCTGAGGTAACATCAGAAAGAGTCTTTGAGAATATATAGTAAGTTGCCTTTTGGGGACCCTTTGGCCAGAAGTATTTTCAATGGGTCAAATATGGACTGGCTGATGTAACATCAGAAGGATTCAATGAGTTTATATAAAATAAAATAAAAATCGAAGACCCTTTGGAAAGAAATGTGTTCATTATGTCAAATATGGACTGCTGAATGGCTTACATCAGAAGAAGTCTCTGATTTTATATAGTTAAAAAAATAATAATTTGAGGAACCTTTGGCTAGATATAAGTACAATAGATCAGATATGGACTACTGTATGGTTGATGTATCATAAAGATTCGATGAGTTAATATATTTTTAAAAACATACATTTTGAGTACCCTGTGGGACAGAGATATGTTCAATAGATCAGATATTGGCTACTGTATGGCTGAGGTAACATCAGAAAGAGTCTTTGAGAATATAGAGTAAGTTGCCTTTTGGGGACTCTTTGGCCAGAAGTATTTTAAATGGGCCAAATATAGACTGGCTGATGTAACAGAAGGATTCAATGAGTTTATATATAATTTAAAAAAAATTGAAGACCCTTTGGACAGAAATATGTTCATTATGTCAAATATGGACTACTGTATGGCTTTGTCTAGATATAAGTATAATAGATCAGATATGGTCTTATGGCTGACGTAACATAAAGATTCTATGAGTTAATATATTTTTAAAAACAAACATTTTGAGTACCCTTTGGGACAGAGATATGTTCAATAGATCAGATATGGGCTACTGTATGGCGAGGTTACATCAGAAAGAGTCTGAGAATATATAGTAAGTTGCCTTTTTTGGGACCCTTTGGCCAGAAGTATTTTAAATGGGCCAAATATAGACTCGCTGATGTAACATCAGAAGGATTCAATGAGTTTATATATAATAAAAAAAAATTGAGACCCTTTGGACAGAAATATGTTCATTATGACAAATATGGACTACTACATGGCTTAAGTCACATCAAAAGTCTCTGAGTTTATATAGTTAAAAAATTTTTGAGGAACCTTTGTCTAGATATAAGTACAATAGATCAGATATGGACTACAGTATGGCTGACGTAACATAAAGATTCGATGAGTTAATATATTTTTAAAAGCAAAGATTTTGAGTACCCTTTGGGACAGAGATATGTTCAATAGATCAGATATTGGCTACTGTATGGCTGAGGTAACATCAGAAAGAGTCTTTGAGAATATATAGTAAGTTGCCTTTTGGGGACCCTTTGGCCAGAAGTATTTTCAATGGGTCAAATATGGACTGGCTGATGTAACATCAGAAGGATTCAATGAGTTTATATAAAATAAAATAAAAATCGAAGACCCTTTGGAAAGAAATATGTTCATTATGTCAAATATGGACTACTGAATGGCTTACATCAGAAGAAGTCTCTGATTTTATATAGTTAAAAAAAAAATAATTTGAGGAACCTTTGGCTAGATATAAATACAATACTTTAGATATGGACTAATGTATGGCTGACGTAACAAAGATTTTATGAGTTAATACATTTTTTAAAACAAACATTTTGAGAACCCTTTGGGCCAGAGATATGTTCAGTAGATCAGATGTAGACTACTGTATGGCTGAGGTAACATCAGAAAGAGTCTTTGAGAATATATAGTAAGTTGCCTTTTTTGGGACCCTTTGGCCAGAAGTATTTTCCATGGCCCAAATATAGACTGGCTGATGTAACAGAAGGATTCAATGAGTTTATATATAATAAAAAAAATTTGAAAACCCTTTGGAATGAAATATGTTCATTATGTCAAATATGGCCTACTGTATGGCTGACGTCACATCAGAAAAAGTCTCTGAGCTTATATAGTAAAAAAAAAAAAAAAAAAAAACGAGGACCCATTGGGCCAGAAATATGTTCAATCGATCAGATATGGGCTACTGTATCGCTGAGGTAACATCAGAAAGAGTCTTTGAGAATATATAGTAAGTTGCCTTTTGGGGACCCTTTGGCCAGAAATATTTTCAATGGGTCAAATATGGACTGGCTGATGTAACATCAGAAGGATTCAATGAGTTAATATAAAATAAAATAAAAATTATTTTACTGGCTGATGTAACATCAGAAGTAGTCAAAGAGAATGTGTAGTAAGTTCCATTTAGAGTACCTTCTGGCCAGAAATATATTCATGAGGTCAAATATGGAATTCTTAATGGCTGAGCTAACATCAGGAGTCCATGAGTTTATATATAAAAAAACAAAATTGAGGACCCTTTGGACAGAAATATATTCATTAGGTCAAATATGGACTACTGTATGGCTTACGTCACAACAGAAGGAGTCTCTGAGTTTATGTAGTAAAAAAAAAAAAAGTAGGACCCTTTGGACTGAAATATGTTCAATAGATATGGACTACTGTATGACTTACGTCACAACAGAAGGAGTCTCTGAGTTCCCTTTCGTGGTCACTCAGAGTTACGTCGGAATGACGTCACCCCAACGTCCCAGGTCGGCCTCTTCGGCGGTGCGGTTGAATTCTTCTGCCCAATAGTTCTTAACCGCCCGGGAGCAGAATGAGGTTGGAAGACCGTGGGGGGATGCCTCAGCCCTCTCCAGCCCCGCCCCCGCTAGACGCCGGGTTAAGCGGCGCTTTTTGAGATGGGCTGCTCAGAGATGGGACTCAGTTCTTTCCAGGAGTTGGTAGCAGGGCCACTCCTTTCCCCGGTGGAGGGCTGGGGAAGAATCCTTATTCAGAAAGAACTGACTCTCTCGTCTCTGAGCACACTGAGTTCTCGGACGACACAGAGCGCCGCCCACCAGCCGTGCTCTCCTCGTCCCCCTCTGTCCCAGAGTCGGTTGACACGGCGTGCCCTCCACGGACCGTTTCGTCCCTGTCCCACTCTGTCGCCAGACCCCTGGCAGAGCAGGCCCCCGTGGAACGCTGGTCCTTCCCTGGCCTCCTCTGTCAGGGCGCGGATGCTAACTGCGCCCCCACTCCGGATCGCTATGCCGTCCACGTCCGGGCCAGTTACTCCGCTTCGCTGCCCCTCCGGGGGGACGCCTGTGGTCCGCATGACCCCGCTGGTTCAGTTCCTGGGAGCCTGGCTAGAGCTTCCCCAACTGTCCCGCTGGGTCGCCCGCACCATCAGGTTCGGCTATGCGATTCAGTTCGCACGGTCTCCTCCCCGATACAGATACAGAGTCCGCTCCACTTTGGTCGGTGGCAACGCCCCGATCATGCGAGCAGAGATTGCCACTCTGCTGGCGAAGGGTGCAATCGAGACTGTCCCTCCAGCCGAGATGAGGTCCGGCTTCTACAGCCCTTACTTCATTGTCCCCAAGAAAACCGGTGGGTTACGACCAATCCTGGACCTGCGAGTATTGAATCGCTCCCTTCTCAGAGGCCGTTCAAAATGCTCACCACCAAACGCATTTTCGAGTGTGTGCGGCCCCAGGATTGGTTTGCAGCGATCGACCTGAAGGACGCCTACTTTCATGTCTCCATTCTCCCTCGACACAGACCGTCCCTCCGGTTTGCTTTCGAGGGGCAGGCATATCAGTACGCGGTTCTCCCGTTCGGGCTAGCCCTGTCTCGTCGTGTCTTCACGAAGGTCGTCGAGGCAGACCTTGTTCCCCTTCGGGTTCACGGGGTTCGTATCCTTAACTATCTCGACGACTGGCTGATCCTAGCTCACTCTCGAGACCAGGTTTGCGAACACAGGGACCTTGTGCTCCGGCACCTAGCCCGTCTGGGCCTTCAGGTCAACTGGGAGAAGAGCAAACTTTGCCCCGTGCAGAGGATCTCTTTTCTCGGTATGGACATCGACTCGGTCGCCATGTCCGTGCAGCTTACGAGCGAGCGCGCGCAGTCACTGCTGACTTGTCTAGATAAATACAGGGCAAGAGTGCGGTTCCACTGAAACTTTTTCAGAGGCTCCTGGGGCATATGGCATCTGCAGCCGCGGTGACGCCGCTCGGATTGCTTCATATGAGACCGCTTCAGCTTTGGCTTCGCGACCGAGTCCCGAGGTGGGCATGGCTACAAGGCAAGCTCCGAGTTCCAGTGACTTCGAGCTGCCGTCAGACCTTCACCCCGTGGTTAAACCTCAGTTTTCTCAGGGCTGGTGTCCCCCTGGATCGAGTGTCGCGGCATGTTGTTGTCTCAACAGATGCCAACAGCGCCTATGGCATGTCAATTGCCTCGAGTTGCTGGCAGTACCCCTTGCTCTGCACCGCTTCCGAGCGCTGCTCATGGGTCAACACGTACTAGTCCGATCAGACAATACCGCCACAGTAGCGTACATCAACCATCAAGGTGGTCTACGCTCCCGCCGTATGTCGCAACTCGCCCGCCACCTCCTCCTATGGAGTCAGAAGCATCTGAGGTTGCTTCGTGCTATTTACATTCCCGGAGCCCTGAACCGTGCTGCCGACGAGCTGTCACGGCTTCAGCCCCTCCCTGGAGAATGGCGACTCCATCCCCAGTCGGTCCAGCTGATTTGGGACCAGTTTGGCGACGCACAGATAGATCTGTTTGCCTCCCGCGACTCATCCCATTGCGCCCAGTTTTATTCTCTGACCGAGGGCACGCTCGGCACGGATGCACTGGCGCACAGCTGGCCGCGGGGCCGCAAGTATGCGTTTCCCCCAGTGAGCCTTCTTGCGCAGCTCTTGCGCAAGGTCAGGGAGGACGAGGAGCAAGTCCTTCTGGTTGCGCCGTACTGGCCCACCCGGACTTGGTTCTCTGAACTAGCACCTCCTTGGCCAATTCCTCTGAGGAAGGACCTCCTTTCTCAGGGACGGGGCACCCTGTGGCACCCTCGTCCCGATCTTTGGAACCTCCACGTGTGGCTCCTCGACGGGACGAGGCAGGTTTGAGTACCCTACCACCTGCGGTGGTGGCTACCATCACTTCCGCTAGAGCGTCGTCCACGAGACATGCCTACGCGTTGAAGTGGAACCTCTTCGTCGATTGGTGCTCTTCTCGCCGAGAAGACCCCCGGAGATGTTCGATCAGTTTCGTGCTTTCCTTCCTTCAAGATGGGTTGGAGCGAAGGCTGTCTCCCTCCACCCTCAAAGATTATGTTGCCGCTATTGCCGCTCACCACGACTTAGTGGAAGGTAAGTCCATAGGGAAGCACGACCTGATCGTCAGGTTCCTGAGGGGGGCGAGGAGACTGAATCCTCCTCGCTCTCCTCTCGTTCCCTCTTGGGACCTCTCAGTGGTCTTAAGTGCCCTGCAGAGTGCTCCCTTTGAGCCTTTGCAATCAGTGGAGCTTAAGTTCCTGTCAATGATGACAGCGCTCCTGTTTGCATTGGCCTCTCTCAAGAGGGTCGGGGACCTGCACGCATTCTCCGTTGACGAAGCGTGCCTGGAATTCGGGCCGGCCGGTTCTCACGTGATCCTGAGACCCCGGCTTGGATATGTGCCCAAGGTTCCTACCACTCCCTTCCGGGACCAGGTGGTGAACCTGCAAGCGCTGCCCTCGGAGGAGGCAGACCCAGCCTTGGCACTGCTCTGTCCAGTACACGCTCTCCGCGCTTATGTAGACAGGACGCAGTGTTTCAGGACCTCAGACCAGCTCTTTGTCTGTTATGGTGGGAAGCTGAAGGGAAAGGCTCTCTCAAAGCAGAGGTTGTCTCACTGGATAGTGGACACCATTGCTTTGGCATACCAATAGCAAGGCCGACCGTGCCCCCTTGGTGTGACTGCCCACTCCACCCGGAGTGTGGCATCCTCTTGGGCTCTAGAGCATGGCGCCTCGCTGAGCTGCAGGCTGGGCGACACCGAACACATTCGCCAGATTCTATATCTCCGAGTGGAGCCAGTGTCCTCTCATGTACTCGCTTCAACTAGCTAGTACCGAACCCGCTCAGGTGTCTTCGCTTGCTCGCCATTCCACTCCACGGACTGGATACGTGCGTTATTCTGCTCAGGTGAGCTTCTCCGAAAGCCCTGAGTTCCTCCAGCACCCCTGATGCCAGCGCCAGTGTCTATTGCCTGGGCGTCGGCTAAGTGCCTCCGTGTGCATGGTCCCTCCCTTGAGCTACCCCCACACGTGTATTTCCACTGTAAGCCTCTCTGAGCATGTGTCTTTCCCTCGGCAAGCCACCTTGCCACCCCTGAGGTTGAAATATTCCACCTGCGGCTGGACACCTCAGAGTTTCTCCATATGTTTCCTTCGGGTCATATGTGTATTTTCAAATGCCCCCCCACTGGGTTGGTGATATTTGCATATTTCCTCTAAAACTTGGGATATGCTTCCCAGTGTACCTTGGTATTCCTGTGCTAAATAGGAGTCCTTCGTCCTAAATATCTCGAGGGCTCAGATTTACGCAGGGCACTGGAAGACAGCTGTGAAGGTGGCGTGATTAGACTGGTAACCCCATTTCGTCGTCATTCCGACGTAACTCGGAGTGACCACGAAAGGGAACGTCTCGGTTACGTATGTAACCCTCGTTCCCTGAGTAGGGAACGGAGACGTTACGTCTTCCTGCCACTTCCGCTGTACCGCGGGGATCGCCTGAGTTCAGTCTTGGCTCCTCAGCGAAGAAACATATCTGCATGTTGCCGGCGTCCTCCTTTTATACCCACGAGGTGGGGAGGAGTACGTCATGCAAATTCCGCAGACCCATGGCGTTTCTTTGCCATTGGCTCGTTTTTGTATACTCGAAGTCGATAGGTGTTCTAAGCGAAACCCCATTTCGTCGTCATTCCGACGTAACGTCTCCGTTCTCTACTCAGGGAACGAGGGTTACATACGTAACCGAGACGTTTATATAGTAAAAAAAAATGTAGGACCCTTTGGAAAGAAATATGTTCAATAGATATGGACTACTGTATGGCTGGGGTAACATCAGAAAGAGTCTTTGAGAATATTTAGTAAGTTGCCTTTTTTGGGACCCTTTGGCCAGAAGTATTTTCCATGGGCCATATATAGACTGGCTGATGTAACAAAAGGATTCAATGAGTTTATATATAATAAAAAAAAATTGAAAACCCTTTGGAATGAAATATGTTCCTTATGTCAAATATGGCCTACTGTATGGCTTACATCACATCAGAAAAAGTCTCTGAGCTTATATAGTAAAAAAAAACAAAAAAAAACAATGAGGACCCTTTGGGTCAGAAATATGTTCAATAGATCAGATATGGGCTACTGTATGGCTGAGGTAACATCAGAAAAAGTCTTTGAGAATATATAGTAAGTTGCCTTTTGGGGACCCTTTGGCCAGAAGTATTTTAAATGGGCCAAATATAGACTGGCTGATGTAACAGAAGGATTCAATGAGTTTATATATAATAAAAAAAATTGAAGCCCCTTTGGACAGAAATATGTTCATTATGTCAAATATGGACTACACCATGGCTTACGTCACATTAGAAAAGGTCTCTGAGCTTATAAAGCAAAAGAAAAACAAGAAAAAAAAAACGAGGACCCTTTGGGCCAGAAATATGTTCAATAGATCAGATATGGGCTACTGTATGGCTGAGGTAACATCAGAAAGAGTCTTTGAGAATATATAGTAAGTTGCCTTTTGGGGACCCTTTGGCCAGAAGTATTTTCAATGGGGTAAATACAGACTGGCTGATGTAACATCAGAAGGATTCAATGAGTTTATATATAATTTAAAAAAAAATTTATGACCCTTTGGAAAGAAATATGTTCATTATGTCAAATATGGACTACTGTATGGCTTATGTCACATTAGAAAAAGCCTCTGAGCTTATATAGTAAAAAAAAAAGAAAAAAAAAGAGGACCCTTTGGGCCAGAAATATGTTCAATAGATCAAATATGGTCTACTGTATGGCTGAGGTAACATCAGAAAGAGTCTTTGAGAATATATAGTAAGTTGCCTTTTGGGGACCCTTTGGCCAGAAGTATTTTCAATGGGGCAAATATAGACTGGCTGATGTAACATCAGAAGGATTCAATGAGTTTATGTATAATTTAAAAAAAAATGTATGACCCTTTGGAAAGAAATATGTTCATTATGTCAAATATGGACTACTGAAAGGCTTACGTCACATCAGAAGAAGGGTCTGAGTTTATATAGTTAAAAAAAATAATTTGAGGAACATTTGTCTAGATATAAGTACAATTGATCAGATATGGACTACTGTAAGGCTGACGTAACATAAAGAAATGTTTTCATTGGGCCAAATATAGGTTGGCTGATGTAACATCAGAAGTAGTCAAAGAGAATGTGTAGTAAGTTCCATATAGAGTACCTTCTGGCCAGAAATATATTCATGAGGTCAAATATGGAATTCTTAATGGCTGAGCTAACATCAGGAGTCCATGAGTTTATGTATAAAAAAAACAAATTGAGGACCCTTTGGACAGAAATATATTCATTAGGTCAAATATGGACTACTGTATGGCTTACGTCACAATAGAAGGAGTCTCTGAGTTTATATGGTAAAAAAAATGTAGGACCCTTTGGACTGAAATATGTTCAATAGATATGGACTACTGTATGACTTACGTCACAACAGAAGGAGTCTCTGAGTTTATAAAGTAAAAAAAAATGTTGGACCCTTTGGACAGAAATGTGTTCAATAGATATGGACTACTGTATGGCTGACGTAACATAAAGAAATGTTTTCATTGGGCCAAATATAGGTTGGCTGATGTAACATCAGAAGTAGTCAAGGAGAATGTGTAGTAAGTTCCATTTAGAGTACCTTCTGGGCAGAAACATACTATATTTGACTACTTCTGTTCAATAGATATGGACTACTGTATGGCTGAGGTAACATCAGAAAGAGTCTTTGAGAATATATAGTAAGTTGCCTTTTTTGGGACCCTTTGGCCAGAAGTATTTTCCATGGGCCAAATATAGACTGGCTGATGTAACAAAAGGATTCAATGAGTTCATATATAATAAAAAAAAATTGAAAACCCTTCGGAATGAAATATGTTCATTATGTCAAATATGGCCTACTGTATGGCTTACATCACATCAGAAGAAGTCTCTGAGTTTATATAGGTAAAAAAAATAATTTGAGGAACATTTGTCTAGATATAAGTGCAATAGATCAGATATGGACTACTGTATGGCTGACGTAACATAAAGAAATGTTTTCATTGGGCCAAGTATAGGTTGGCTGATGTAACATCAGAAGTAGTCAAAGAGAATGTGTAGTAAGTTCCATTTAGAGTACCTTCTGGCCAGAAATATATTCATGAGGTCAAATATGGAATTCTTAATGGCTGAGCTAACATCAGGAGTCCATGAGTTTAAATATAAAAAAACAAAATTGAGGACCCTTTGGGCAGAAATATATTCATTAGGTCAAATATGGACTACTGTATGGCTTACGTCATAACAGAAGGAGTCTCTGAGTTTATGTAGTAAAAAAAAAAAAGTAGGACCCTTTGGACAGAAATATGTTCAATAGATATGGACTACTGTATGGCTTACGTCACAACAGAAGGAGTCTCTGAGTTTATGTAGTAAAAAAAAAAATGTAGGACCCTTTGGACAGAAATATGTTCAATAGATAAGGACTACTGTATGGCTGAGGTAAAATCAGAAAGAGTCTTTGAGAATATATAGTAAGTTGCCTTTTTTGGGACCCTTTGGCCAGAAGTATTTTCCATGGGCCAAATATAGACTGGCTGATGTAACAAAAGGATTCAATGAGTTTATATATAATAAAAAAAAATTGAAAACCCTTTGGAATGAAATATGTTCATTTTTGTCAAATATGGCCTACTGTATGGCTTACATCACATCAGAAAAAGTCTCTGAGCTTATATAGTAAAAAAAAAAAAAAAAACGAGGACCCATTGGGCCAGAAATATGTTCAATAGATCAGATAAGGGCTACTGTATGACTGAGGTTCCATCAGAAAGAGTCTTTGAGAATATATAGTAAGTTGCCTTTTGGGGACCCTTTGGCCAGAAGTATTTTAAATGGGCCAAATATAGACTTGCTGATGTAACAGAAGGATTCAATGAGTTTATATATAATAAAAAAAAATTGATGACCCTTTGGAAAGAAATATTTTCATTATGTCAAATATGGACTACTGTATGGCTTATGTCACATTAGAAAAAGCCTCTGAGCTTATATAGTAAAAAAAAAAAAAAAAAAAAAAAGAGGACCCTTTGGGCCAGAAATATGTTCAATAGATCAGATATGGTCTACTGTATGGCTGAGGTAACATCAGAAAGAGTCTTTGAGAATATATAGTAAGTTGCCTTTTGGGGACCCATTGGCCAGAAGTATTTTCAATGGGGCAAATATAGACTGGCTGATGTAACATCAGAAGGATTCAATGAGTTTATGTATAATAAAAAAAAAAATTGATGACACTTTGGAAAGAAATATGTTCATTATGTCAAATATGGACTACTGAATGGCTCACGTCATATCAGAAGAAGTCTCTGAGTTTATATAGTTAAAAAAAATAATTTGAGGAACATTTGTCTAGATATAAGTACAATAGATCAGATATGGACTACTGTATGGCTGACGTAACATAAAGAAATGTTTTCATTGGGCCAAATATAGGTTGACTGATGTAACATCAGAAGTAGTCGAAGAGAATGTGTAGTAAGTTCCATTTAGAGTACCTTCTGGCCAGAAATATATTCATGAGGTCAAATATGGAGTTTTTAATGGCTGAGCTAACATCAGGAGTCCATGAGTTTATATATAAAAAAACAAAATTGAGGACTCTTTGGACAGAAATATATTCATTAGGTCAAATACGGACTACTGTATGGCTTACGTCACAACAGAAGGAGTCTCTGAGTTTATGTAGTAAAAAAAAAAAAGTAGGACCCTTTGGACAGAAATATGTTCAATAGATATGGACTGTATGGCTGAGGTAACATCAGAAAGAGTCTTTGAGAATATATAGTAAGTTGCCTTTTTTGGGACCCTTTGGCCAGAAGTATTTTCCATGGGCCAAATATAGACTTGCTGATGTAACAGAAGGATTCAATGAGTTTATATATAATAAAAAAAAATTGAAAACCCTTTGGAATGAAATATGTTCATTATGTCAAATATGGCGTACTGTATGGCTTACTGTCACATCAGAAAAAGTCTCTGAGCTTATATAGTTAAAAAAAAAAAAAAAACGAGGACCCATTGGGCCAGAAATATGTTCAATAGATCAGATATGGACTACTGTGTCGCTGAGGTAACATCAGAAAGAGTCTTTGAGAATATATAGTAAGTTGCCTTTTGGGGACCCTTTGGCCAGAAGTATTTTAAATGGGCCAAATATAGACTGGCTGATGTAACAGAAGGATTCAATGAGTTTATATATAATAAAAAAAAATTGAAAACCCTTTGGAATGAAATATGTTCATTATGTCAAATATGGCGTACTGTATGGCTTACGTCACATCAGAAAAAGTCTCTGAGCTTATATAGTTAAAAAAAAAAAAAAAAACGAAGACCCATTGGGCCAGAAATATGTTCAATAGATCAGATATGGACTACTGTATCGCTGAGGTAACATCAGAAAGAGTCTTTGAGAATATATAGTAAGTTGCCTTTTGGGGACCCTTTGGCCAGAAGTATTTTAAATGGGCCAAATATAGACTGGCTGATGTAACAGAAGGATTCAATGAGTTTATATATAATAAAAAAAAATTGAAGACCCTTTGGACAGAAATATGTTCATTATGTCAATCATGGACTACTGTATGGCTTACGACACATTAGAAAAAGTCTCTGAGTTTATATAGCAAAAAAAAAAAAAAAAAAAAATACAACGAGGACCCTTTGGGCCAGAAATATATTCAATAGATCAGATATGGGCTACTGTATGGCTGAGGTAACATCAGAAAGAGTCTTTGAGAATATATAGTAAGTTGCCTTTTGGGGACCCTTTGGCCAGAAGTATTTTAAATGGGCCAAATATAGACTGGCTGATGTAACAGAAGGATTCAATGAGTTTATATATAATAAAAAAAAATTGAAGACCCTTTGGTCAGAAATATGTTCATTATGTCAAATATGGACTACTGTATGGCTTACGTCACATTAGAAAAAGTCTCTGAGTTTATATAGTTAAAAAGAAATAATTTGAGGAACATTTGTCTAGATATAAGTACAGTAGATCAGATATGGACTACTGTATGGCTTACGTCACATTAGAAAAAGTCTCTGAGCTTATATAGTAAAAAAAAAAAAAAAAAAACGAGGACCCATTGGGCCCGAAATATGTTCAATAGATCAGATATGGGCTACTGTATGGCTGAGGTAACCTCAGAAAGACTCTTTGAGAATATATAGTAAGTTGCCTTTAGGGGACCCTTTGGCCAGAAGTATTTTAAATGGGCCAAATATAGACTGGCTGATGTAACAGAAGGATTCAATGAGTTTATATATAATAAAAAAAAATTGAAGACCCTTTGGTCAGAAATATGTTCATTATGTCAAATATGGACTACTGTATGGCTTACGTCACATTAGAAAAAGTCTCTGAGTTTATATAGTTAAAAAGAAATAATTTGAGGAACATTTGTCTAGATATAAGTACAATAGATCAGATATGGACTACTGTGTTGCTTACATCACATTAGAAAAAGTCTCTGAGCTTATACAGTAAAAAAACAACAAAAAAAACAACAACAAGGACCCTTTGGGCCAGAAAAATGTTCAATAGATTAGATATGGGCTACTGTATGGCTGAGGTAACATCAGAAAGAGTCTTTGAGAATATATAGTAAGTTGCCTTTGGGGACCCTTTGGCCAGAAGTATTTTCAATGGGGCAAATATAGACTGGCTGATGTAACATCAGAAGGATTCAATGAGTTTATGTATAATTTAAAAAAAAATTGATGACCCTTTGGAAAGAAATATGTTCATTATGTCAAATATGGACTACTGAATGGCTTACGTCACATCAGAAGAAGTCTCTGAGTTTATATAGTTAAAAAAAATAATTTGAGGAACATTTGTCTAGATATAAGTGCAATAGATCAGATATGGACTACTGTATGGCTGACGTAACATAAAGAAATGTTTTCATTGGGCCAAATATAGGTTGGCTGATGTAACATCAGAAGTAGTCAAAGAGAATGTGTAGTAAGTTCCTTTTAGAGTACCTTCTGGCCAGAAATATATTCATGAGGTCAAATATGGAAGTCTTAATGGCTGAGCTAACATCAGGAGTCCATGAGTTTAAATATAAAAATAAAAAAAATTGAGGACCCTTTGGACAGAAATATATTCATTAGGTCAAATATGGACTACTGTATGGCTTACGTCACAACAGAAGGAGTCTCTGAATTTATATAGTAAAAAAAATGTAGGACCCTTTGGACAGAAATATGTTCAATAGATAAGGACTACTGTATGGCTGAGGTAACATCAGAAAGAGTCTTTGAGAATATATAGTAAGTTGCCTTTTTTGGGACCCTTTGGCCAGAAGTATTTTCCATGGGCCAAATATAGACTGGCTGATGTAACAAAAGGATTCAATGAGTTTATATATAATAAAAAAAAATTGAAAACCCTTTGGAATGAAATATGTTCATTTTTGTCAAATATGGCCTACTGTATGGCTTACATCACATCAGAAAAAGTCTCTGAGCTTATATAGTAAAAAAAAAAAAAAAAAACGAGGATCCATTGGAACAGAAATATGTTCAATAGATCAGATAAGGGCTACTGTATGACTGAGGTTCCATCAGAAAGAGTCTTTGAGAATATATAGTAAGTTGCCTTTTGGGGACCCTTTGGCCAGAAGTATTTTAAATGGGCCAAATATAGACTTGCTGATGTAACAGAAGGATTCAATGAGTTTATATATAATTAAAAAAATGTGATGACCCTTTGGAAAGAAATATGTTCATTATGTCAAATATGGACTACTGTATGGCTTATGTCACATTAGAAAAAGCCTCTGAGCTTATATAGTAAAAAAAAAAAAAAAAAAAAAAGAGGACCCTTTGGGCCAGAAATATGTTCAATAGATCAGATATGGTCTACTGTATGGCTGAGGTAACATCAGAAAGAGTCTTTGAGAATATATAGTAAGTTGCCTTTTGGGGACCCATTGGCCAGAAGTATTTTCAATGGGGCAAATATAGACTGGCTGATGTAACATCAGAAGGATTCAATGAGTTTATGTATAATTAAAAAAAAATTTGATGACCCTTTGGAAAGAAATATGTTCATTATGTCAAATATGGACTACTGAATGGCTCACGTCATATCAGAAGAAGTCTCTGAGTTTATATAGTTAGAAAAAATAATTTGAGGAACATTTGTCTAGATATAAGTACAATAGATCAGATATGGACTACTGTATGGCTGACGTAACATAAAGAAATGTTTTCATTGGGCCAAATATAGGTTGACTGATGTAACATCAGAAGTAGTCGAAGAGAATGTGTAGTAAGTTCCATTTAGAGTACCTTCTGGCCAGAAATATATTCATGAGGTCAAATATGGAGTTTTTAATGGCTGAGCTAACATCAGGAGTCCATGAGTTTATATATAAAAAAACAAAATTGAGGACTCTTTGGACAGAAATATATTCATTAGGTCAAATACGGACTACTGTATGGCTTACGTCACAACAGAAGGAGTCTCTGAGTTTATGTAGTAAAAAAAAAAAAGTAGGACCCTTTGGACAGAAATGTGTTCAATAGATATGGACTGTATGGCTGAGGTAACATCAGAAAGAGTCTTTGAGAATATATAGTAAGTTGCCTTTTTTGGGACCCTTTGGCCAGAAGTATTTTCCATGGGCCAAATATAGACTTGCTGATGTAACAGAAGGATTCAATGAGTTTATATATAATAAAAAAAAATTGAAAACCCTTTGGAATGAAATATGTTCATTATGTCAAATATGGCGTACTGTATGGCTTACTGTCACATCAGAAAAAGTCTCTGAGCTTATATAGTTAAAAAAAAAAAAAAAAAACGAGGACCCATTGGGCCAGAAATATGTTCAATAGATCAGATATGGACTACTGTGTCGCTGAGGTAACATCAGAAAGAGTCTTTGAGAATATATAGTAAGTTGCCTTTTGGGGACCCTTTGGCCAGAAGTATTTTAAATGGGCCAAATATAGACTGGCTGATGTAACAGAAGGATTCAATGAGTTTATATATAATAAAAAAAAATTGAAGACCCTTTGGACAGAAACATGTTCATTATGTCAATCATGGACTACTGTATGGCTTACGTCACATTAGAAAATGTCTCTGAGTTTATATAGCAAAAAAAAAAAAAAAAAAAACAACAACGAGGACCCTTTGGGCCAGAAATATGTTCAATAGATCAGATATGGGCTACTGTATGACTGAGGTAACATCAGAAAGAGTCTTTGAGAATATATAGTAAGTTGCCTTTTGGGGACCCTTTTGCCAGAAGTATTTTCAATGGGGCAAATATAGACTGGCTGATGTAACATCAGAAGGATTCAATGAGTTTATATATAATTTTAAAAAATTGAAGTGCCTTGGAAAGAAATATGTTCATTATGTCAGATATGGACTACTATATCGTTGACGTAACATAAAGATTATATAAGTTGATATATTTTTAAAAAACAAACAATATAGTTTAAATGGTAAATAGAAACATTTTGAGGACCCATTGGACAGAGATATGTTCAATTGATCAGATAAGGACATTTGGATGGCTGATGTAACTTCAGAGAAAGTCAATCAGTATGTGGAGAAAGTTCAAGATTGAGGACTCTTTAGGAAGAACTATGTTCAAAAATGGACTGCTTTCTGGCTGATTTAACATCAGAAAGAATCTATGAGGATATACAATAAGATACTTGGACACTTTGGCCAGAAGTTTTTTCAATGAGCCAAATATATGTTGGCTGATGTATCATCAGAAGAATTCCATGAATTTAAATTGAAAAAAAAAAAACATTTTGAGGACCCATTGGCCAGAGATATGTTCAAAACATCAGATATTGACTTTGGTATGGGTTATTTAACTTCCGAAAAAATCTATGAGAGTATATAGTAATTTGCCTTTTGGGGACCATTTGGCCAGAATTTATTTCATGGGCCAAATATAGGCTTGCTGATGTAACATCAGCAGTAGTCAATGAGAATGTGTAGTAAGTTGCAAATCGAGTGATCCCTAGCCAAAAATATTTTCATGATTTGAAATATTGACTACTCTATATGGCTGACGCAACATCAAAAGTAGTCAAGAAGGATGTGTAGAAAGTTCAATATCGAAGTCTCTCTGGCCATAAATATGTCCATTAGGTCAAACATGGACCATAACATAAAAGTCAAATATGTGCGTTGCTTTGCAATTCCTTCAAGAACTAACTCATTCCGTAGTGCATTGAAGAGATGTGCAATGCAATCTACAGTGTCAGTGTATTGCACAAATGATCAAGTGTTGTGCATTGAAGAATAAGATATAGGTAATAGCACTTTTTCGCATGGCAATGCATTCAAGAACGAACTCATTCCTTTTCCGGTTGAAGATATTTCCAATTCAAATTTGCCCTTGCATAGCATTGCCCATACGATCAAGCGTTGTGAATTGAAAAATAAAATAAATGTAATGTGCACTTTTCCGCATTGCAATGCATTAAAGAAAGAACTCATTCCGTAGTGCATTGAAAAGATGTACAAAGATGTGCATTGCATTGCATAAGCGTTGTCCATTGAAGAATAACATTTAAGTAATGTGCAATTTGTTGCATTGCAATGCATTCAAGAACTAACACATTTCGTAGTGCTATGAAGATATGTGTAATAAAATCTACTGTTGTACTGCATTGCACATTCGATCCAGCGTTGTGCATTGAAGAATAACATATAGGCAATAGCACTTTTTGCATTGAAATGCATTCAAGAACGAAATCATTCCTTACTACGTTGAAGAAATATGCAATGCATTCTGCTGTTGCATAAGCATTGCACATACGAACAAGCGTTGTGCATAGACATATAACATAAAAGTAATATGCACTTCATTCTAGAACTAATTAATTCCTTTATGCGTTGAAGCGATGTCTAATGCAATCTGCCCTTGCATAGCATTGCACATACGATCAAGCGTTGTGAATTGAAAAATAAAATAAATGTAATATGCACTTTTCCGCATTGCAATGCATTAAAGAAATAACTCATTCCGTAGTATATTGAAAAGATGTACAAATATGTGCATTGCATTGCACAAGCGTTGTCCATTGAAGAATAACATTTAAGTAATATGCACTTTGTTGCATTGCAATGCATTCAAGAACTAACTCATTTCGTAGTGCTTTGAAGATATGTGTAATGCAATCCCGTGTTGCACTGCATTGCACATACGAAGAAGCGTTTTGCATTGAAGAATAACATATAGGTAATAGGACTTTTTTTGCATTGAAATGCATTCAAGAACGAACTCATTCCTTTTTGCGTTGATGAATTTTGCAATGCAATTTGCTCTTGCAGTAGCATTGCTAGCAATAGCTAGCAGGACAAGCGTTGTGCATAGACATATAACATAAAGGTAATATGCACTTTGTTGCATTGCAAGGCATTAAAGAACTAACTTATTCCCTACTACGTTGAAGAAATGTGCAATGCATTCAGCTGTTGCCATAGCATTGCACATACGATCAAGCGTTGTGCATTGAAAAATAACAAAAATCAAATGCACTTTTTTGCATTGCAATGCATTCAAGAATTAAATCATTCCTATATGCCCTGAAATCTACACTTGCATAGCTTTTTACATGCGATCAAGCGTTGTGCATTAAAGAAAAACATTATAGTCAAATGCACTTTTTTTGCATTGCAATGCATTAAAGAGCTAACTTTTTACGTAGTGCATTGAAGACATGCGCAGTGCAGCGTGCTGTTACATTCTTGCACAAGTGTTTTGCATTGAATAATAACATATAAGTAATATGAACTTTGTTGCAGTACAATGCATTCAAGAACTAACTCATTACGTACTACTTTGAAGAGATGTGCAATGCAATCTGCTGTTGCATAGCATTGCACATACGATCAAGCGTTGTACATTGAAGAATAACAAAAATCACATGCACTTTTTTGCATTGCAACGCATTAAAGAACTAACTCGTTCCGTAGTTTATTGAAGAGATGTGCAATGCAGCATGCTGTTGCATTGCACAAGCGTTGTGCATTGAAGAAAACATTTATTTAATATGCACTTTGTTGCATTGCAATGCACGAAAATCAGTCCTTTATGCGTTGAAGAGATGTTCAATGCAGTTTTCTCTTGCATAGCGATGCACATACGATCAAGCGTTGTGCACTGAAGATTAACATAAGTAATAGCACTTGTTGCTTTTCAATGCATTCAAGAACGAACTCATTACTTTTTGCGTTGAAGAATTTTGCAATTCAATTTCCTGTTGTCACATACGAACAAGCGTTTTGCATAGACATATAACATAAAAGTAATATGCACTTTGTTGCATTGCAAAGCATTAAAGAACTAACTCATTCCTTACTTCGTTGAAGAAATGTGCAATGCATTCTGCTGTTGCATAGCATTGCACATACGATCAAGCGTTGTGCATAGACATATAACATAAAAGTAATATGCACTTTGTTGCATTGCAAGGCATTAAAGAACTAACTCCTTACTACGTTGAAGAAATGTGTATTGCATTCTGCTGTTGCATAGCATTGCACTTACGATCAAGCGTTGTGCATAGACGTATAACATAAAAGTAATATGCACTTTCCGCATTGCAATTCATTCTAGAACTAATTAATTCCTTTATGCGTTGAAGCGATGTCTAATGCAATCTGCCCTTGCATAGCATTGCACATACGATCAAGCGTTGTGCATTGAAGAATAACAAAAATCAAATGCACTTTTTTGCATTGCAATGCATTAAAGAACTAACTCTTTACGTAGTGCATTGAAGGGATGCGCAGTGCAGCTTGCTGTTGCATGATTGCACAAGTGTTGTGTATTGAATAATAACATATGTTAAATGAACTTTGTTGCAGTACAATGCATTCAAGAACTAACTCATTCCGTACTACGCTGAAGAAATGTGCAATGCATTCTGCTGTTGCATAAGCATTGCACATACGATCAAGCGTTGTGCACTGAAGATTAACATAAGTAAAAAGCACTTGTTGCTTTGCAATGCATTCAAGAATTAAATCATTCTTTCGTCTCCTGAATCTGCACTTGCATCTTTGCACATGCGATCAAGCGTTGTGCATTAAAGAAAAACATAATAGTCAAATGCACTTTTTTGCATTGCAATTAATTAAAGAGCTAACTTTTTACGTAGTGCATTGAAGACATGCGCAGTGCAGCGTGCTGTTACATTCTTGCACAAGTGTTTTGCATTGAATAATAACATATAAGTAATATGAACTTTGTTGCAGTACAATGCATTCAAGAACTAACTCATTACGTACTACTTTGAAGAGATGTGCAATGCAATCTGCTGTTGCATAGCATTGCACATACGATCAAGCGTTGTACATTGAAGAATAACAAAAATCACATGCACTTTTTTGCATTGCAACGCATTAAAGAACTAACTCGTTCCGTAGTTTATTGAAGAGATGTGCAATGCAGCATGCTGTTGCATTGCACAAGCGTTGTGCATTGAAGAAAACATTTATTTAATATGCACTTTGTTGCATTGCAATGCACGAAAATCAGTCCTTTATGCGTTGAAGAGATGTTCAATGCAGTTTTCTCTTGCATAGCGATGCACATACGATCAAGCGTTGTGCACTGAAGATTAACATAAGTAATAGCACTTGTTGCTTTTCAATGCATTCAAGAACGAACTCATTACTTTTTGCGTTGAAGAATTTTGCAATTCAATTTGCTCTTGTCACATACGAACAAGCGTTTTGCATAGACATATAACATAAAAGTAATATGCACTTTGTTGCATTGCAAAGCATTAAAGAACTAACTCATTCCTTACTTCGTTGAAGAAATGTGCAATGCATTCTGCTGTTGCATAGCATTGCACATACGATCAAGCGTTGTGCATAGACATATAACATAAAAGTAATATGCACTTTGTTGCATTGCAAGGCATTAAAGAACTAACTCCTTACTACGTTGAAGAAATGTGTATTGCATTCTGCTGTTGCATAGCATTGCACTTACGATCAAGCGTTGTGCATAGACGTATAACATAAAAGTAATATGCACTTTCCGCATTGCAATTCATTCTAGAACTAATTAATTCCTTTATGCGTTGAAGCGATGTCTAATGCAATCTGCCCTTGCATAGCATTGCACATACGATCAAGCGTTGTGCATTGAAGAATAACAAAAATCAAATGCACTTTTTTGCATTGCAATGCATTAAAGAACTAACTCTTTACGTAGTGCATTGAAGGGATGCGCAGTGCAGCTTGCTGTTGCATGATTGCACAAGTGTTGTGTATTGAATAATAACATATGTTAAATGAACTTTGTTGCAGTACAATGCATTCAAGAACTAACTCATTCCGTACTACGCTGAAGAAATGTGCAATGCATTCTGCTGTTGCATAAGCATTGCACATACGATCAAGCGTTGTGCACTGAAGATTAACATAAGTAAAAAGCACTTGTTGCTTTGCAATGCATTCAAGAATTAAATCATTCTTTCGTCTCCTGAATCTGCACTTGCATCTTTGCACATGCGATCAAGCGTTGTGCATTAAAGAAAAACATAATAGTCAAATGCACTTTTTTGCATTGCAATTAATTAAAGAACTAACTCTTTCCGTAGTTTATTGAAGAGATGTGCAATGCAGCATGCTGATGCATTGGATTGCACAAGCGTTGTGCATTGAAGAATAACATTTATTTAAAATGTACTTTGTTTCATTGCAATGAACGAAAAGCATTCCTTTATGCGTTGGAGAGATGTTCAATGCAGTTTTCTCTTCTATTGCATTGCACATACCATCAAGCGTTGTGCGCTGCAGATTAATATCACTTGTTGCTTTGCACTGCATTCAAAATTAAATAATTCCTTCTTGCCCTGAAATGATGTGTAATTCAAGCTGCTGTTGAATAGCAACAAAATGTCCATCAGGTCAAATATGGACTACTGTCTGGCTGATTCAACATCAGAAGGAGTCTATGGGTTTATAATATAAAAAAAAAAAACCTTTTGAGGATCCTTTGGACAGAGAAATTTAGATCAGATATGGACTTTTGTATAGTTGGTGTAACATCTGATAGACTTCTGATTTTAAATCAGCCATACAAAAGTCAATTTCTGATCTGTTGAACATATCTCTGGCCTGTAATTGACTCTTTGAAAATATTTCCGCCTAAAGGGTCCCTAAAAGGTGTTACCATTAATTCTCATGGACTCTTTCTGATGTTAAATCAGCCAACGAGTAGTCCATATAAGACCTACTGAATATATTTCTGGCCAAAAAGTACATGATCTTTAACATTCTATACATAATGACTCCCTCTGAAGTGATTAAACATCTTTTGTTACATACTCATACGATGTGATTAAACATATTTTGTTACATATACTTTGATCTTAAATAATTTGTACACACTCATTGCATCCTTCTGATGTTAGACAATCAGACAATTTTAGACCCAATGAACACCTTTCTGGCCAGAGTACTGATCTTGAACATTCTATACATAGATGTTAATTCAGCCATACGTTTTTCATATCTGATCTATTGAACATATCTTTATTCAAAGGGTCCTCAAAAGTTTTTTTTACCATATAAACTCATAGACTACTGATATTAAATCAGCCAAACAGTTTTCCATATTTGAACGTATTTATGGCCAAAGAGTCCTCGATATTGAACTTTTTACACATTCTCATTGACTACTGATTTTTCTTCAGGCAGCCTATATTTGACCTATTTAAAATATTTCTGGCCAAAGGGTCCCCAAAAGGTACCTTACCATATATTCTCATAGACTCTTTCTGATGTTAAATCAGCCAGAGAGTTGTCCATATATGACCTGTTGACCATCAATCTTGAACTTTCTACTTTCATTGAATCCTTCTGAATTTAAGTCAGTCATACAATAGTCCTTTAATGATCCATTGAACATATCTCTGGCCTAAGGTTCATGTTGATGGATGTTGATTTTTCTATACATTCTAGTTGACTCCTTATGATGTTTCTTCAGTCGTACAGAAGTCCGCAATAGAACTACTGAACATATTACTGAAAAAAGGGTTGTAAAAAGGAAATATTCTATATGATCTCATAGACACTTTCTGGTTTTGAATCAGCCGTACAGCAGACCATATTTGACCTACTGTACATATTTCTGGCCCAAGAGTACTTAATATTGAACTCTCTGCACATTCTCATTGGACTATTTTTGATGTTACATACGTCAGACTATGTTTGACCCATTGAAAATATTTATGGCCAAAGGGTCCCCAAAAGGTACCTTACCATATATTCTCATAGACTCTTTCTGATTTTAAATCAGCCAGAGAGTTGTCCATATTTGACCTGCTGACCATATCTGACCAAAGAGTCCTCAAAATATTTTTTTACTTTATAAACTCATAGACTCCTTCTCATGTTGAGATATTATAAGCCATACTGTAAACTGAACATATTTCTGGTCAAACAGTACTCAATCTTAAACATTTAGTATTTACTTATTGCCTGCTTCTGATGTTAAATCAGCCAGACAGTAGTCCATATTTGACTTAACATATTTCTGCCAAAGAGTCCTGGATATTGATTTTTCTATACGTTCTCATTGTGATGTTACGTCAGTCGTACAGAAGAAGTCCAAAATAGACCTACTGAACATATTATTGGCCGAAGAGTTGTAAAAAGGTAAACACTTATAGACTCTTTCTGGTGTTAAATCAGCCGCATAATAGTCCAAATTTGAATGAATTAACATATTTCTGTTCAAAGAGTACTCGATATTGAACTATATTGAAATCAGCCAGACCATAGTAGTCCATATCTGATCTATTGAACATATTTCTGGCTAAAGGTTCCTAAAGAGGTTTTTTACTAAACTCATAGACTCTTTCTGATGTTACCTCAGCCATACAGTAGATCATATTTAACCTATTGAACATATTTCAGGCCAAAGAGTACTCGATCTTGAATATTTTGTCATTGTTCAAGATTAAGTACTTTTTGACAAAAAATATATGCAGCAGGTGTTGGACAACGGTATGGACAACTGTCTTGCTGATTTAACATCAGAAGGAGTCTATGAGTTTATGTAGTAAAAAACCTTTATGGACCCTTTGGGCAATTCGATAGACCATATATGTGCTTTTGTACGGCAAAGTTCAAGATTGAGGACTTTACCAAAAAATATGTTCAGCAGCTTAAATATGGACTTCCTGCTGACGTGACATCAGAAGGAGTCATGTAAAGAATGTTCAAGAATGTTCAAGAATTTACAGAAGGTCAAATATGAGTCAAATAAAGTCTATGTGAATATATATTATGTTGCCTTTTGACAACCGTCAAACAGTAGGTCAATTACGGCTGATGTAACATCAGGAGTAGTTTGTATAGAAAATTCAAGATCAAGTACTCTTTGGCAAAATACATGTTCATCAGGTCAAATATGGACTACTGCCTGACTGACTTGACATCAGAAAAAGTCTATGAAAATAAAAAAAGAATGGTTCTATTTGACAACCCTTTGGCCAGAAATATGTTTAGTAGGTCTAATTACGGACTGACATGACATCAGAAGGGGTCAATGACTATGTATAGAATGATCAAGATCATTTCTTTGGCAGAAATATGTTCAGGGGGTCAAATATGAAAATAAAAAAAATGAAAATACGATTTGACATCAGAAGGAATCTATGAATTTATATAGTAAAGAACATGTTGAAGTCCATCACCGTAGCTGAAGTCACCGAGGTAGTCAAGAAACTCCTCGGTGGCAAGGCACCGGGGGTGGATGAGATCCGCCCTGAATACCTCAAGTCTCTGGATGTTGTGGAGCTGTCTTGGCTGACACGAAGCAGGAGCTTGGTTCGCATTGCCGGCAGTAAGTCAGACTTCTTCCTGGTGCATGTTGGACTCCGGCAGGGCTGTCCTTTGTCGCCGGTTGTGTTCATAATTTTTATGAACGCAGCCAGGGGCCGGAGGGTGTCAGGTTTGGGGACCGCACGATTTCATCTCTGCTCTTTGCGGATGATGTTGTCGTGTTGGCCCCTTCAGACCAGGACCTTCAGCATGCACTGGGACGGTTTGCAGCCGAGTGTGAAGCGGTTGGGATGAGAATCAGCACCTCCAAATCCGAGGCCATGGTCCTCAGTCGGAAAAGGGTGGCTTGCCCGCTTCAGGTTGGTGGAGAGTTCCTGCCTCAAGTGGAGGAGTTTAGGTATCTTGGGGTTTTGTTCACGAGTGAGGGAAGGATGGAACGGGAGATTGACAGACGGATCGGTGCAGCTTCGGCAGTAATGCGGTCGATGTTCCGGTCTGTCGTGGTCGATTTACAGGTCAATCTACGTTCCTACTCTCACCTATGTTCATGAGCTTTGGGTCATGACCGAAAGGACAAGATCCCGGATACAGGCGGCCGAAATGAGCTTTCTCCGCAAGGTGGCTGGGCGATCCCTCAGAGATAGGGTGAGAAGCTCGGTCACTCGGGAGGAGCTCAGTGTAGAGCTGCTGCTCCTCCACATCGAGAGGGGTCAGCTGAGGTGGCTCGGGCATCTGTTCCGGATGCATCCTGGACGCCTTCCCGGGAAGGTTCAGCATGTCCCACTGGGAGGAGACCCCGGGGAAGACCTCCACGCTGGAGGGACTATGTCTCCCGGCTGGCCCGGGAACGCCTCTGTGTCCCCCCGGAAGAGCTGGAGGAAGTGTCTAGAGAGAGGGAAGTCTGGGATCTCTGCTTACACTCCTGCCCCCCGCGACCTGGCCTCGGATAAGCGGAAGAAGATGGATGGATGGATGGATGTTGAAGTCCCTTTGGCCAGAAATATGTTTAATAGATCATATATGGACTATTTTATGACTGATGTAACAATAGCAGGAGTCAATGAGAATACAGAGAATGTTTAAGATATTGTACTCTTTGGCCTGAAATATGTTTATAGGTTAAATATGGACAACCATTCGACTGAGGTAACATCAGAAAAAGTCTATGAAAATATAAAGTATGCTGTCTTTTGACAAACCTATGGCTAGGTCAATTTTGTACTTTTTTTATGATTGACGTAACATCAGAAGTTATGATAATGTATAGAAGATCATGATCGAAGTCTGTTTGGCCAGATATATGTTCAGTATATGAAATATGGACTCTCTGGTTAATGTAACAGCAGAAAAAGCCAATCAGTATGCATATTAAGGTCTTCGTATCAAGATTGAGGACTCTTTGGCCGGAAATATGTTTAAAAGGTCACATATAGATTACTGTCTGGCTTCCATCAGGAGTCAAAGATTTTTATAGAAAGTGAAAAATTATTGAGGACTCTTTGGCCAGAAATATGTTCAGTATGTTCAATACGGTCAAATATGGATTTCTGTACGCCTGATGGCTGTATGGATGTCCACATATGGACTACTAATCAGGCTTATATAACATCATGGGTCAGATGCATAAACTGCTAAGTCTAGTCTTACGAGTTAGTCATAAAAAAAAATCTTCAAGAATGTTCACAACCGTTTTAAGTAAGTTATATAGAAACAGATTGATCTAATTTAATTAAGAATTTTTATTATTTTTTTTTAGTAAAAAAAAAAAAAAGAAGACTTATTGCCACTTGACTGACTGCTAGTTGGTCATACTAGCACTTAAGTCACAGTCTTAACATAAAGGCTATGTTAATGCAACTGGCCCTGGGAGTCAATCAGTTCTATAGAAAGTTCAATATCAAGTACTCTTTAGCAAGAAATGTATTCACTAGGTCAAACATAGACTTCTGTATGGCTGACATAACATCAAAAGGACTCAATGAGCATGTATAGCAAATTCAAGATCAAGAACTCTTTGGCCAGAAATCTGTTCAGTAGGCCAAATATGGACTACTGTCTGGTGGTTGATGAAACACCAGAAGAAGCCAATAATTATGTGTAGAAAGTTCAAGATTGAGGACTCTTTGGCCGGAAACCTGTTCAAAAGGTCACATATGGAATACTGACTGGCTCATATAACATCAGGAGATAATGACTTCTATAGAAAGTTCAAGATTCTTTAACTAGAAACATGTTCATTAGATCAAATATACAGTAGACTATACAGTAGACTTCTGTATGGCTGACGTAACATCAAAAGGACACAATGACTATGTATAGAAAGTTCAAGATCAAGTAGTCTTGGGCCAGAAGTCTTTTCAGTAGGTCAAATATGGCCTAAACTGTATGGCTGACGAAACTTAAGAAGGATTTAATGAAGAAAGTATAGAAAAATCAAGAGCAAGTACTCTTTGGCCAAATAAATGTTCATTCAGTCAAAGGCTGGCTGACGTAACACCAGAAGTAGTCAATGAGAATGTGTAGAAAGTTCAATATCGAGTACTCTTTGGACAGAAAAATGTTCATTAGGTGAAATACGGACTACTGTATGGCTGAGGTAACATCTGAAAGAGTCTTAGAGAATATTAAGTAAGTTGCCTTTTGGGGAAAACCTTTGTCTAGATATAAGTACAATAGATTAGATATGGACTACTGTATGGCTGACGTAACATAAAGATTCTATGAGTTAATATATTTTTAAAAACAAACATTTTGAGAACCCTTTGGTCCAGAAAAATGTTCAATAGATCAGATATGGGCTACTGTATGGCTGAGGTAACATCAGAAAGAGTCTTTGAGAATATATAGTAAGTTGCCTTTTGGGGACCCTTTGGCCAGAAGTATTTTCAATGGGGCAAATATAGACTCGCTGATGTAACATCAGAAGGATTCAATGAGTTTATATAATAAAACAAAATTGATGACCCTTTGGAAAGAAATATGTTCATTATGTCAAATATGTACTACTGTATGGCTTAAGTCACATCAGAAGAAGTCTCTGAGTTTATAAGTTAAAATTTTTTTTTTGAAAAACCTTTGTCTAGATATAAGTACAATAGATCAGATATGGACTACTGTATGGCTGACGTAACATAAAGATTCGATGAGTTAATATATTTTTAAAAGCAAACATTTTGAGTACCCTTTGGGACAGAGATATGTTCAATATATCAGATATTGGCTACTGTATGGCTGAGATAACATCAGAAAGAGTCTGAGAATATATAGTAAGTTGCCTTTTGGGGACCCTTTGGCCAGAAGTATTTTCAATGGGTCAAATATGGACTGGCTGATGTAACATCAGAAGGACTCAATGAGGTTATATAAAATAAAATAAAAATCGAAGACCCTTTGGAAAGAAATATGTTCATTATGTCAAATATGGACTACTGAATGGCTTACATCAGAAGAAGTCTCTGAGTTTATATAGTTAAAAAAAATAATAATTTTAGGAACCTTTGGCTAGATATAAGTACAGTAGTTTAGATGTGGACTACTGTATGGCTGACGTAACAAAGATTCTATGAGTTAATATATTTTTAAAAACAAACATTTTGAGAACCCTTTGGGCCAGAGATATGTTCACTAGATCAGATATCGGCTATTGTATGGCTGAGGTAACATCAGAAAGAATCTTTGAGTTTATATGGTAAGTTGCCTTTTGGGGACCCTTTGGCCAGAAGTATTTAAATGGGCCAAATATAGACTGGCTGATGTAACAGAAGGATTCAATGAGTTTATATATAATAAAAAAAAAAAAATTGATGACCCTTTGGAAAGAATTATGTTCATTATGTCAAATATGGACTACTCTATGGCTTACGTCACATCAGAAGAAGTCTCTGAGTTTATATAGTTAAAAAAATAATAATTTGAGGAACCTTTGTCTAGATATAAGTACAATAGATCAGATATGGACTACTGTATGGCTGATGTATAAAAGATTCGATGAGTTAATATATTTTTTAAAAACAAACATTTTGAGTACCCTTTGGGACAGAGATATGTTCAATAGATCAGATATTGGCTACTGTATGGCTGAGGTAAATATGTTCATTATGTCAAATATGGACAACTCTATGGCTTACGTCACATTAGAAAAAGTCTCTGAGCTTATATAGTAAAAACAAAAACAAAAAAAAACAATGAGGACCCTTTGGGCCAGAGATATGTTCAATAGATCAGATATGGGCTACTGTATGGCTGAGGTAACATCAGAAAGAGTCTTTGAGAATATATAGTAAGTTGCCTTTTGGGGACCCTTTGGCCAGAAGTATTTTCAATGGGGCAAATATAGACTGGCTGATGTAACATCAGAAGGATTCAATGACTTTATATATAATTAAAATGAATTTGAAGACCCTTTGGAAAGAAATATGTTTATTATGTCAAATATGGACTACTGTATGGCTTACGTCACATCAGGAGTTTATATAGTTAAAAAAATTTTTTTTAGGAACCTTTGTCTAGTATAAGTACAATAGATCAGATATGGACTACTGTATGGATGACGTAACATAAAGATTAAATGAGTTAATATATTTTTAAAAACAAACATTTTGAGTACCCTTTGGGAAAGAGATATGTTCAATAGATCAGATATGGGCTACTCTATGGCTGAGGTAACATCAGAAAGAGTCTTTGAGAATATAAAATAGGTTGCCTTTTTTGGAACCCTTTGGCCAGAAGTATTTTCCACGGGCCAAATATAGACTGGCTGATGTAACATCAGAAGGATTCAATGAGTATGTATATAATTAAAAAAATTGATGACCCTTTGGAAAGAAATATGTTCATTATGTCAAATATGGACTACTCTATGGCTTTGTCTAGATATAAGTATAATAGATAAGATATGGACTACTGTATTGCTGACGTAATATAAAGATTCTATGAGTTAATATATTATTAAAAACTAACATTTTGAGAACCCTTTGGGCCAGAGATATGTTCAATAGATCAGATTTCGGCTACTGTATGGCGTACAGTAACATCAGAAAGAATCTTTGAGTTTATATGGTAAGTTGCCTTTTGATGTAACATAAAGATTCGATGAGTTTATATATTTTTAAAAGCAAAGATTTTGAGTACCCTTTGGGACAGAGATATGTTCAATAGATCAGATATTGGCTACTGTATGGCTGAGGTAACATCAGAAAGAGTCTTTGAGAATATATAGTAAGTTGCCTTTTGGGGACCCTTTGGCCAGAAGTATTTTCAATGGGTCAAATATGGACTGGCTGATGTAACATCAGAAGGATTCAATGAGTTTATATAAAATAAAATAAAAATCGAAGACCCTTTGGAAAGAAATATGTTCATTATGTCAAATATGGACTACTGAATGGCTTACATCAGAAGAAGTCTCTGATTTTATATAGTTAAAAAAATAATAATTTGAGGAACCTTTGGCTAGATATAAATACAATAGATCAGATATGGACTACTGTATGGCTGACGTAACAAAGATTTTATGAGTTAATAAATTTTTAAAAACAAACATTTTGAGAACCCTTTGGGCCAGAGATATGTTCAGTAGATCAGATATGGACTACTGTATGGCTGAGGTAACATCAGAAAGAATCTTTGAGTTTAAATAGTAAGTTGCCTTTTGGGGACCATTTGGCCAGAAATGTTTTCATTGGGCCAAATATAGGTTGGCTGATGTAACATCAGAAGTAGTCAAAGAGAATGTGTAGTAAGTTCCATATAGAGTACCTTCTGGCCAGAAATATATTCATGAGGTCAAATATGGAATTCTTAATGGCTGACCTAACATCAGGAGTCCATGAGTTTATGTAGTAAAAAAAAAAAAAGTAGGACCCTTTGGACAGAAATATATTCATTAGGTCAAATATGGACTACTGTATGGCTTACGTCACAACAGAAGGAGTCTCTGAGTTTATATAGTAAAAAAAAATGTAGGACCCTTTGGACTGAAATATGTTCAATAGATATGGACTACTGTATGGCTGAGGTAACATCAGAAAGAGTCTTTGAGAATATATAGTAAGTTGCCTTTTTTGGGACCCTTTGGCCAGAAGTATTTTCCATGGCCCATATATAGACTGGCTGATGTAAAAGAAGGATTCAATGAGTTAATATATAATAAAAACATTTTTAAAACCCTTTGGAATGAAATATGTTCATTATGTCAAATATGGCCTACTGTATGGCTTACGTCACATCAGAAAAAGTCTCTGAGCTTATATAGTAAAAAAAAAAAAAAAAAAAAAAACGAGGACCCATTGGGCCAGAAATATGTTCAATAGATCAGATATGGACTACTGTATGGCTGAGGTAACATCAGAAAGAGTCTTTGAGAATATATAGTAAGTTGCCTTTTTTGGGACCATTTGGCCAGAAGTATTTTAAATGGGCCAAATATAGACTGGCTGATGTAACAGAAGGATTCAATGAGTTTATATATAATAAAAAAAATTTAAGACCCTTTGGACAGAAATATGTTCATTATGTCAAATATGGACTACTGTATGGCTTACGTCACATTAGAAAAAGTCTCTGAGCTTATATAGTAAGAAAACAAACAAACAAACAAAAAACAATGAGGACCCTTTGGGCCAGAAATATGTTCAATAGATCAGATATGGGCTACTGTATGGCTGAGGTAGCATCAGAAAGAGTCTTTGAGAATATATAGTAAGTTGCCTTTTGGGGACCCTTTGGCCAGAAGTATTTTCAATGGGGCAAATATAGACTGGCTGATGTAACATCAGAAGGATTCAATGAGTTTATGTATAATTTAAAAAAAAATTGATGACCCTTTGGAAAGAAATATGTTCATTATGTCAATTATGGAATACTGTATGGCTTTAGTCACATCAGAAGAAGTCTCTGAGTTTATATAGTTAAAAAAAAAAAAATTTGAGGAACCTTTGTCTAGATATAAGTACAATAGATCAGATATGGACTACTGTATGGCTGAAGTAACATAAAGATTCGATGAGTTCATATATTTTTAAAAGAAAACATTTTGAGTACCCTTTGGGACAGAGATATGTTAAATAGATCAGATATTGGCTACTGTATGGCTGAGGTAAGATCAGAAAGAGTCTTTGAGAATATATAGTAAGTTGCCTTTTGGGGACCCTTTGGCCAGAAATATTTTCAATGGGTCAAATATGGACTGGCTGATGTAACATCAGAAGGATTCAATGAGTTAATATAAAATAAAATAAGAATCGAAGACCCTTTGGAAAGAAATATGTTCATTATGTCAAATATGGACTACTGAATGGCTTACATCAGAAGAAGTCTCTGAGTTTATATAGTTAAAAAAAAAATTTGAGGAACCTTTGTCTAGATATAAATACAATAGATCAGATATGGACTACTGTATGGCTGACGTAACATAAAGATTCTATGAGTTAATATATTTTTAAAAACAAACATTTTGAGAACCCTTTGGGCTTGAGATATGTTCAGTAGATCAGATATGGACTACTGTATGGCTGAGGTAACATCAGAAAGAATCTTTGAGTTTAAATAGTAAGTTGCCTTTTGGGGACCATTTGGCCAGAAATGTTTTCATTGGGCCAAATATAGGTTGGCTGATGTAACATCAGAAGTAGTCAAAGAGAATGTGTAGTAAGTTCCATTTAGAGTACCTTCTGGCCAGAAATATATTCATGAGGTCAAATATGGAATTCTTAATGGCTGAGCTAACATCAGGAGTCCATGAGTTTATATATAAAAAAACAAAATTGAGGACCCTTTGGACAGAAATATATTCATTAGGTCAAATATGGACTACTGTATGGCTTACGTCACAACAGAAGGAGTCTCTGAGTTTACGTAGTAAAAAAAAAAAAAAGTAGGACCCTTTGGACTGAAATATGTTCAATAGATATGGACTACTGTATGACTTACGTCACAACAGAAGGAGTCTCTGAGTTTATATAGTAAAAAAAATGTAGGACCCTTTGGACAGAAATATGTTCAATAGATATGGACTACTGTATGGCTGAGGTAACATCAGAAAGAGTCTTTGAGAATATATAGTAAGTTGCCTTTTTTGGGACCCTTTGGGCAGAAGTATTTTCCATGGGCCAAATATAGACTGGCTGATGTAACAGAAGGATTCAATGAGTTTATGTATAATAAAAAAAAATTGAAGACCCTTTGGACAGAAATATGTTCATTATGTCAAATATGGACTACTGTATGGCTTACGTCACATTAGAAAAAGTCTCTGAGCTTATATAGTAAAAAAAAAACAAAAAAAAACAATGAGGACCCTTTGGGCCAAAAATATGTTCAATAGATCAGATATGGGCTACTGTATGGCTGAGGGAACATCAGAAAGAGTCTTTGAGAATATATAGTAAGTTGCCTTTTTTGGGACCATTTGGCCAGAAGTATTTTAAATGGGCCAAATATAGACTGGCTGATGTAACAGAAGGATTCAATGAGTTTATATATAATAAAAAAAATTTAAGACCCTTTGGACAGAAATATGTTCATTATGTCAAATATGGACTACTGTTTGGCTTACGTCACATTAGAAAAAGTCTCTGAGCTTATATAGTAAAAACAAAAACCAAAAACAACAACAATGAGGACCCTTTGGGCCAGAAATATGTTCAATAGATCAGAAGTTGGCTACTGTATGGCTGAGGTAATATCAGAAAGAGTCTTTGAGAATATATAGTAAGTTGCCTTTTGGTGACCCTTTGGCCAGAAATGTTTTCATTGGGCCAAATATAGGTTGGCTGATGTAACATCAGAAGTAGTCAAAGAGAATGTGTAGTAAGTTCCATTTAGAGTACCTTCTGGCCAGAAATATATTCATGAGGTCAAATATGGAATTCTTAATGGCTGAGCTAACATCAGGAGTCCATGAGTTTATATATAAAAAAACAAAATTGAGGACCCTTTGGACAGAAATATATTCATTAGGTCAAATATGGACTACTGTATGGCTTACGTCACAACAGAAGGAGTCTCTGAGTTTATGTAGTAAAAAAAAAAAAAAGTAGGACCCTTTGGACTGAAATATGTTCAATAGATATGGACTACTGTATGACTTACGTCACAACAGAAGGAGTCTCTGAGTTTATATAGTAAAAAAAATGTAGGACCCTTTGGACAGAAATATGTTCAATAGATATGGACTACTGTATGGCTGAGGTAACATCAGAAAGAGTCTTTGAGAATATATAGTAAGTTGCCTTTTTTGGGACCCTTTGGGCAGAAGTATTTTCCATGGGCCAAATATAGACTGGCTGATGTAACAGAAGGATTCAATGAGTTTATGTATAATAAAAAAAAATTGAAGACCCTTTGGACAGAAATATGTTCATTATGTCAAATATGGACTACTGTATGGCTTACGTCACATTAGAAAAAGTCTCTGAGCTTATATAGTAAAAAAAAAACAAAAAAAAACAATGAGGACCCTTTGGGCCAAAAATATGTTCAATAGATCAGATATGGGCTACTGTATGGCTGAGGGAACATCAGAAAGAGTCTTTGAGAATATATAGTAAGTTGCCTTTTTTGGGACCATTTGGCCAGAAGTATTTTAAATGGGCCAAATATAGACTGGCTGATGTAACAGAAGGATTCAATGAGTTTATATATAATAAAAAAAATTTAAGACCCTTTGGACAGAAATATGTTCATTATGTCAAATATGGACTACTGTTTGGCTTACGTCACATTAGAAAAAGTCTCTGAGCTTATATAGTAAAAACAAAAACCAAAAACAACAACAATGAGGACCCTTTGGGCCAGAAATATGTTCAATAGATCAGAAGTTGGCTACTGTATGGCTGAGGTAATATCAGAAAGAGTCTTTGAGAATATATAGTAAGTTGCCTTTTGGTGACCCTTTGGCCAGAAGTATTTTCAATGGGGCAAATATAGACTGGCTGATGTAACATCAGAAGGATTCAATGAGTTTATGTATAATTCTAAAAATAAATTGATGACCCTTTGGAAAGAAATATGTTCATTATGTCAAATATGGACTATTGTACGGCTTAAGTCACATCAGAAGAAGTCTCTGAGTTTATATAGTTAAAAAAATAATAATTTGAGGATCCTTTGTCTAGATATAAGTACAATAGATCAGATATGGACTACTGTATGGCTGAGGTAACATAAAGATTCGATGAGTTAATATATTTTTTAAAAGCAAACATTTTGAGTACCCTTTGGGCCAGAGATATGTTCAGTAGATCAGATATGGACTACTGTATGGCTGAGGTAACATCAGAAAGAATCTTTGAGTTTAAATAGTAAGTTGCCTTTTGTTGACCATTTGGCCAGAAATGTTTTCATTGGGCCAAATATAGGTTGGCTGATGTAACATCAGAAGTAGTCAAAGAGAATGTGTAGTAAGTTCCATTTAGAGTACCTTCTGGCCAGAAATATATTCATGAGGTCAAATATGGAATTCTTAATGGCTGACCTAACATCAGGAGTCCATGAGTTTATATATAAAAAAACATTTTTGAGGACCCTTTGGACAGAAATATATTCATTAGGTCAAATATGGACTACTGTATGGCTTACGTCACAACAGAAGGAGTCTCTGAGTTTATGTAGTAAAAAAAAAAAGTAGGACCCTTTGGACTGAAATATGTTCAATAGATATGGACTACTGTATGACTTACGTCACAACAGAACGAGTCTCTGAGTTTATATAGTAAAAAAAAATGTAGGACCCTTTGGACAGAAATATGTTCAATAGATATGGACTACTGTATGGCTTAGGTAACATCGGAAAGAGTCTTTGAGAATATATAGTAAGTTGCCTTTTTGGGACCCTTTGGCCAGAAGTATTTTCCATGGGCCAAATATAGACTGGCTGATGTAACAAAAGGATTCAATGAGTTTATATATAATAATAAAAAATTGAAAACCCTTTGGACAGAGATATGTTCATTACGTCAAATATGGCGTACTGTATGGCTTACATCACATCAAAAAAAGTCTCTGAGTTTATATAGTAAAAAAAAAAAAAAAAAAAAAAAATTGAGGACCCATTGGGCCAGAAATATGTTCAATAGATCAGATATGGGCTACTGTATGGCTGAGCTAACATCAGAAAGAGTCTTTGAGAACATATAGTAAGTTGCCTTTTGGGGACCCTTTGGCCAGAAGTATTTTAAATGGGCCAAATATAGACTGGCTGATGTAACAGAAGGATTCAATGAGTTTATATATAATAAAAAAAATTGAAGACCCTTTGGACAGAAATATGTTCATTATGTCAAATATGGACTACTGTATGGCTTACGTCACATTAGAAAAAGTCTCTGAGCTTATATAGTAAGAAAACAAACAAACAAACAAAAAACAATGAGGACCCTTTGGGCCAGAAATATGTTCAATAGATCAGATATGGGCTACTGTATGGCTGAGGTAGCATCAGAAAGAGTCTTTGAGAATATATAGTAAGTTGCCTTTTGGGGACCCTTTGGCCAGAAGTATTTTCAATGGGGCAAATATAGACTGGCTGATGTAACATCAGAAGGATTCAATGAGTTTATGTATAATTTAAAAAAAAATTGATGACCCTTTCGAAAGAAATATGTTCATTATGTCAAATATGGACTACTGAATGGCTTACATCAGAAGAAGTCTCTGAGTTTATATAGTTAAAAAAAAAATGTGAGGAACCTTTGTCTAGTATAAATACAATAGATCAGATATGGACTACTGTATGGCTGACGTAACATAAAGATTCTATGAGTTAATATATTTTTAAAAACAAACATTTTGAGAACCCTTTGGGCTAGAGATATGTTCAGTAGATCAGATATGGACTACTGTATGGCTGAGGTAACATCAGAAAGAATCTTTGAGTTTAAATAGTAAGTTGCCTTTTGGGGACCATTTGGCCAGAAATGTTTTCATTGGGCCAAATATAGGTTGGCTGATGTAACATCAGAAGTAGTCAAAGAGAATGTGTAGTAAGTTCCATTTAGAGTACCTTCTGTCCAGAAATATATTCATGAGGTCAAATATGGAATTCTTAATGGCTGAGCTAACATCAGGAGTCCATGAGTTTATATATAAAAAAACAAAATTGAGGACCCTTTGGACAGAAATATATTCATTAGGTCAAATATGGACTACTGTATGGCTTACGTCACAACAGAAGGAGTCTCTGAGTTTATGTAGTAAAAAAAAAAAAAAAGTAGGACCCTTTGGACTGAAATATGTTCAATAGATATGGACTACTGTATGACTTACGTCACAACAGAAGGAGTCTCTGAGTTTATATAGTAAAAAAAATGTAGGACCCTTTGGACAGAAATATGTTCAATAGATATGGACTACTGTATGGCTGAGGTAACATCAGAAAGAGTCTTTGAGAATATATAGTAAGTTGCCTTTTTTGGGACCCTTTGGCCAGAAGTATTTTCCATGGGCCAAATATAGACTGGCTGATGTAACAGAAGGATTCAATGAGTTTATGTATAATAAAAAAAAATTGAAGACCCTTTGGACAGAAATATGTTCATTATGTCAAATATGGACTACTGTATGGCTTACGTCACATTAGAAAAAGTCTCTGAGCTTATATAGTAAAAAAACAAAACAAAAAAACAATGAGGACCCTTTGGGTCAGAAATATGTTCAATAGATCAGATATGGGCTACTGTATGGCTGAGGTAACATCAGAAAGAGTCTTTGAGAATATATTGTAAGTTGCCTTTTGGGGACCCTTTGGCCAGAAGTATTTTCAATGGGGCAAATATAGACTGGCTGATGTAACATCAGAAGGATTCAATGAGTTTATATATAATAAAAAAAATTGAAGACCCTTTGGACAGAAATATGTTCATTATGTCAAATATGGACTTCTGCATGGCTTACGTCACATCAGAAGAAGTCTCTGAGCTTATATAGTTAAAAAAAAACGAGGACCCATTGGGCCAGAAATATGTTCAATAGATCAGATATGGGCTACTGTATGGCTGAGCTAACATCAGAAAGAGTCTTTGAGAATATATAGTAAGTTGCCTTTTGGGGACCCTTTGGCCAGAAGTATTTTAAATGGGCCAAATATAGACTGGCTGATGTAACAGAAGGATTCAATGAGATTATATATAATAAAAAAAAATTGAAGACCCTTTGGACAGAAATATGTTCATTATGTCAAATATGGACTACTGTATGGCTTACGTCACATTAGAAAAAGTCTCTGAGCTTATATAGTAAAAAACAAAAACAAAAAAACAATGAGGACCCTTTGGGCCAGAAATATGTTCAATGGATCAGATATGGGCTACTGTATGGCTGAGGTAACATCAGAAAGAGTCTTTGAGAATATATAGTAAGTTGCCTTTTGGGGACCCTTTGGCCAGAAGTATTTTCAATGGGGCAAATATAGACTGGCTGATGTAACATCAGAAGGATTCAATGAGTTTATGTATAATTTAAAAAAAAATTGATGACCCTTTGGAAAGAATATGTTCATTATGTCAAATATGGACTACTGAATGGCTTAAGTCACATCAGAAGAAGTCTCTGAGTTTATATAGTTAAAAAAATAATAATTTGAGGAACCTTTGTCTAGATATAAGTACAATAGATCAGATATGGACTACTGTATGGCTGACGTAACATAAAGATTCGATGAGTTAATATATTTTTAAAAGCAAACATTTTGAGAACCCTTTGGGCCAGAAATATGTTCAATAGATCAGATATTGGCTAGTGTATGGCTGAGTTAACATCAGAAAGAGTCTTTGAGAATATATAGTAAGTTGCCTTTTGGGGACCCTTTGGCCAGAAGTATTTTCAATGGGTCAAATATGGACTGGCTGATGTAACATCAGAAGGATTCAATGAGTAAATATAAATTAAAATAAAAATCGAAGACCCTTTGGAAAGAAATATGTTCATTATGTCAAATATGGACTACTGTATGGCTTACGTCACATTAGAAAAAGTCTCTGAGCTTATATAGTAAAAAAAAACAACAACAAAAAAAAAACAATGAGGACCCTTTGGGCCAGAAATATGTTCAATAGATCAGATATGGGCTACTGTATGGCTGAGGTAACATCAGAAAGAGTCTTTGAGAATATATAGTAAGTTGCCTTTTGGGGACCCTTTGGCCAGAAGTATTTTCAATGGGGTAAACACAGACTGGCTGAGTAACATCAGAAGGATTCAATGAGTTTATATATAATTTAAAAAAAAAAGGATGACCCTTTGGAAAAAAATATGTTCATTATGTCAAATATTGACTACTGAATGGCTTACATCAGAAGAAGTCTCTGAGTTTATATAGTTAAAAAAATAATAATTTGAGGAACCTTTGTCTAGATATAAATACAATAGATCAGATATGGACTACTGTATGGCTGACGTAACATAAAGATCGATGAGTTAATATATTTTCAAAAGCAAACATTTTGAGAACCCTTTGGGCCAGAAATATGTTCAATAGATCAGATATTGGCTACTGTATGGCTGATTTAACATCAGAAAGAGTCTTTGAGAATATATAGTAAGTTGCCTTTTGGGGACCCTTTGGCCAGAAGTATTTTCCATGGGCCAAATATAGACTGGCTGATGTAACAAAAGGATTCAATGAGTTTATATATAATAATAAAAAATTGAAAACCCTTTGGACAGAGATATGTTCATTACGTCAAATATGGCGTACTGTATGGCTTACATCACATCAAAAAAAGTCTCTGAGTTTATATAGTAAAAAAAAAAAAAAAAAAAAAAAATTGAGGACCCATTGGGCCAGAAATATGTTCAATAGATCAGATATGGGCTACTGTATGGCTGAGCTAACATCAGAAAGAGTCTTTGAGAACATATAGTAAGTTGCCTTTTGGGGACCCTTTGGCCAGAAGTATTTTAAATGGGCCAAATATAGACTGGCTGATGTAACAGAAGGATTCAATGAGTTTATATATAATAAAAAAAATTGAAGACCCTTTGGACAGAAATATGTTCATTATGTCAAATATGGACTACTGTATGGCTTACGTCACATTAGAAAAAGTCTCTGAGCTTATATAGTAAGAAAACCAACAAACAAACAAAAAACAATGAGGACCCTTTGGGCCAGAAATATGTTCAATAGATCAGATATGGGCTACTGTATGGCTGAGGTAGCATCAGAAAGAGTCTTTGAGAATATATAGTAAGTTGCCTTTTGGGGACCCTTTGGCCAGAAGTATTTTCAATGGGGCAAATATAGACTGGCTGATGTAACATCAGAAGGATTCAATGAGTTTATGTATAATTTAAAAAAAAATTGATGACCCTTTCGAAAGAAATATGTTCATTATGTCAAATATGGACTACTGAATGGCTTACATCAGAAGAAGTCTCTGAGTTTATATAGTTAAAAAAAAAATGTGAGGAACCTTTGTCTAGATATAAATACAATAGATCAGATATGGACTACTGTATGGCTGACGTAACATAAAGATTCTATGAGTTAATATATTTTTAAAAACAAACATTTTGAGAACCCTTTGGGCTAGAGATATGTTCAGTAGATCAGATATGGACTACTGTATGGCTGAGGTAACATCAGAAAGAATCCTTGAGTTTAAATAGTAAGTTGCCTTTTGGGGACCATTTGGCCAGAAATGTTTTCATTGGGCCAAATATAGGTTGGCTGATGTAACATCAGAAGTAGTCAAAGAGAATGTGTAGTAAGTTCCATTTAGAGTACCTTCTGGCCAGAAATATATTCATGAGGTCAAATATGGAATTCTTAATGGCTGAGCTAACATCAGGAGTCCATGAGTTTATATATAAAAAAACAAAATTGAGGACCCTTTGGACAGAAATATATTCATTAGGTCAAATATGGACTACTGTATGGCTTACGTCACAACAGAAGGAGTCTCTGAGTTTATGTAGTAAAAAAAAAAAAAAGTAGGACCCTTTGGACTGAAATATGTTCAATAGATATGGACTACTGTATGACTTACGTCACAACAGAAGGAGTCTCTGAGTTTATATAGTAAAAAAAATGTAGGACCCTTTGGACAGAAATATGTTCAATAGATATGGACTACTGTATGGCTGAGGTAACATCAGAAAGAGTCTTTGAGAATATATAGTAAGTTGCCTTTTTTGGGACCCTTTGGCCAGAAGTATTTTCCATGGGCCAAATATAGACTGGCTGATGTAACAGAAGGATTCAATGAGTTTATGTATAATAAAAAAAAATTGAAGACCCTTTGGACAGAAATATGTTCATTATGTCAAATATGGACTACTGTATGGCTTACGTCACATTAGAAAAAGTCTCTGAGCTTATATAGTAAAAAAACAAAACAAAAAAACAATGAGGACCCTTTGGGTCAGAAATATGTTCAATAGATCAGATATGGGCTACTGTATGGCTGAGGTAACATCAGAAAGAGTCTTTGAGAATATATTGTAAGTTGCCTTTTGGGGACCCTTTGGCCAGAAGTATTTTCAATGGGGCAAATATAGACTGGCTGATGTAACATCAGAAGGATTCAATGAGTTTATATATAATAAAAAAAATTGAAGACCCTTTGGACAGAAATATGTTCATTATGTCAAATATGGACTTCTGCATGGCTTACGTCACATCAGAAGAAGTCTCTGAGCTTATATAGTTAAAAAAAAAACGAGGACCCATTGGGCCAGAAATATGTTCAATAGATCAGATATGGGCTACTGTATGGCTGAGCTAACATCAGAAAGAGTCTTTGAGAATATATAGTAAGTTGCCTTTTGGGGACCCTTTGGCCAGAAGTATTTTAAATGGGCCAAATATAGACTGGCTGATGTAACAGAAGGATTCAATGAGATTATATATAATAAAAAAAAATTGAAGACCCTTTGGACAGAAATATGTTCATTATGTCAAATATGGACTACTGTATGGCTTACGTCACATTAGAAAAAGTCTCTGAGCTTATATAGTAAAAAACAAAAACAAAAAAACAATGAGGACCCTTTGGGCCAGAAATATGTTCAATGGATCAGATATGGGCTACTGTATGGCTGAGGTAACATCAGAAAGAGTCTTTGAGAATATATAGTAAGTTGCCTTTTGGGGACCCTTTGGCCAGAAGTATTTTCAATGGGGCAAATATAGACTGGCTGATGTAACATCAGAAGGATTCAATGAGTTTATGTATAATTTAAAAAAAAAATTGATGACCCTTTGGAAAGAATATGTTCATTATGTCAAATATGGACTACTGAATGGCTTAAGTCACATCAGAAGAAGTCTCTGAGTTTATATAGTTAAAAAAATAATAATTTGAGGAACCTTTGTCTAGATATAAGTACAATAGATCAGATATGGACTACTGTATGGCTGACGTAACATAAAGATTCGATGAGTTAATATATTTTTAAAAGCAAACATTTTGAGAACCCTTTGGGCCAGAAATATGTTCAATAGATCAGATATTGGCTAGTGTATGGCTGAGTTAACATCAGAAAGAGTCTTTGAGAATATATAGTAAGTTGCCTTTTGGGGACCCTTTGGCCAGAAGTATTTTCAATGGGTCAAATATGGACTGGCTGATGTAACATCAGAAGGATTCAATGAGTAAATATAAATTAAAATAAAAATCGAAGACCCTTTGGAAAGAAATATGTTCATTATGTCAAATATGGACTACTGTATGGCTTACGTCACATTAGAAAAAGTCTCTGAGCTTATATAGTAAAAAAAACAACAACAAAAAAAAAACAATGAGGACCCTTTGGGCCAGAAATATGTTCAATAGATCAGATATGGGCTACTGTATGGCTGAGGTAACATCAGAAAGAGTCTTTGAGAATATATAGTAAGTTGCCTTTTGGGGACCCTTTGGCCAGAAGTATTTTCAATGGGGTAAACACAGACTGGCTGAGTAACATCAGAAGGATTCAATGAGTTTATATATAATTTAAAAAAAAAAGGATGACCCTTTGGAAAACAATATGTTCATTATGTCAAATATTGACTACTGAATGGCTTACATCAGAAGAAGTCTCTGAGTTTATATAGTTAAAAAAATAATAATTTGAGGAACCTTTGTCTAGATATAAATACAATAGATCAGATATGGACTACTGTATGGCTGACGTAACATAAAGATCGATGAGTTAATATATTTTCAAAAGCAAACATTTTGAGAACCCTTTGGGCCAGAAATATGTTCAATAGATCAGATATTGGCTACTGTATGGCTGATTTAACATCAGAAAGAGTCTTTGAGAATATATAGTAAGTTGCCTTTTGGGGACCCTTTGGCCAGAAGTATTTTAAATGGGCCAAATATAGACCGGCTGATGTAACAGAAGGATTCAATGAGTTTATATATAATAAAAAAAAAATTGAAGACCCTTTGGACAGAAATATGTTCATTATGTCAAATATGGACTACTGTATGGCTTACGTCACATTAGAAAAAGTCTCTGAGTTTATATAGTAAAAAAAAAAAAACAAAAAAAAAAAACAATGAGGACCCTTTGGGCCAGAAATATGTTCAATAGATCAGATATGGGCTACTGTATGGCTGAGGTAACATCAGAAAGAGTCTTTGAGAATATATAGTAAGTTGCCTTTTGGGGACCCTTTGGCCAGAAGTATTTTCAATGGGTCAAATATGGACTGGCTGATGTAACATCAGAAGGATTCAATGAGTTTATATAAAATAAAATAAAAATCGAAGACCCTTTGGAAAGAAATATGTTCATTATGTCAAATATGGACTACTGAATGGCTTAAATCAAAAGAAGTGTCTGAGTTTATATAGTTGAAAAAATAATAATTTGAGGAACCTTTGTCTAGATATATGTACAATAGATCAGATATGTACTACTGTATGGCTGACGTAATATAAAGATTCTATGATTTAATATATTTATAAAAAACAAACATTTTGATTACCCTTTTGGCCAGAGATATGTTCAATAGATCAGATATGGGCTACTGTATGCTGAGGTATCATCAGAAAGAATCTTTGAGTTTATATAGTAAGTTACCTTTTGGGGACCATTTGGCCAGAAATGTTTTCATTTGGCCAAATATAGGTTGGCTGATGTAACATCAGAAATAGTCAAAGAGAATGTGTAGTAAGTTCCATATAGAGGTACCTTCTGGCCAGAAAGATATTCATGAGGTCAAATATGGAATTCTGAATGGCTGACGTAACATCAGAAGTCCATAAGTTTATATATAAAAAATCAAAATTGAGGACCCTTTGGGCCAGAAATATGTTCAATAGATCAGATATGGGCTATTGTATGGCTGAGTTAACATCAGAAAGAGTCTTTGAGAATATATAGTAAGTTGCCTTTTGGGGGACCCTTTGGCTGCAGGATTTTTCAGTGGGGCAAATATAGACTGGCTGATGTAACATCAGAAGGATTCAATGAGTTTATATATAATTTTAAAAAATTGAAGACGCTTTGGAAAGAAATTTGTTCATTATATCAGATATGGACCACTGTATGGCTGACGTAACATAAAGATTATATAAGTTAATATATTAAAAAAAAACAACAATATAGTTTAAATGGTAAATAGAAACATTTTGAGGACCCATTGGACAGAGATATGTTCAATAAATCAGATAAGGACATTTGGATGGCTGATGTAACTTCAGAGAAAGTCAATCAGTATGTGGAGAAAGTTCAAGATTGAGGACTCTTTAGGAAGAACTATGTTCGATATGTTAAAAATGGACTGCTGTCTGGCTGATTTAACATCAGAAAGAATCTCTGAGGATATACAATAAGATACCTGGACCCTTTGGCCAGAAGTTTTTTCAATGAGCCAAATATAGGTTGGCTGATGTATCATCAGAAGGATTCCATGAATTTAAATAAAAAAAAAACATTTTGAGGACCCATTGGCCAGAGATATGTTCAAAACATAAGATATGGACTTTTGTATGGGTGTTTTAACTTCCGAAAAAGTCTATGAGAATATATAGTAATTTGCCTTTTGGGGACCATTTGGCCAGAATTTATTTCATGGGCCAAAAATATAGGCTTGCTGATGTAACATCAGCAGTAGTCAATGAGAATGTGTAGTAAGTTGCAAATCGAGTGATCCCTAGCCAAAAATATGTTCATGATTTAAAATATTGACTACTCTATATGGCTGACGTAACATTAGAAGGAGTTCATGAGTTTATATTAAAAAAAATATATTGAAAACAGAAATATTTTCAATGGGTCAAATACAGGCTTGCTGACGCAACATCAGAAGTAATCAAGGAGGATGTGTAGAAAGTTCAATATCGAAGTCTCTCTGGCCATATATATGTCCATTAGGTCAAACATGGACAATAACATAAAAGTCATATACTCTCGGTTGCTTTGCAATTCCTTCAAGAACTAACTCATTCCGTAGTGCATTGAAGAGATGTGCAATGCAATATACTGTGTCAGTGTATTGCACAAACGATCAAGTGTTGTGCATTGAAGAATAAGATATAGGTAATAGCACTTTTTCGCATGGCAATGCATTCAAGAACGAACTCATTCCTTTTCCGGTTGAAGATATTTCCAATTCAAATTTGCCCTTGCATAGCATTGCACATACGATCAAGCGTTGTGAATTGAAAAATAAAATAAATGTAATATGCACTTTTCCGCATTGCAATGCATTAAAGAAAGAACTCATTCCGTAGTGCATTGAAAAGATGTACAAAGATGTGCATTGCATTGCACAAGCGTTGTCCATTGAAGAATAACATTTAAGTAATGTGCAATTTGTTGCATTGCAATGCATTCAAGAACTAACATATTTCGTAGTGCTATGAAGATATGTGTAATAAAATCTACTGTTGCACTGCATTGCACATTCGATCCAGCGTTGTGCATTGAAGAATAACATATAGGCAATAGCACTTTTTTGCATTGAAATGCATTCAAGAACGAACTCAGTCCTTACTACGTTGAAGAAATATGCAATGTATTCTGCTGTTGCATAAGCATTGCACATACGAACAAGCGTTGTGCATAGACATATAACGTAAAAGTAATATGCACTTCATTCTAGAACTAATTATTTCCTTTATGCGTTGAAGCGATGTCTAATGCAATCTGCCCTTGCATAGCATTGCACATACGATCAAGCGTTGCGAATTGAAAAATAAAATAAATGTAATACGCACTTTTCCGCTATTCCAGCGTTGTGCATTGAAGAATAACATATATGTAATAGCACTTTTTTTGTATTGAAATGCATTCGAACTCAACGAACGAACTCATTCCTTTTTGCGTTGAAGAATTTTGCAATGCAATTTGCTCTTGCAGTAGCATTGCATATACGGACAAGCGTTGTGCATAGACATGTAACATAAAGGTAATATGCACTTTTGTTGCATTGCAAAGCATTAAAAAACTAACTCATTCCTTACTACGTTGAAGAAATGTGCACTGCATTCAGCGGAATTAAATTATTCCTATGTGCCCTGAAATCTACACTTGCATAGCTTTGCACATGCGATCGAGCGTTGTTCATTAAAGAAAAACATAATAGTCAAATGCACTTTTTTGCATTGCAATGCATTAAAGAACTAACTCTTTACGTAGTGCATTGAAGAGATGCGCAGTGCAGCGTGCTGTTGCATTCTTGCACAAGTGTTGTGCATTGAATAAGTAATAAGAACTTTGTTGCAGTACAATGCATTCAAGAACTAACTCATTACTCATTGAAGAAATGAGCAATGCAATCTGCTGTTGCATAGCATTGCACATACGATCAAGCGTTGTACATTGAAGAATAACAAAAATCACATGCACTTTTTTGCATTGCAATGCATTAAAGAACTAACTCGTTCCGTAGTTTATTGAAGAGATGTGCATTGCAGCATGCTGTTATATTGCACAAGCGTTGTGCATTGAAGAAAACATTTATTTAATATGCACTTTGTTGCATTGCAATGAACGAAAATCATTCCTTTATGCGTTGAAGAGATGTTCAATGTAGTTTTCTCTTGCATTGCATTTTATTGCACATACGATCAACCGTTGTGCACTGAAGATTAATATAAGTAATAGCACTTGTTGCTTTGCAATGCATTCAAGAACGAACTCATTACTTTTTGCGTTGAAGAATTTGCAACTCAATTTGCTCTTGTCACATACGAACAAGCGTTGTGCATAGACATATAACATAAAAGTAATATGCACTTTCCGCATTGCAATTTATTCTAGCACTAATTAATTCCTTTATTTGTTTAAGCGATGTGTAATGCAATCTGCCCTTGCATAGCATTGAACATACGATCATACGTTGTACATTGAAGAATAACAAAAATCAAATGCACTTTTTTTCAAATGCAATGCATTAAAGAACTAATTCTGTACGTAGTGCATTGAAGGGATGCGCAGTGCAGCTTGCTGTTGCATGATTGCACAAGTGTTGTGTATTGAATAATAACATATGTTAAATGAACTTTGTTGCAGTACAATGCATTCAAGAACTAACTCATTTCCTACTACGTTGAAGAAATGTGCAATGCATTTTGCTGTTGCATAAGCATTGCACATACGATCAAGCGTTGTGCACTGCAGATTAATATCGCTTGTTGCTTTGCAATGCATTCAAGAATTAAATCATTCTTTCGTGCCCTGAATCTACACTTGCATCTTTGCACATGCGATCAAGCGTTGTGCATTAAAGAAAAACATAATAGTCAAATGCACTTTTTTGCATTGCAATTAATTAAAGAACTAACTCGTTCCGAAGTTTATTGAAGAAATGTGCAATGCAGCATGCTGTTGCATTGGATTGCACAAGCGCTGTGCATTGAAGAAAAACATTTATTTAATATGCTCTTTGTTGCTTTGCAATGAACGAAAAGCATTCCTTTATGCGTTGAAGAGATGTTCAATGCAGTTTTCTCTTGCATTGCATTGCATTGCACATACGATCAACCGTTGTGCACTGCAGATTAATATCACTTGTTGCTTTGCAATGCATTCAAGAATTAAATAATTCCTTCTTGCCCTAAAGAGATGTGCAGTGCAAGCTGCTGTTGCAAAGCAGTCAAGCGTTGTGTCTTGAAGAACTACGATTTCGAGTACTCTTTGGCCAGGAAATGGTAGGTCAGTAGGTCACAAATGGACTACTGCATGGCTAATGTAACATCAGATGGAATCAGTGAATAAGTTAATGTTCAAGAAAGCTTTGGCCAGAAAAATATTATGTATTATGTATAGATGTAACAGAAGAAGTCAATCAGTATGTGTAGAATGTGCAGGATATAGGACTCTTTAGCAGAAAGAATGTTCATCAGGTCAAATATGGACAGAAGGAGTCTATGGGTTTATATTATAAGAAAAAAAAAAGACCTACTGAATATATTTCTGGCCAAAAAGAACATGATCTTTAACATTCTATACATAATGAAGTGAAAAAAACATATTTTGTTACATACTCATACGATGTGATTAAACATCTTTTGTTACATACTCATACTTTGATCTTAAATATTTTGTACACACTCATTGCATCCTTCTGATGTTAAATCAGACCATTTTAGACCCAATGAACACTTTTCTGGCCAGAGTACTGATCTTGAACATTCTATACATATAGACTCCTTTTGATGTGAATTCAGCCATACGTTTTCCATATCTGATCAATTAAACATATCTTTATTCAGAGGGTCCTCGAAAGGTTTTTTACCATATAAACTCATAGACTCCTTATGTGTCAGCCAAACACTTTTTCATATTTGACCTGCTGAACGTATTTATGGCCAAAGAGTCCTCGATATTGAACTTTTTACACATTCTCATTGACTACTGATTTTTCTTCAGGCAGCCTGTTTGACCTATTTAAAATATTTCTGGCCAAAGGGTCCCCAAAAGGTACCTTACCATATATTCTCATAGACTCTTTCTGATGTTAAATCAGCCAGAGAGTTGTCCATATATGACCTGTTGACCATAAATCTTGAACATTCTACTTTCATTGAATCCTTCTGAATTTAAGTCAGTCATACAATAGTCCATATATGATCCATTGAACATATCTCTGGCCTAAGGTTCCCCAAAATATTTTTTACTATAGACGCCTTCTGATGTTAAGTCAGACATACTGTCCATAATTAACCTACTGAACATTTCTGGACAAACAGTACTCTATCTTAAATCTTAAACCTATCTGTACATACTCATTGCCTCCTTCTGATGTTAAATCAGCCAGAAAGTAGTCCATATTTGACTTGCTGTACATATTTGTCCTGGATGTTGATTTTTCTATACATTCTAGTTGACTCATGATGTTTCTTCAGTCTTACAGAAGTCCGTAATAGACCTTCTGAACATATTACTGAAAAAGGGTTGTAAAAAGGAAATATTCTATATGTTCTCATAGACTCTTTCTGGTTTTAAATCAGCCGTACAACAGACCATATTTGACCTACTGTACATATTTCTGGCCCAAGAGTACTTAATATTGATCTTTCTGCACATTCTCATTGGACTACTTTTGATGTTACATACGTCAGACTATGTTTGACCCATTGAAAATATTTATGACCAAAGGGTCCCAAAAATGTAACTGACAAAATATTGTCATAGACTCTTTCTGATTTTAAATCAGCCAGTGAGTTGTCCATATTTGATCTGCTGTCCATATATGACCAATATTTTTTTTACTATATAAACTCATAGACTCCTCATGTTGAGATATCATAAGCCATACTGTAACCCATATTTAACCCACTGAACATATTTCTGGCCAAACAGTACTCAATCTTAAACATTTAGTATTTACTTATTGCTTGCTTCTGATGTTAAATCAGCCAGACAGTAGTCCATATTTGACTTACTTAACATATTTCTGCCAAAGAGTCCTGGATATTGATTTTTCTATACGTTCTCATTGTGATGTTACGTCAGTCGTACAGAAGAAGTCCAAAATAGACCTACTGAACATATTATTGGCCGAAGAGTTGTAAAAAGATAACACTCATAGACTCTTTCTGGTGCTAAATCAGCCACATAGTAGTCCAAAATTTGAATGAATTAACATATTTCTGTCCAAAAAGTATTTGACATTGAATATTGAACTATATTGAAATCAGCCAGACCATAGTAGTCCATATCTGATCTATTGAACATATATCTGGCTAAAGGTTCCTAAAGAGGTTTTTTACTAAACTCATAGACTCTTTCTGATGTTACCTCAGCCATACAGTAGCTCATATTTAACCTATTGAACATATATCAGGCCAAAGAGTACTCGATCTTGAATATTTTGTACATAGTCATTGTTCAAGATTAAGTACTTTTTGACAAGCAATATATGCAGCAGGTGTTGGACAACAGCATGGACAACTGTCTTGCTGATTTAACATCTATGTCTATGAGTTTATGTAGTAAAAAACTTTTATGGACCCTTTGGCCAATTTGATAGATCATGTACTTTTGTACGGCTCTTTACCAAAAAATATATTCAGCAGGTTAAATATGGACTTCCTGCTGACGTGACATCAGAAGGAGTCATTATGTAAAGAATGTTCAAGAATGTTCAAGAATGTACAGTAGGTCAAATATGAGTCAAATAAAGTCTATGTGAATATATATTACGTTGCCTTTTGACAACAGTCAAACAGTAGGTCAATTACAGCTGATGTAACATCAGGAGTAGTTTGTATAGAAAATTCAAGATCAAGTACTCTTTGGCAAAACACATGTTCATCAGGTCAAATATGGACTACTGTCTGACTGACTTGACATCAGAAAAAGTCTATGAAAATAAAACAGTATGGTTCTATTTGACAACCCTTTGGCCAGAAATATGTTTAGTAGGTCAATTACGGACTGACGTGACATCAGAAGGGGTCAATGACTATGTATAGAAAGATCAAGATCATTTCTTTGGCAGAAATATGTTCAGGGGGTCAAATATGAAAATAAAAAAATGTAAATATGATTTGACATCAGAAGGAATCTATGAATTTATATAGTAAAGAACATGTTGAAGTCCATCACCGTAGCTGAAGTCACCGAGGTAGTCAAGAAACTGCTCGGTGGCAAGGCACCAGGGGTGGATGAGATCCGTTATGAATACCTCAAGTCTCTGGATGTTGTGGGGCTGTCTTGGCTGACATGCCTCTGCAGCATCGCATGGCGGTGCCTCTGGGATGGCAGACCGGGGTGGTGGTCCCTCTTTTTAAGTCTATGCCAGGGTACTAGAGAGGAGGATACGGCTGATAGTGGAACCTCGGATTCAGGAGGAACAGTGCCGTTTTCGTCCAGGCCGTGGAACACTGGACCAGCTCTATACCCTCTACAGGGTGCTGGAGGGTTAACGTCTCGGTTACTAATGTAACCCTCGTTCCCTGAAGGAGCGAACGGGAGACGTAATGTCGACGTGACGACGTAATTGGGATCGCCTTAAGAGACCAATCTACTTCGAGTATTAAAACGAGCCAATACATATTGGCATGCGATAATTGCATCAGCTGCTCTGCTTGCAGTGCGAGCATATAACGAGCAGCAGGTGCGTCGCATATTGTTTTACGCTGAGGAGCCGAGACATGTTCGGCCGTACAGCGATGGTCAGCAAGCGTGGCGATAGGACGTTACGTCTCCCGTTCCCTCCTTCAGGGAACGAGGGTTACATTAGTAACCGAGACGTTCCCTTTCAGTCGCTCACGTTCGACGTAACGTCAACGTGACGACGTAATTTGGATCCCATGGAAAACGCCACGGTTGCTGCCACATCCAGCGCCCTACGCAAGACTCTCAGACCCCCACTGGCTGGGGCGGAAGGCCTGCGTAGAGGGAGTTCGAACATCTGTTCCATTATAACCCACACAGTGGGTTCCCCTTCTGCTGGCCTCCGTAACAGACGAAGAGCTGATCTGAGGCTTTGTGTTCTGTCCACGTACAGGCACAGAGCGCGGACGGGACAGAGAAAAGCCAGGGCTGGGTCTGCCTCCTCCAAAGGCAGCACTTGCAGGTTCACCACCTGGTCCCGGAAGGGAGTGGTGGGAACCTTGGGCACGTATCCGGGCCTGGGTCTCAGGATCATGTGAGAGTTAGCCGGGCCGAATTCCAGGCACGATTCGTCGACCGAAAATGCATGCAGGTCCCCTACCCTCTTGATGGAGGCCAATGCAACCAGGAGTACTGTTTTACAGGACAGAATTTTTAACTCTGCTGACTGCAAAGGCTCAAAGGGTGGTCTCTGAAGTGCCGAAAGGACCAGAGACAAATCCCAAGAAGGTAAAGAGAGCGGGCGAGGAGGATTTAGTCTCCTTGCCCCCCTCAGGAACCTGACGATCAGGTCGTGCTTTCCCAGTGACTTACCTTCAACTCATCGTGATGTGAGGCGATAGCGGCAACATACACTTTAAGGGTGGAGGGAGACAGCCTTCGCTCCAACCCATCTTGCAGGAAGGAAAGCACGGCTCTGACCGAGCAAGATCGGGGGTTCTCCTCATGAGAAGAACACCAATCAACGAACAGGTTCCACTTCAACGCATAGAGGCGCCTCGTAGAGGGGGCTCTAGCGGAAGTGATGGTGTCAACTACCGCCTGGGGTAGGTCACCTAGAACCTCCGCGTCCCGTCCAGGGACCAGACATGGAGTTTCCAGAGGTCTGGACGCGGGTGCCACAAGGTGCCCCGTCTCTGAGAGAGCAGGTCCTCTCTCAGAGGAATGGGCCAGGGAGGGGCTGTCGCGAGGAGCACCAGTTCCGGGAACCAGGTCCGGTTGGGCCAATACGGCGCCACTAACAAGACCTGCTCCTCGTCCTCCCTGACTTTGCACAAGGTCTGTGCAAGAAGGCTCACTGGGGGAAACGCATACTTGCGTAGACCTGGGGGCCAGCTGTGTGCCAGAGTATCCGTTCCGAGGGTCCCCTCGGTCAGGGAAAAGAACAACTGGCAGTGAGACGTGACCGGGGCGGCAAACAGATCTACCTGTGCGGTCCCGAAGCGCCTGAAAATCAGCTGGACCACCTGGGGATGGAGTCGCCATTCTCCTGGTAGCACCTGCTGCCGTGAGCTCGTCGGCTGCACGGTTGAGCAGGCCCGGAATATAAATGCCACGAAGCGACCTAGATGCTTCTGACTCCAAAGGAGGAGATGGCGGGCGAGTTGTGACCTGCGGCGGAAGCGTAGACCACCCTGACGGTTGATGTACGCAACGGTAGCGGCGTTTTGAAACGGCTCAGCGCAAGATGAACTGCTAACAACTCGAGGCAGTTGATGTGCCAATGCAGTTGAGGCCCCGTCCACAGACCTGAAGCTGCGGCCTCGAGTACATCAGGCTACCGCTGGTGAAGCAAGAGGGGGCAGAGGGTGGCAAGGTATAGCGTTGCACACTGCCAACCTCACTCTCTTGGGACCCAGAGATAGAGAGCTGCTTTTGCTGAGAATTTGGTACCGCTGGTTGAGACGCCAGTGGTGGAACAGAATGATCAACAAAGGTTAATCACCCGGCCCTCCTCCGGGGAAGAGCAGCAGACTCTGGGTCGCCCGTCTCAGGCTGCTGAGACGGGTGGTGCCGTCCTTCTGCGAAAACTCAACGTCACAGTAGAGCTGACTGTGGCGGAGTTTTTTTTTTTTTTTTGCAGGGGGCTGACACCCGTGGAGACAAACAGACTGAGGGTCCACTAGTGACTCAGGGAGCACCTTGTGGCGAGCTTTTTGGCTACCTCAGCCTGCTATTGACCGAACTTTGGCGATGTCCCACACCTATGCAAGGTTTAGCCAGGGGGCCCTTCTAGACCACTAAGGTGGACATCATCTGGCCGAGGGCCAGCGCTGTGGGAAGAGGCGGTCTGCAGAGGTCTGCACCACACCACCATTGAGGGTAGTGAGAGAGGAAAAACTTTTTGCAGCTTTTGGCACGTTTGACACGCCATATTGGCACCAAAATGCTTCCATACTGCAAAAAGGTTTTTCACACACATCCGGGAAGGCATGGGGCGGGGCAAGGCGATTACGCGTTGCACTGCGCCCTCAGCGTAACCCGGGAAAGCATGACTGTCAAGTCTGAATCTGATTCAGCATGAGCATGCACACCATTATAGTGAGAGCTCAGCATCATCTTCATTTCCAGAGCGTAACAGCTCTCTCTCTGATGCAGCGATCGACGTCTAATCCTCCCCTGGAGCCCCGAATGAAATGCTAGGTCCAACATGAGAATGACCAGCATCCCATCCAGAAGCTGCCAGGCATGCGAGACAGTGAATGTGGCTGTTAAGTTGACGGCACACAGCACGCTGATCACTTAACCTTAATGAAAAGGCAAGACGAACAACGTGCTGACGTGATTATGTTCTCATAAGAGAATATAACCACCCAAAAACAGAGTCTTAACATGTCTGCGATGCGATAGAGGAGTGAGGGGCCCACACGGATTGGTTACCGGGCAGGGAAGCCCTCACTATAATCCTCCGGTCACCCTGGCTATACGCAGAAGTAGCCCTTTTCTGGTGCACCAGAAAAAGAACTAGATCGGGGCATAGGCGAGGGGACTCCACCTCGTTTGAGGCACTTGAGTCTCGACCACGCATCTAGAGCGCCGAATGACGCGCGCTGGGTTGCCGTGACAACCCGTGCTGTCAGCTGGCAGCTCGACGGCACACTGCACGCTGCTCACTTAAACCTTAATGAGAAAGGCAAGACGAACAACGTGCCGACGTGGTCATGCTCTCAAGAGAAAACATAAACCACCCACAAGCACAGTTTCAGCACACTTAAGCCCAGGCATGTGAAACAGTGATCGTGGCCGTCACATGAGGATAGGAAACGACCGCATCCAGAACCTGCAAGCTCGTTATATGCTCGCACTGCAAGCAGAGCAGCTGATGCAATTATCGCATGCCAATATGTATTGGCTCGTTTTAATACTCTCGAAGTAGATTGGTCTCTCAAGGCGATCCCAATTACGTCGTCACGTCAACGTTACGTCGAACGTGAGCGACTGAAAGGGAATGGGAGTTTGCCCAACCAATGCACATGTGCTTTGTGGATTTGGAGAAGGCATTCGACTGTGTCCTTCGCGGCGGCCTGTGGAGGGTGCTCCGGGAGTATGGGGTCCGGGGTCCTTTGCTAAGGGCTGTCCTTACGACCGAAGCAGGAGCTTGGTTCGCATTGCCGGCAGTAAGTCAGACTTCTTCCTGGTGCATGTTGGACTCCGGCAGGGCTGCCCTTTGCCCAGTTATGTTCATAATTTTTATGGACAGAATTTCTAGGCTCAGCCAGGGGCCAGAGGGTGTCAGGTTTGGGGAACACACGATTTGTCTCTGCTCTTTGCGGATGATGTTGTCGTGTTGGCCGCTTCAGACCAGGACCTTCAGCATGCACTGGGACGGTTTGCAGCTGAGTGTGAAGCAGCTGGGATGAGAATCAGCACCTCCAAATCCGAGGCCATGGTCCTCAGTCGGAAAAGGGTGGCTTGCCCGCTTCAGGTTGGTGGAGAGTTCCTGCCTCAGGTGGAGGAGTTTAAGTATCTTGGGGTTTTGTTCACGAGTGAGGGAAGGATGGAACGGGAGACTGACAGACGGATCGGTGCAGCTTCTGCAGTAATGCGGTCGATGTTCCGGTCTGTCGTGGTCCATTTACTGGTCAATCTACGTTCCTACTCTCACCCGGATACAGGGGGACGAAATGAGCTTTCTCTGCAGGGTGGCTGGGCAATCCCTTAGAGATAGGGTGAGAAGCTCGGTCACTCGGGAGGAGCTCAGTGTAGAGCTGCTCCTCCTCCACATCGAGAGGGGTCAGCTGAGGTGGCTCGGGCATCTGTTCCGGATGCATCCTGGATGCCTTCCCGGGAAGGTGTTCCGGGCACGTTCCACTGGGAGGAGACCCCGGGGAAGACCTAGGACACGATAGAGGGACTATGTCTCCCGGCTGGCCCGGGAACGCCTCTGTGTCCCCCCGGAAGAGCTGGAGGAAGTGTCTAGAGAGAGGGAAGTCTGGGATCTCTGCTTAGACTCCTGCCCCCCGCGACCTGGCCCCGGATAAGCGGAAGAAGATGGATGGATAGATGGATGTTGAAGTCCCTTTGGCCAGAAATATGTTTAATAGATCATATATGGACTATTTTATGACTGATGTAAAAATAGAAGGAGTCATTGAGAATGCAGAGAACGTTTAAGATATTGTACTCTTTGGCCTGAAATATGTTTATAGGTTAAACTATGGACTAACATCAGAAAAAGTCTATGAAAATATATAGTATGTTGCCTTTTGACAAACCTTTGGCCAGAAATATATTCACTAGGTCAATTTTGTACTTTTTTTAATGACTGACCTAACATCAGAAGTTATTATAATGTACAGTATAATACTGTTTGGCCAGATATATGTTCAGTATATGAAATATGGACTCTCTGGTTAACATCAGAAAAAGCCAATCAGTATGCGTATAAAGGTCTGCGTATCAAGATTGAGGACTCTTTGGCAGGAAATATGTTCAAAAGGTCATATATAGATTACTATCTGGCTTCCATCAGGAGTCAAGGAGTTTTATAGAAAGTGAAAAATTATTGAGGACTCTTTGGCCAGAAAATGTTCAGTTGGTCAAATATGGATTTCTGTATGGCTGATGGCTGTATGGATGTTCAAAAGGTCGAATATGGACTACTAATCAGTACGATAAGCCAATCGGCTTATGTAACATCATTGGTCAGATGCATAAACTGCTAAGTCTAGTCTTACGAGTTAGTCATAAAAAAATTCTTTAAGAATATTCACAACCGTTTTAAGTAAGTTACATAGAAACAGATTGATTTAAATTAATTAAGAAAAAAAATGTATTTTTTTAGTAAAAAAAAAAAAAGAAGACTGATTGCCACTTGACTGACTGCTAGTTGGTCATACTAGCACTTAAGTCACAGTCTTAACATAAAGGCTATGTTAATGCAACTGGCCCTAGGAGTCAATCAGTTCTATAGAAAGTTCAATATCAAGTACTCTTTAGCAAGAAATGTATTCACTAGGTCAAATATAGACTTCTGTATGGCTGACAAAACATCAAAAGGACTCAATGAGTATGTATAGCAAATTCAAGATCAAGAACTCTTGGGCCAGAAATCTGTTCAGTAGGCCAAATTATGGACTACTGTCTGGTGGTTGATGAAACATCAGAAGAAGCCATACATCTACATTATGTGTAGAAAGTTCAAGATTGAGGATTCTTTGGCCGGAAATATGTTCAAAAGGTCACATATGGATTACTGACTGGCTCATATAACATCAGGAGATAATGACTTCTATAGAAAGTTCAAGATTCTTTAACCAGAAAGATGGCTGAGGTAACATCTGAAAGAGTCTTAGAGAATATTAAGTAAGTTGCCTTTTGGGGACCCTTTGGCCAGAAGTATTTTAATGGGTCAAATATAGGCTGGATGATGTAACATCAGAAGGATTCAATGAGTTTATATATTTTTTTTTTTTTAAATGTGAGGACTTTAGGCCAGAGTAAAAAAACATTTTGAGGACCCATTGGCCAGAGATATGTTCAAAAGATCAGATAAGGACTTTTGCATGGCTGTTTTAACTTAAGAAAAAGTCTATGAAAATGTTTAGTAAGTTGCCGTTTGGGGACCATTTGGCCAGAAATGTTTTCATTGGGCCAAATATAGGCTGGCTGATGTAACATCAGAAGTAGTCAATGAGATGTGTAGTAAATTACATATCGAGTACCCTCTGACCAGAAATATGTTCATGAGGTCAAATATTGACTAATATATGGCTGACTTAACATCAGAAGGAGTCCATGTGTTTATTTATATAAAAATAATAATAATTGAGGACCCTTTGGACAGAAATATGTTACTCAGGTCAAATATGGACAACAGTATGGCTTAAAATCACATCCAAAGGATGCCTTTGGCCAAATATATGAGAAAAAACAAACATTTGAGGACCATTGGCTAGATATATGTACAATAGATCAGATATGGACTGTATGGCTGACGTAACATAAGGATTCTATGAGTTTATATATATAATTAAAAAAACAAAAATTTTGAGGACCCTTTGGCCAGAGACATGTTCAATAGATCAGATATGGACACCTGTATGGATGAGGTAACATAAGAAAGAGTCTTTGAGTTTATTTAGTAAGTTGCGTTTTGGGCACCATTTGGCAAGAAATCTTTTCATTGGGCCAAATATAGGCTGGCTGACGTAACATTAGTAGTCAAAGAGAATGTGTAGTAAGTTCCATATAGAGTACCCTCTGGCCAGGAATATATTCATGAGGTCAAATATGGAATTCTGAAAGGCTGACGTAACATTAGGAGTCCATGAGTTTATATATTATAAAACAAAATTGAGGACCCTTTGGACAGAAATATGTTCATTAGGTCAAATATGGACTACTTTATGGCTTACGTCACAGCAGAACGAGTCTCTGAGTTTATATAGTAAAAAAAAAAAAATTTGAGGACCCTTTGGACAGAAATATGTACAATAGATCAGATATGGACTACTGTATGGCTTACGTCACAACAGAAGGAGTCTCTGAGTTTATATAGTAAAAAAGTAAATAAATTGAGGACCCTTTGGACAGAAATATGTTCAATAGATCAGATATGGACTACTGTATGGCTGAGGAAACATCAGAATGAGTCTTTGAGAATGTATAGTCAGTTGCCTATCTGAGACCCTTTGGCCAGAAGTATTTTCAATGGGCCAAATATAGGCTGGCTGATGTAACATCAGAAGGATCCAATGAGTTTATATGTAATAAAAAAAAATGAAGACCCTTTGGAAAGGAATATGTTTATTATGTCAAAAATGGACTACTGAATGGCTTACATCAGAAGAAGTCTCTGAGTTTATATAATTTAAAAAATAATAATTTGGGGAACCTTTGGCTCTATATATGTACAATAGATCAGATATGTACTACTGTATGGCTGACGTAACATAAAGATTCTATGATTTAATATATTTATAAAAAAACAAACATTTTGAGGGCCCTTTGGGCCAGAGATATGTTCAATAGATCAGATATGGGCTAATGTATGGCTGAGGTAGCATTAGAAAGAGTCTTTGAGAATATATAGTAAGTTGCCTTTTGGGGACCCTTTGGCCAAAAGTATTTTCAATGGGCCAAATATAGGCTGGCAGATGTAACATTCATTAGGTTTCAATGAGTTCATATATAATTTAAAAAAAAATTGAAGACCCTTTGGACAGAAATATGTTCATTATGTCAAATATGGACTACTGTATTGCTTACGTCACTTCAGAAAAAGTCTCACTTATATAGTAAAAAAAATCAAAATGAGGACCAATTGGGCCAGAAATATGTTCAATAGATCAGATATGGGCTACTGTATGGCTGAGGTAACATCAGAAAGAGTGTTTGAGAATATATAGTAAGTTGCCTTTTGGGGACCCTTTGGCCAGAAGTGTTTTCAATGGGCCGAATATAGACTGGCTGATGTAACATCAGAAGGATTCAATGAGTTTACATATAATTAAAAAAAAAATTGAAGACCCTTTGGAAAGAAATATGTTCATTATGTCAAATATGGACTACTGTATCGCTTACGTCACATCAGAAGAAGTCTCTGAGTTTATATAGTTAACAAAAAAAATTGAGGAACCTTTGTCTATATATAAGTACAATAGATCAGATATGGGCTACTGTATGGCTGAGGTAACAACAGAAACATTCTTTGAGAATATATAGTAAGTTGCCTTTGGGGACCCTTTGGCCAGAAGTATTTTCAATGTGCCAAATATAGACCGGCTGATGTAACATCAGAAGGATTCAATGAGTTTATATATAATAAAAAAAAATTGAAGACCCTTTGGAAAGAAATATGTTTATTATGTCAAATATGGACTACTGAATGGCTTACATCGGAAGAAGTCTCTGAGTTTATATAGTTAAAAAAATAATAAGTTGAGGAACCTTTGGCTAGATATATATACAATAGATCAGATATGTACTACAATATGGCTGACGTAATATAAAGATTTTATGATTTAATATATTTATAAAAAACAAACATTTTGAGGACCCTTTGGGCCAGAGATATGTTCAATAGATCAGATATGGGCTAATGTATGGCTGAGGTAGCATCAGAAAGAGTCTTTGAGAATATATAGTAAGTTGCCTTTTGGGGACCCTTTGGCCTGAAGTAGAAGTTCCATATAGAGTACCCTCTGGCCAGGAATATATTCATGAGGTCAAATATGGAATTCTGAAAGGCTGACGTAACATCAGGAGTCCATGAGTTTGTATATTATAAAACAAAATTGAGGACCCTTTGGACAGAAATATGTTCATTAGGTCAAATATGGACTACTGTATGGCTTACGTCACAACAGAAGGAGTCTCTGAGTTTATATAGTAAAAAAATAAATAAATTGAGGACCCTTTGGACAGAAATATGTTCAATATATCAGATATGGACTACTGTATGGCTGAGGTAACATCAGAAGAAGTCTCTGAGTTTATATAGTTAAAAAAAAAATAAGTTGAGAAACCTTTGGCTAGATATATATACAATAGATCAGATATGTACTACAATATGGCTGACGTAATATAAAGATTTTATGATTTAATATATTTATAAAAAACAAACATTTTGAGGACCCTTTGGGCAAGAGATATGTTCAATAGATCAGATATGGGCTTACGTCACAGCAGAACGAGTCTCTGAGTTTATATAGTAAAAAAAAAAAATATTTGAGGACCCTTTCGACAGAAATATGTACAATAGATCACATATGGACTACTGTATGGCTTACGTCACAACAGAAGGAGTCTCTGAGTTTATATAGTAAAAAAATAAATAAATTGAGGACCCTTTGGACAGAAATATGTTCAATATATCAGATATGGACTACTGTATGGCTGAGGTAACATCAGAAGAAGTCTCTGAGTTTATAAATTTAAAAAAAAAATAAGTTGAGAAACCTTTGGCTAGATATATATACAATAGATCAGATATGTACTACAGTATGGCTGACGTAATATAAAGATTTTATGATTTAATATATTTATAAAAAACTAACATTTTTAGGACCCTTTGGGCAAGAGATATGTTCAATAGATCAGATATGGGCTACTGTATGGCTGAGGTATCATCAGAAAGAATCTTTGAGTTTATATAGTATGTTGCCTTTTGAGGACCATTTGTTCAGAAATGTTTTCATTGGGCGAAATATAGGCTGGCTGATGTAACATCAGAAGTAGTCAAAGAGAATGTGTAGTAAGTTCCATTTACAGTACCTTCTGGCCAGAAATAAAATCATGAGGTCAAATATGGAATTCTGAATGGCTGACGTAACATCAGGAGTCCATGAGTTTATATATAAAAAAAATAAAATTGAGGACCCTTTGGACAAAAATATGTTCATTAGGTCAAATATGGACTACTGTATGGCTTACGTCACAACAGAAGGAGTCTCTGAGTTTATTTATATAGTAAAAAAAAAAAGTAAGACCCTTTGGACAGAAATATGTTCAATAGATATGGACTACTGTATGGCTGAGGTAACATCAGAAAGAGTATTTGAGAATATATAGTAAGTTGCCTTTTTTGGGACCCTTTGGCCAGAAGTATTTTCCATGGGCCAAATTTAGACTGGCTGATGTAAAATCAGAAGGATTCAATGAGTTTATATATCATTTAAAATAAATGAAGACCCTTTGGAAAGAAATATGTTCATTATGTCAAATATGGCCTACTGTATGGCTTACGTCACATCAGAAGAAGTCTCTGAGTTTATATAGTTAAAAAAATAATAATTTGAGGAACCTTTGGCTAGATATAATAGATCAGATACGGACTACTGTATGGCTGACGTAACAAAGATTCTATGAGATAAAATATTTTTTAAAAAGTCACATTTTGAGGACCCATTGGCCAGAGATATGTTCAATAAATCTGATATGGACTACTGAATGGCTAAGGTAACATCAGAAAGAGTCTTTGAGAATATATAATGTTACCTTTTGGGGACCCTTTGGCCAGAAGTATTTTCAATGGGCCAAATATTGGCTGGCTGATGTAACATTCATTAGGTTTCAATGAGTTTATATATCATTAAAAAAAAATTGAAGACCCTTTGGACAGAAATATGTTCATTAGGCCAAATATGGACTACTGTATTGCTTACGTCACATTATAAGGAGTCTCCGAGTTTACATAGTAAACAAAAATAATTTGAGGAACCTTTGGCTAGATATATGTACAATAGATATGGACTACTGTATGGCTGACGTAACTTAAAGATTCAATGAGTTTACATATATTCATAAAAAACAAACATTTTGAGGACCCTTTGGGCCAGAGATATGTTCAATAGATCAGATATGGGCTACTGTATGGCTGAGGTAACATCAGAAAGAATCTTTGAGTTTATATAAGTAAGTTGCCTTTTGGGGACCATTTGGCCAGAATTATTTTCATTGGGCCAAATAAATGCTGGCTGACATAACATCAGAAGTAGTCAAAGAGAATGTGTAGTAAGTTCCATATAGAGTACCTTCTGGCCAGAAATATATTCATGAGGTCAAATATGGAATTCTTAATGGCTGACGTAACATCAGGACTCAATGTGTTTATATATTAAAAAACAAAATTGAGGACCCTTTGGAGAGAAATATGTTCATTACGTCAAATATGGACTACTGTTCATTATGTTCATTAGGTCAAATATGGACTACTGTATGGCTTACGTCACAACAGAAGGAGTCTCTGAGTTTATATAGTAAAAAAAAAACCTTTGGACAGAAATATGTTCAATAGATCAGATATGGACTACTGTATGGCTGAGGTATAATCAGAAAGAGTCTTTGAGAATATATAGTAAGTTGCCTTTCTGGGACCCTTTGGCCAGAAGTATTTTCAATGGGCCAAATATAGACTGGCTGATGTAACATCAGAAGGATTCAATGAGTTTATATATAATTAAAAAACAATTCAAGCCTTTGGAAAGAAATTTGTTCATTATGTCAAATATGGACTACTGTATGGCTTACGTCACATCAGAAGAAGTCTCTGAGTTTATATAGTTAAAAAATAATAATTTGAGGAAACTTTGTCTAGATATAAGTACAATAGATCAGATATGGACTACTGTATGGCTGCTGCAACATAAAGATTATATTAGTTAATATATTTTTTAAAAACAAACAATATAGTTTAAATAGTAAATGAAAATTTTTTAGGACCCATTGGCCAGAGATATGTTCATTAGATCAGATAAGGACATCTGGATGGCTGATGTAACTTCAGATGAAGTAAATAATTATGTGTAGAAAGTTCAAGATTGAGGACTCTTTAGGAAGAAATATGTTCAATATGGTAAATATGGACTGCTGTCTGGCTGATTTAACATCAGAAAGAATCAATGAGGATATACAATATGATACCTTTTGGGGACCCTTTGGCCAGAAGTTTTTTTAAGCTGATTCCATGAATTTATATATTAAAAAACATTTTGAGGACCCATTGGCAAGAGATATGTTCAAAACATTAGATATGACTTTTGTATGGTTGTTTTAACTTCAGAAAAAGTCTATGGGAACAAGTCTTTGAGTTTATATAGTAAAATGAAAAAATGAGGACCCTTTGGACAGAAAAATGTTCAATAGATCAGATATGGACTATTGTATGGCTGACGTAACATCAGAAAGAGTCTTTGAGAATATATAAGAAGGATTCAATGAGTTTATACATAACTAAAAAAAATTGAAGACCCTTTGGAAAGAAATATGTTCATTATGTCAAATATGGACACTCTATGGCTTACATCAGAAGAAGTTTCTGAGTTTATAAAGTTATAAAAATAATAATTTGAGGAACCTTTGGCTAGATATATGTACAATAGATCAGATATGGACTACTGTATGGCTGCTGCAACATAAAGATTATATGAGTTAATATATTTTTAAAACAAACATTTTGAGGACCCATTGGCCAGAGATATGTTCAATAAATCTGAAATGGACTACTGAATGGCTGAGGTAACATCAGAAAGAGTCTTTGAGAATATATAATAAGTTATAAGACCCTTTGGCCTTAATTATTTTCTATGGGCCAAATATAGGCTGGCTGATGTAACATTCATTTAGTTTCATTCATAAGTACAATAGATCAGTGTACAATATGGCTGACGTAACATAAAGATTAAATGAGTTAATATATTTAAAAAAACAATATATTTTAAATAGTAAATAAAAACATTTTGAGGACCCATTGGCCAGAGATATGTTCAATAGATCAGATAAGGACATTTGGTTGGCTGATGTAACTTCAGATAAAGTCAATCAGTATGTGTAGAAAGTTCAAGATTGAGGAATATTCAAGATATATTGAAATATGTTCAATATGTTAAAAATGGACTGCTGTCTGGTTGATTTAATATCAGAAAGAATCTATGAGGATATACAATAAGATACCTTGACCCTTTGGCCAGAAGTTTTTTGAATGAGCCAAATATAGGTTGGCTGATGTATCATCAGAAGGATTCCATGAATTTATATAGTAAACAAAAACATTTTGAGGACCCATTTTATAGAGATATGTTCAAAACATCAGATATGGACTTTTGTATGGCTGTTTTAACTTCAGAAAAAGTCTATGAGAATATGTAGTAATTTGCCTTTTGGGGACCATTTGGCCAGAATTTTTTTCATGGCCCAAATATAGACTTGCTGACGTAACATCAGCAGTAGTCAATGAGAATGTGTAGTAAGTTGCAAATCGAGTGATCCCTGGCCAGAAATATTTTGATGATTTAAAATATGGACTACTCTATATGGCTGACGTAAAATTAGGAGTCCATGAGTTTATATATAAAAAATAAAATTGAATACAGAAATATTTTCAATGAGCCAAATACAGGCTTGCTGACGCAACATCAGAAGTAGTCAAGGAGGATGTGTAGAAAGTTATCGAATACTCCCTGGCCATAAATATGTCCATTTGGTCAAACATGGACAATACCATAAAAGTCATATACTCTTTGTTGCATTGCAATTCCTTCAAGAACTAACTCATTCCGTTGTCCATTGAAGAGCTGTGCAAGCAATCTACTGTGTCAGTGTATTGCACAAACGATCAAGTGTTGTGCATAGCACTTTTTTGCATTACAATGCATTCAAGAACGAACTCATTCCTTTTTGCGTTGAAGAGATTTGCAATGCAATTTGCTCTTGCAAATGCATTGCACATCCGATCAAGCGTTGTTAATTTAAAAATAAAATAAAAGTAATATGCACTTTTCCGTATTGCAATGCATTAAAGAAAGAAGTCATTCCGTAGTGCATTGAAAAGATGTACAAAGATGTGCATTGCATTGCACAAGCGTTGTCCATTGAAGAATAACATTTAAGTAATGCACTTTGTCGCATTGCAATGCATTCAAGGACTATTTCATTCCGTAGTGCTTTGAAAAGATGTACAAAGATGTGCATTGCATTGCACAAGCGTTGTGTATTGAAGAATAACATATAGGTAATAGCACTTTTTTGCATTGAAATGCCATCAAGAACGATTTCATTCCTTTTTGCGTTGAAGAATTTTGCAATGCAACTTGATCTTGCAGTAGCATTGCACATACGGACAAGCGTTGTTCATAGACATATGACATAAAAATTAATTGCACTTTGTTGCATTAAAATCCATTAAAGAACTAACTCATTCCTTACTACGTTGAAAAAATGTGCAATGCATTCTGCTGTTGCATTGCACATACGATCAAGCGTTGTGCACTGAAGATTAACATAAATAAATAGCACTTTTTGCTTTGCAATGCATGCAAGAATTAAATCATTCCTATGTGCCCTGAAATCTACACTTGCATAGCTTTTGCACATGCGATCAAGTGTTGTCCATTAAAGAAAAACACAATAGTCAAATGCACTTTTTTACATTGCAATGCATTAAAGAACTAACTCTTTACGTAGTGCATTGAAGATGCGCAGTGCAGCGTGCTGTTGTATTCTTGGACAAGTGTTGTGCATTGAAGAATAACATAATATGAACCTTGTTGCAGTACAATGCATTCAAGAACTAACTAATTACGTATTACGTTGAAGACATGTGCAATGCATTGCATTACACAAGCGTTGTGAATTGAAGAATAACATTTATTTAATATGCACTTTGTTGCATTGCAATGAACGAAAATCATTCCTTTATGCGTTGAAGAGATGTTCAATGCAGTTTTCTCTTGCATAGCATTGCACATACGATCAAGCGTTGTGCACTGAAGATTAACACAAGTAATAGCACTTGTTGCTTTGCAATGCATTCAAGAACGAATTCATTCCTTTTTGCGTTGCAGAATTTTGCAATGCAATCTGCTCTTGCAATGGCATTACACATACGAACAAGCGTTGTGCATAGACATATAACATAAAAGTAATGCACTTCCGCATTGCATTGCATTCTAGAACTAATTAATTCCTTTATGCGTTGAAGAGATGTTAAATGCAATCTGCTCTTGCATAGCATTGCACATACGATCAAGCATTGTGCATTGAAGAATAACAGAAATCATATGCACTTTGTTTTATTGCAATGCATTAAATAACTATCTCATTCCGTAGTGCATTGAAGAGATGTGCAATGCATTGCACAAGTGTTGTGCATTGAAGAATAACATATAAGTAATATGCACTTTGTTGCATTGTAATGCATTAAAGAACTAACTCATTCCGTACGTTGAAGAAATGTGCAATGCATTCTGCTGTTGCATAAGCATTGCACAAACGATCAAGTGTTGTGCATAGCACTTTTTTGCATTACAATGCATTCAAGAACGAACTCATTCCTTTTTGCGTTGAAGAGATTTGCAATGCAATTTGCTCTTGCAAATAGCATTGCACATCCGATCAAGCGTTGTTAATTTAAAAATAAAATAAAAGTAATATGCACTTTTCCGTATTGCAATGCATTAAAGAAAGAAGTCATTCCGTAGTGCATTGAAAAGATGTACAAAGATGTGCATTGCATTGCACAAGCGTTGTCCATTGAAGAATAACATATAGGTAATAGCACTTTTTTGCATTGAAATGCCATCAAGAACGATTTCATTCCTTTTTGCGTTGAAGAATTTTGCAATGCAACTTGATCTTGCAGTAGCATTGCACATACGGACAAGCGTTGTTCATAGACATATGACATAAAAATTAAATGCACTTTGTTGCATTAAAATCCATTAAATAACTAACTCATTCCTTACTACGTTGAAAAAATGTGCAATGCATTCTGCTGTTGCATTGCACATACGATCAAGCGTTGTGCACTGAAGATTAACATAAGTAAATAGCACTTTTTGCTTTGCAATGCATTCAAGAATTAAATCATTCCTATGTGCCCTGAAATCTACACTTGCATAGCTTTTGCACATGCGATCAAGTGTTGTCCATTAAAGAAAAACACAATAGTCAAATGCACTTTTTTACATTGCAATGCATTAAAGAACTAACTCTTTACGTAGTGCATTGAAGATGCGCAGTGCAGCGTGCTGTTGTATTCTTGCACAAGTGTTGTGCATTGAAGAATAACATAATATGAACCTTGTTGCAGTACAATGCATTCAAGAACTAACTAATTACGTATTACGTTGAAGACATGTGCAATGCATTGCATTACACAAGCGTTGTGAATTGAAGAATAACATTTATTTAATATGCACTTTGTTGCATTGCAATGAACGAAAATCATTCCTTTATGCGTTGAAGAGATGTTCAATGCAGTTTTCTCTTGCATAGCATTGCACATACGATCAAGCGTTGTGCACTGAAGATTAACACAAGTAATAGCACTTGTTGCTTTGCAATGCATTCAAGAACGAATTCATTCCTTTTTGCGTTGAAGAATTTTGCAATGCAATCTGCTCTTGCAATGGCATTACACATACGAACAAGCGTTGTGCATAGACATATAACATAAAAGTAATGCACTTCCGCATTGCATTGCATTCTAGAACTAATTAATTCCTTTATGCGTTGAAGAGATGTTAAATGCAATCTGCTCTTGCATAGCATTGCACATACGATCAAGCATTGTGCATTGAAGAATAACAGAAATCATATGCACTTTGTTTTATTGCAATGCATTAAATAACTATCTCATTCCGTAGTGCATTGAAGAGATGTGCAATGCATTGCACAAGTGTTGTGCATTGAAGAATAACATATAAGTAATATGCACTTTGTTGCATTGTAATGCATTAAAGAACTAACTCATTCCTTACGTTGAAGAAATGTGCAATGCATTCTGCTGTTGCATAAGCATTGCATATACGATCAAGCGTTGTGCACTGAAGATTGACATAAGTAAATAGCACTTGTTGCTTTGCAATGCATTCAAGAATTAAATCATTCCTTTGTGCCCTGAAATCTACACTTGCATAGCTTTGCACATGCGATCAAGCGTTGTGCATTAAAGAAAAACATAATAGTCAAATGCACTTTTTTGCATTGCAATGCATTAAAGAACTAACTCTTTACTTGGTGCATTGAAGAAAAGCGCAGTGCAGCGTGCTGTTGCATTCTTGCACAAGTGTTGAGCATTGAATAATAACATAAGTAATATGAACTTTTTTGCAGTACAATGCATTCAAGAACTAACTAATTACGTATTACGTTGAAGAAATGTGCAATGCATTCTGCTGTTGCATAAGCATTGCACATACGATCAAGCGTTGTGCACTGAAGATTGACATAAGTAAATAGCACTTGTTGCTTTGCAATGCATTCAAGAATTAAATCATTCCTTTGTGCCCTGAAATCTACACTTGCATAGCTTTGCACATGCGATCAAGCGTTGTGCATTAAAGAAAAACATAATAGTCAAATGCACTTTTTTGCATTGCAATGCATTAAAGAACTAACTCTTTACTTGGTGCATTGAAGAAAAGCGCAGTGCAGCGTGCTGTTGCATTCTTGCACAAGTGTTGAGCATTGAATAATAACATAAGTAATATGAACTTTTTTGCAGTACAATGCATTCAAGAACTAACTAATTACGTATTACGTTGAAGAGATGTGCAATGCAATCTGTTGTTGCATAGCATTGCACATACGATCAAGCGTTGTACATTGAAGGATAACAAAAATCACATGCACTCTTTTGCATTGCAACGCATTAAAGAACTAACTCGTTCCGTAGTTTATTGAAGAGATGTGCAATGCAGCATGCTGTTGCATTGCACAAGCGTTGTGCATTGAAGAAAACATTTATTTAATATGCACTTTGTTGCATTCCAATGAACGAAAATCATTCCTTTATGCGTTGAAGAGATGTTCAATGCAGTTTTCTCTTGCACAGCATTGCACATACGATCAAGCGTTAAGCACTGAAGATTAACACAAGTAATAGCACTTGTTGCTTTGCAATGCATTCAAGAACGAATTCATTCCTTTTTGCGTTGAAGAATTTTGCAATGCAATCTGCTCTTGCAATAGCATTACACATAAGAACAAGCGTTGTGCATAGACATAAAACATTAAAGTAATGCACTTCTGTATTGCAATGCATTCTAGAACTAATTAATTCCTTTATGCGTTGAAGAGATGTTAAATGCAATCTGCTCTTGCATAGCATTGCACATACGATCAATTATTGTGCATTGAAGAATAACAGAAATCATATGCACTTTGTTGCATTGCAATGCATTAAATAACTATCTCATTCCGTAGTGCATTGAAGAGATGTGCAATGCATTGCACAGGTGTTGTGCATTGAAGAATAACATATAAGTAATATGCACTTTGTTGCATTGTAATGTATTAAGTACTAACTCATTCCGTACTACGTTGAAGAAATGTGCAATGCATTCTGCTGTTGCATACGCATTGCACATACGATCAAGCGTTGTGCACTGAAGATTAACATACGTAAATAGCACTTGTTGCTTTGCAATGCATTCAAGAATTAAATCATTCCTTTGTGCCCTGAAATCTACATTTGCATAGCTTTGCACATGCGATCAAGCGTTGTGCATTAAAGAAAAACATAATAGTCAAATGCACTTTTTTGCATTGCAATGCATTAAAGAACTAACTCTTTACGTGGTGCATTGAAGAGATGCGCAGTGCAGCGTGCTGTTGCATTCTTGCACAAGTGTTGAGCATTGAATAATAACATAAGTAATATGAACTTTTTGCAGTACAATGCATTCAAGAACTAACTAATTACGTATTACGTTGAAGAGATGTGCAATGCAATCTGTTGTTGCATAGCATTGCACATACGATCAAGCGTCGTACATTGAAGAATAACAAAAATCACATTCACTTTTTTGCATTGCAATGCATTAAAGAACCAACTCGTTCCGTAGTTTATTGAAGAGATGTGCAATGCAGCAATGCTGTTGCATTGCATTGCACAAGCGTTGTACATTGAAGAATAACATTTATTTAATATGCACTTTGTTGCATTGCAATGAACGAAAATCATTCCTTTATGCGTTGAAGAGATGTTCAATTCAGTTTTCTCTTGCATAGCATTGCACATACGATCAAGCGTTGTGCACTGAAGATTAACACAAGTAATAGCACTTGTTGCTTTGCAATGCATTCAAGAACGAATTCATTCCTTTTTGCGTTGAAGAATTTTGCAATGCAATCTGCTCTTGCAATACACATACGAACAAGTGTTGTGCATATAACATAAAAGTAATATGCACTTCCGCAATGCAATGCATTCTAGAACTAATTAATTCCTTTATGCGTTGAAGAGATGTCTAATGCAATCTGCTCTTGCATAGCATTGCACATACGATCAAGCATTGTGCATTGAAGAATAACAAAAATCATATGCACTTTGTTGCATTGCAATGCATGAAAGAACTAACTCATTCCATACTACGTTTAAGAAATGTAATGCATTCTGCTGTTGCATTAGCATTGCACATACGATCAAGCGTTGTGCACTGAAGATTAACATAATTAAATAGCACTTGTTGCTTTGCAATGCATTCAAGAATTAAATCATTCTTTCGTGGCCTGAATCTACACTTGCATCTTTGCACATGCGATCAAGCGTTGTGCATTAAAGAAAAACATAATAGTCAAATGCACTTTTTTGCATTGCAATTAATTAAAGAACTAACTCGTTCCGTAGTTTATTGAAGAGATGTGCAATGCAGCATGCTGTTGCATTGGATTGCACAAGCGTTGTGCATTGAAGAATAACATTTATTTAATATGTACTTTGTTGCATTGCAATGAACGAAAAGCATTCCTTTATGCGTTGAAGAGATGTTCAATTAAGTTTTCTCTTGCATTGCATTGCACATACGATCAACCGTTGTGCACTGCAGATTAATATCACTTGTTGCTTTGCAATGCATTCAAGAATTAAATAATTCCTTCTGGCCCTGAAGAGATGTGCAATGCAAGCTGCTGTTGCATAGCAGTGCACATACGGTCAAGCGTTGTGTCTTGAAGAACTACGATTTCGAGTACTCTTTGGCCAGGAAATGGTAGGTCAGTAGGTCACAAATGGACTACTGCATGGCTAATGTAACATCAGATGGAATTAGTGATTAAGTTAATGTTCAAGAAAGCTTTGGCCAGAAAAATGTTATGTTATTTAAATATGGAGTATAGTTGATGTAACAGAAGTCAATCAGTATGTGTAGAATATTCAGGATATAGGACTCTTTAGCAGAAAAAATGTCCATCAACATCAGAAGGAGTCTATGGGTTTATATTATAAAAATATAAAAAGAATGTTCAATAGATCATATATGGAAAACTGTATGGCTGAATTAACATCAAAAGGATTCCCTATGTATAGAATGTTCAAGATCAGTACTCATTAGGAACACAAAGAGTTCATTAGGTCAAAAATTGTCTGATTTAACATCAGAAGGATGCAATGAGTGTGTACAAAATATTTAAGAGTATGTAGCAAAAGATGTTAAATCACATCATAGGGAGTCATTATGTATAGAATGTTAAAGATCAAGTACTTTTGGGCCAGAAATATATTCAGTAGGTCTTATATGGACTACTGGATCGTATGTGCAACGCTGGATCGTATGTGCAATGCAGTGCAACAGTAGATTGCATTGCACATATCTTCAAAGCACTACGGAATGAGTTCGTTCTTGAATGCATTGCAATGCAACAAAGTGCATTACTTAAATGTTATTCTTCAATGGACAACGCTTGTGCAATGCAATGCACATCTTTTTACATCTTTTCAATGCACTACGGAATGAGTTCTTTCTTTAATGCATTGCTATGCGGAAAAGTGCATATTACTTTTATTTTATTTTTCAATTCACAACGCTTGATCGTATGTGCAATGCTATTGCAAGAACAAATTGCATTGCAAATCTCTTCAACGCAAAAAGGAATGAGTTCGTTCTTGAATGCGTTGCAATGGAAAAAAGTGCTATTACCTATATGTTATTCTTCAATGCACAACACTTGATCGTTTGTGCAATACACTGACACAGTAGATTGCATTGCACATCTCTTCAATACACTACGGAATGAGTTAGTTCTTGAAGGAATTGCAATATATATATATAAACTCATTGAATCTTTACGTTACGTCAGCCATACAGTAGTCCATATCTATTGTACATATATCTAGCCAAAGGTTCCTCAAATGATTTTTGTTAACTATGTAAACTCGGAGACTCCTTCTGATGTGACGTAAGCAATACAGTAGTCCAAATTTGACCTATTGAACATATTTCTGTCCAAAGGGTCTTCAATTTTTTTTTATTATATATAAACTCATTGAAACCTAATGAATGTTACATAAGCCAGCCTATATTTGGCCCATTAAAATACTTCTGGCCAAAAGGTCCCCAAAAGGCAACTTACTTAATATTCTCAAATACTCTTTCTGATGTTACCTCAGCCATACAGTAGTCCGTATTTCACCTAATGAACATTTTTCTGTCCAAAGAGTACTCGATATTGAACTTTCTACACATTCTCATTGACTACTTCTGATGTTACGTCAGCCAGCCTTTGACCGAATGAACATTTATTTGGCCAAAGAGTACTTGATCTTGATTTATCTATACTTTCTTCATTAAATCCTTCTTAAGTCTCGTCGGCCATACAGTTTAGGCCATATTTGACCTACTGAAAAGACTTCTGGCCCAAGACTACTTGATCTTGAACTTTCTATACATAGTCATTGAGTCCTTTTGATGTTACGTCAGCCATACAGAAGTCTATATTGGATCTAATGAACTTGTTTCTGGTTAAAGAATCTTGAACTTTCTATAGGTCATTATCTCCTGATGTTATATGAGCCAGTCAGTAATACATATGTGACCTTTTGAACATATTTCCGGCCAAAGAGTCCTCAATCTTGAATTTTCTACACATAATTATTGGCTTCTTCTGATGTTTCATCAACCACCAGACAGTAGTCCATATTTGGCCTACTGAACAGATTTCTGGCCCAAGAGTTCTTGATCTTGAATTTGCTATACATACTCATTGAGTCCTTTTGATGTTATGTCAGCCATACAGAAGTCTATATTTGACCTTGTGAATATATTTCTTGCTAAAGAGTACTTGATATTGAACTTTCTATAGAACTGATTGACTCCCAGGGCCCGTTGCATTAACATAGTCTTTATGTTAAGACTGTGACTTAAGTGCTAGTATGACAAACTAGCGGTCAGTCAAGTGGTCTTCTTTTTTATTTTTTTTACTAAAAAAAAAAATATATTTTTTTTTTCTTAATTAAATTAGATCAATCTGTTTCTATGTAACTTACTTAAAACGGTTTTGAACATTCTTAAATAATTTTTTTATGGCTAACTCGTAAGACTAGACTTAGCAGTTTATGCATCTGACCCATGATGTTATATAAGCCGATTGTCTTATCGTACTGATTAGTAGTCCATATGTGACCTTTTGAACATCCAAACAGCCATCACCCATACAGAAATCCATATTTGACCAACTGAACATATTTCTGGCCAAAGAGTCCTCAATAATTTTTCACTTTCTATAAAACTCCTTGACTCCTGATGGAAACCAGATATATTGAACATATTTGAACATTGAACATATTTCCGACCAAAGAGTCCTCAATCTTGATACGTAGACCTTTATACGCATACTGATTGGCTTTTTCTGATGGTATATCAACCAGAGAGTCCATATTTCATATACTGAACATATATTTGGCCAAACAGTCTTCGTTCATGATCTTCTATACATTATCATAACTTCTGATGTTACGTCAGTCATTAAAAAAAGTACAAAATTGACCTAGTGAATATATTTCTGGCCAAAGGTTTGTCAAAAGGCAACATACTATATATTTTCATAGACTTTTTCTGATGTTACCTCAGTCGAATGGTAGTCCATATTTAACCTATAAACATATTTCAGGCCAAAGAGTACAATATCTTAAACATTCTCTGCATTCTCATTGACTCCTTCTAATGTTATAAAATAGTCCATATATGATCTATTAAACATATTTCTGGCCAAAGGGACTTCAACATCCATCCATCCATCCATCCATCTTCTTCCGCTTATCCGGGGCCGGGTCGCGGGGGGCAGCAGTCTAAGCAGAGATCCCAGATTTCCCTCTCTCTAGACACTTCCTCCAGCTCTTCGGGGAGGACACCGAGGCGTTCCCAGGCCAGCCGGGAGACATAGTCCCTCCAGTGTCCTAGGTCTTCCCTGGGGTCTCCTCCCAGTGTGACGTGAACAAAACCCCAAGATACTTCCCCAAGAAACTCCTCCACTTGAGGCAGGAACTCTCCACCAGCCTGAAGTGGGCAAGCCACCCTTTTCCGACTGAGGACCTCAATGGCCTCGGATTTGGAGGTGCTGATTCTCCACACTCAGCTGCAAACCGTCCCAGTGCATGCTGAAGGTCCTGGTCTGAAGGGGCCAACACGACAACTTAATCTGCAAAGAGCAGAGACGAAATCGTGTGGTCCCCAAACCTGACACCCTCCGGCCCCTAGCTGGCTGCGCCTAGAAATTCTGTCCATAAAAATTATGAACAGAAACGGCGACAAAGGGCAGCCCTGCCGGAGTCCAACATGCACCAGGAAGAAGTCTGACTTACTGCCGGCAATACGAACCAAGCTCTTGCTTCGGTCATACGGATAGCCCTTAGCAAACCGCACTGTTCCTCCTGAATCCGAGGTTCCACTATCGGCTGTATTCTCCTCTCTAGTACCCTGGCATAGACTTAAAAAGAGAGACCACCACCCCAGTCTGCCATCCCAGAGGCACAGTCCCCGATCCACCACGCGATGCTGCAGAGGCGTGTCAGCCAAGACAGCCCCACAACATCCAGAGACTTGAGGTATTCAGGGCGGATCTCATCTACCCCCGGTGCCTTGCTACCGAGGAGTTTCTTGACTTCAGCTACGGTGATGGACTTCACAACATGTTCTTTACTATATAACTTCATAGATTCCTTCTGATGTCAAATCATATTTTCATTTTTTTTTTCATATTTGACCCGCTGAACATATTTCTGCCAAAGAAATGATCTAGATCTTTCTATAAATTGTCATTGACTCCTTCTGATGTCACGTCAGTCCGTAATTGACCTAATAAACATATTTCTGGCCAAAGTGTTGTCAAATAGAACCATACTTTTTTTATTTGTCTTTTTTTACTGACTTTTTCTCATGTCAAGTCAGTCAGACAGTAGTCCATATGACCTGATGAACATTTATTTTGCCAAAGAATACTTGATCTTGAATTTTCTATACAAACTCATTAACTCCTGATGTTACATCAGCCGTTATAACGTTATATGTTATATCAGCCATGTTATAACGTACACAAGTCTGTAATTGACCTACTGTTTGACGGTTGTCAAAAGGCAACAAAATTCACATAGACTTTATTTGACTCATAATTGACCTACTGTACGTTCTTGAACATTCTTGAACATTCTTTACATAATGACTCCTTCTGATGTCAAGTCCATATTTAACCTGCTGAACATATTTTTTGGTAAAGAGTCAAGAATATCAAGAATTCATGTCAGGAAATATTTTCAGCAGGTCAAATATGGACTGCTGTCTGACTGATTTAACATCAGAAAGAGTCTATGAGAATATATAGTATGTTGCCTTTTGACGACCTTTTGGCCAGAAATATTTACAGTAGGTAAATTACGGACTTCTGTATGGCTGAGGTAACATTAGAAGTGGAAATATGTAGAAAGTTCAATATCGAGGACTTTTTGGCCATAAATATGCTCAGCAGGTCAAATGTGGACAAATCTCTGGCTGATTAAACATCAGAAGGAGTCTATGAGTTTATATGGTAAAAAAATATTTGAGTACCCTTTGAAAAAAAATCAAAGCATCAAAAGGAGTCATTATGTATAGAATGTTCAAGATCAAGTACTCTGGCCAAAAAAATGTCAATTTGGTCAAATATTTTCAGTACTACTGAAAAGTACTGTCTGGCTGATGTATTATCAGAAACAGTCAATGAGAATGAGCAGGAAGTTCAATATTGAGTACTCTTTGGACAGAAATATGTTAATTCATTCAAATTTGGACTACTATGTGGCTGATTTAACATCACAAAAAGTCTATGAGTATGTTACCGGCCAATAATATGTTCAGTAGGTCTATTTCGGACTTCTTCTGTACGGCTGATGTAACATCATCATGAGAATGTATAGAAAAATCAATATCCAGGACTCTTTGGCAGAAATATGTTCAGCAAGTCAAATATGGACTATGTCTGGCTGATTTAACATCAGAAGCAGGCAATAAGTACATACAAACTGTTTAAGATTGAGTACTGTTTGGCCAGAAATATGTTCAGTGGTTTAAATATGGGTTACAGTATGGCTGAGGTAACATGACAAGGTGTCTCTGAGTTTATATAGTATAAAATATTTTGAGGATCCTTAGGTCAGAGATATGTTGAATTGATCATATATGGACTATTGTATGATTGATGTAACTTCATAAGGACTCTTTGGCCAGAAATATGGTCAGCAGGTCAAATATGGACAACTCTCTGGCTGATTTAAATTCAGAAAGAGTCTATGAAAATATATTGTAAGTTACATTTTTGGGACCCTTTGGCCATAAATATTTTCAATGGGTCAAATACAGTCTGACGTATGTAACATCAAAAGCAGTCAATGAGAATGTGCAGAAAGTTCAATATCAAGTACTCTTGGGACAGAAATATGTACAGTAGGTCAAATATGGTCTGCTGAACGGCTGATTTAAAACCAGAAAGAGTCTATGAGAACATATAGAATATTTCCTTTTTACAAACTTTTTTTCAGTAATATGTTCAGTAGGTCTTTTACGGACTTCTGTACGACTGAAGAAACATCATAAGGAGTCAACTAGAATGTATAGAAAAATCAACATCCAGGACTATTTGGCAGAAATATGTTCAACAAGTCAATTATGGACTACTTTCTGGCTGATTTAACATCAGAAGAAGGCAATGCATATGTACAAAATGTTTAAGATAGATGTTTTTGTTTGGCCAGAAATATGTTCAGTAGTTTAATTATGGACTACAGTATGTCTGACGTAACATCAGAATGAGTCTATAGTAAAAAATATTTTGAGGAACCTTAGGCCAAACCTTAGGTTAACCATAGGTCTTGTATGGACTATTGAATGACTGACTTAAATTCAGAAGTATTCAATGAAAGTAGAAAGTTCAAAATTGATGGTCAACAGGTCATATAAGGACAACTCTCTGGCTGATTTAACATCAGAAAGAGTCTATGAGAATATATGGTGAGGTACATTTTGGGGACCCTTTGGCAAGAAATATTTTAAATGGGTCAAATATAGGCTGTCTGAAGAAACATCAGAAGTAGAATGAATGTGTCATCAGAAGGAATGAGTAAAAAGTTCAATATCGAGGACCCTTTGAATAAAGATATGTTCAATAGATCAGATATGGAAAACTGTCTTGCTGATTTAACATCATAAGGATGCAATGAGTGAGTACAAAATATTTAAGATCAAAGAATATGTAAAATAAGATTTTTAATCACATCAGAGGGAGTCATTATGTATAGAATGTTAAAGATCAAGTACTTTTGGACCAGAAATACATTCAGTAGGTCTTATATGGACTACTCATTGGCTGATTTAACATCAGAAAATGTCTATGAGAATTAATGGTAAAATACCTTTTAGGGACCCTTTGGGCGGAAATATTTTCAAAGGGTCAAGTACGGGCCAGAGATATGAAAAATCAGTTATGATCAGATATTATTTAAAATCAGAAGTCAATCAGATATTACATCAATCATACAAAAGTCCATATCTGATCTATATTTCTCTGTCCAAAGGGTCCTCAAAAGGTTTTTTATAATATAAACCCATAGACTCCTTCTGATGTTGAATCAGCCAGACAGTAGTCCATATTTGACCTGATGGACATTTTTTGTATGCAAAAAAGTGCATAAGATTTTTGTTTTTCTTCAATGCACAACGCTTGATCTTCAGAGCAAAACGCTTGATCTCATATGTGCAATGCTTATGCAACAGTAGAACGTATTGCACATCTCTTCAATGTAGCACGGAATGAGTTAGTTCTTTAATGCATTGCAATGCAACAAGAGCATATTACTTATATGTTATTATTCAATACACAACGCTAGTGCAATGCAATGCATCAGCACACTGCATGGCACATATCTTCAATGCACTACTGAACGATTTAGTTCTTTAATGTATTGCAATGCGGAAAAGTGCAAATTACTTTTATGTTGTTTTTCAATGCACAACACTTGATCGTATGTGCAAAGCTATGCACCAGCAAATTGCATTGCAAATCTCTTCTATTTACTATTAACTATATGTTATTCTTCAATGCACAACGTTTGATTGTCTGAGCAATACACTGCAAAAGTAGATTGCATTTCACATCTCTTCAACGCACTACGGAATGAGTTAGTTCTTGAATGCATTGCAATACAACAAAGTGCATATTACTTATATGTTATTCTTCAACGCGCAACGCTTGTGCGATGCAATACAACAGCATACTGCATTGTACATCTCTTCAATGCACTACGGAACGATTTAGTTCTTGAATGCATTGCAATGCAACAAAGTACATATTACTTATATGTTATTCTAATGCAAAACGCCTCGGTTACGACTGTAACCTCGGTTCCCTGAAGAGGGAACGAGACGTTGCGTCGATTGACGCTAAGGGAACGCTTTGCGTGATGATGTATTGAAGCATATGTAAAATCAGTCCAATGGTGTGACGGAACGTCAGAGGCGGGTGACATCATGAACCAGGAAACTATAAAACCTGCCCAAAACAAAGCAGCGTCAGCTTCGTAAGGTCTGAGCAAGTAGCTTACAGGCACGTAGGAGATATGGCAGGTGACGCAACGTCTCGTTCCCTCTTCAGGGAACCGAGGTTACAGTCGTAACCGAGGCATTCCCTTTCAAGGGAACTCGCGTTGCGTCGATTGACGCTAAGGGAACGTCTATACCAACGCCACCATAGCGAGAAGTGCCTGTCCAGTGTGAAATGAAGGCGAGCAGCACTAGGACGAGAGCACTCGGGACCCTGGTGTAGAGTCCAAGTCCAGAGAATAGAACCTGACGAATGTGTGAGGTGAGGACCAGCCTGCCGCATCACAGACGTCTTGAAGAGGTACTCCAGACAATAAGGCGTTAGAGGCCGCCATACTCCTAGTTGAGTGAGACCGCACCAACATGGGTGATGGTAGTCCGGTCGACTCATAAGCAAGTGAGATAGTCTCGACCACCCACTTGCTCATTCTTTGCTTAGATGCTGGTGACCCCTTATTAGGGGGTCCAAAACAGACAAAGAGTTGTTCGGATTTACGCCACAGGGCAGCTCTGTGGACGTAAGCATCTAACGCCCTAACCGGGCACAGCAAATTGTGCTTTACCTGGTCCGCATCCTGGAAGGGAGGAGGACAGAAGGCCTGCAGCACTATAGATCGGGCCACATTAGTGGGGACCTTGGGAACATAACCCGGCCTAGGATGAAGGAATGCTTTAACCATGCCGGGCGCAAATTCCAAGCACGAGGGTGCAACCGACAGAGCCTGGAGATCTCCTATTCTCTTCAAAGATGAAATAGCGAGGAGGAACAGCGTTTTTAAAGTAAGAAACCTGGCTGGAACCTCTTTCAAGGGCTCAAAGGGAGCCTGGGAAAGACCTTGGAGGACGAGAGCCAGGTCCCAGGTCGGGACCCTCGTGCATGCAGCAGGCCTCAGCCTCAACGTGCCACGGAGGAAACGAGATACTAAGGGGTCTTTACCCACAGACATTCCACCCAAAGGAATGTGGTAAGCACCTATGGCCGCCACATAAACTTTCAACGTGGACGGGGATAGACCTGCAGTGAACCGCTCCTGCAGAAACTCCAGCACTGTACCAACCGGGCAGTTAACTGGGTTTAGCTGACGGTCACTACACCATGAAGCGAAAACCTTCCACTTCAGGGCATAAAGTTTCCTCGTGGAGGGAGCTCTGGATTGTAGAATGGTCTCCACAACCTCGGTTGAGAGACCTGACTCTATGAGCTGGGCCCCCTCAGAGGCCAAGCCCACAGGTTCCACAGTTCGGGACGAGGATGAAATATCGAGCCCTCTGCTTGAGACAGTAGATCTCTTCTGACGGGGAGCTCCAGAGGAGGCCTGTTGAGAAGAGACACTAGATCCGCAAACCATACTCTGCCCGGCCACCGCGGGGCTATAAGAAGCAGGCGCAGATGGTCCCTGCGAACTCTCTCCAGAACTCCCGGGAGCAGAGCAATCGGGGGAAATGCATACAGACGTAGCCTCGGCCACGTCTGTACCATCGCATCCAGTCCGAGAGGAGCTGGATGCGTGAGGGAGAACCAGAGTGGACAGTGAGACGTCTCTCGAGACGCAAACAAATCCACTTGTGCTTGGCCGAACTCCCTCCATATCAACTCCACCACCTCGGGGTGGAGCCTCCATTCCCCGGGCCTCGGCCCCTGTCTCGACAGGATGTCTGCTCCTATGTTCTGGGCCCCCGGGATGTAAGCTGCTCTGAGTGATAGCAACTTGCCCTGGGACCACAAGAGGATCTGGTGCGCTAGTTTGCATAGTGGGCGTGAACGCAAACCCCCTTGATGATTTATATAGGCAACCACCGACGTATTGTCTGTGTGGACTAACATATGGTGGCCCCTGAGGTCTGGGAGGAAGTTCTTGAGAGCAAGAAACACGGCCATCATCTCCAGGCGATTGATATGCCAAGAGAGATGATGGTCCCCCCACAGACCCTGAGCCGAGCGTCCCTCCAGTATCGCTCCCCAGCCCGTGAGGGAGGCATCTGTCGTTAGCATCCTGCGACGACAAGAAGCTCCCAACACGGGGCCCTGGGACAGGAACCAAGGTTTCTTCCACATAACCAAGGCACGTAGGCAACGCCGCGTAACCTTGATCATGCGAAAGGGGTTGCCCCTCGGGGAAAACCCTTTGGTCCTGAGCCACCACTGCAAGGGTCTCATGTACAGCAGGCCAAAAGTTATCACGTTGGACGCTGCTGCCATCAAACCCAACAGTCTCTGAAACTGTTTCACAGTGAGTGACTGGCCTAGCTTTATCCTCTTTACGGCTGACAGAATGGACTCTATGCGTGCCGGAGACAGGCGCGCCCGCATCGACATAGAATCCCATACTACCCCTAGATAAGTGGTTCTCTGTAATGGAGAAAGCACACTCTTCTTGGCGTTTAGCCGTAACCCCAGCTCTCTCATGTGGGCGAGGACGACATCTCGATGCCGAATCGCCAACTGGTGCGACTGAGCTAAAATCAACCAATCGTCGATGTAGTTCAGTATGCGAATACCCTGCAGACGCAGTGGCGCCAGAGCTGCATCTACGCATTTCGTGAAAGTGCGGGGTGATAGTGCTAGGCCAAACGGAAGAACTCGATATTGGTATGCTTTGCCCCCGAAAGCAAACCTCAGGAACTTCCTGTGATACGGAAGGATGGAAATATGGAAGTATGCGTCCTTGAGATCTATTGTGACAAACCAGTCCTCGGATCTGATCTGTGGCACGATTTGTCTCAGAGTCAACATTTTGAATTTCAGCTGCATGACTGACTCGTTCAGAACTCTTAGATCCAAAATGGGACGCAACCCCCCATCCTTCTTCGGAACGATGAAGTATCGGCTGTAAAACCCGGTGTCCCTGCTGGAGGGAGGTACATATTCTATGGCCCCCTTTTCCAACAGGTTCTTTACTTCTTGTTCCATTACCAGAACCTGGAGACTGCTCTAGGACCCTCCTCGGAGGGGGCAAGCATCCCAGGGCCACTACGTTTCCGGGTGGCATCTGAGATATGTGCTCGCTGGAGACCACTGCGCCCTGTAACACACGAGGTGGCAGGGTTAGCATAACGGTCCCCTGAGGGCACCGAAGAGAGACGGGCACCGTGTAATGAGGTGTTAACCGCTCTACTTCGGGGGGGAACTGCCCTCGATGGCCTGCGCCCTCGGACGTCAGGACCTTTTCTTTGCAGCCTTCTTTGAAATAATGACGGTCCTCAGATCCGTCTTACCCCTGGAAGGCTGCTGCTGAGCGCGCCCCCTTTGTCCCCAGTCTTTTTGTGGGGGAGCAAGGGAGGCCACGCTCTGCTTTTGAGTGTCACAGTGTGAGGAGCTGGCTTTAGATGTTTGGGGCTGCTCCCGCTCAGCAGCTCCGGAGACATGAGTTCGGCGAGGGAGAAGCTTTTGAAAAGCAGCCGCTTGTTTGGCTGACTCCTGGAACCTCTCGACGACCGAATTTACTGCGTCGCCGAAGAGGCCAGAAGAAGAGATGGGAGCATCCATTAAAAAATGTTTATCTTTTTCTTTAATGTTGCTTAAATTCAGCCAGAGATGCCTCTCAGTGGCCACCAGGGCTGCCATAGACCGGCCGATAGATTTAGCCGTCTCCTTAGCGGCCCTGAGAGACAAATCTGTGGCCCGACGCAGTTCGCAAACAGCGTTCGACAGTCTTCGGGCCGAAGAAACCGCAGCGCGTGCTTCCGAACCCTGATACAATGCACTAGATCTGTCAGGTGAAGGCAGAGATAAGGCAGGGCCCGTCTCTAACCCCGCTGACAGATCCATTTGCGAACCCCAAGTCTGAAGCCTTCGCAGTGCCTCAGCAGCTGCGGGACCTGAGCCTTGGGGAACGCGAGCCTGGGCGTCCTCGCTAAAGAACGCCAGGCGGGATCGGAGCGTCCGTAATGGAAGCACTTCACAGTGCTCACAGCCAGCGCCCTCGAGCGCTGACCGTTGCATGCTCCTCTCCCAAACAATCAACACAAAGAGTGTGCGTGTCCCCACCCGTTAAATAACGTGGGCAGGGATGCACACACGCTCTGAACTGTTGCTTGCTCGCCATGCTGAATAATATATATATATATAACAGACAACACCAAATATAACAGACAGTTTCACATATAGCGCTTGTGAAGACACAGAAGCTGACGCTGCTTTGTTTTGGGCAGGTTTTATAGTTTCCTGGTTCATGACGTCACCCGCCTCTGACGTTCCGTCACACCATTGGACTTGCTTGTGCAATGGAATGCAACAGCACGCTGCATTGCACATCTTTTCAATGCACTACGGAATGAGTTAGTTATTTTCTTACAATGCAAAAATGTGCATAGGATTTTTGTAATACTTCAATGCACAAAGTTTGATCTTAATCTATGGAAGAGCAGATTGCATTGCACATCTCTTCAATGCACTAAGGATTGAATAAGTTTTTGAAATCACTGCAATGCTACACAATGCATATGGCTTTGTTATTCTTTAATGCACAACGCTTATGTGCAATGCACTTAAACAGTAGATTGCATTGCACATCTCTTCAATGCACTTAGGTAGTTCTTAGAGTTAGTTCTTTAGGCTTTGCAATGCAACAAAGAGCATATGACTGTGATGACTGTGACATATGACTGTGACATATGACAACAAAGAGCATATGATGTTATTGTCCATGTTTGACCTAATGGATATACTTCTTGCCAGAGAGTATTCGATATTGAACTTTCTACACATTCTCCTTTACTAGGTCAGTAGGTCATAAATGGACTAATGTAAAATCAGATGGAATCAATGTATATGTTAATGTTCAAGGAAGCTTTGGCCAGAAATATGTTATGTTAATATGGAGTATGTATAGCTGATGTAACATCAGAAGAAGTCAATCAGTATTTTACATTAGTCCATTTATGACCTACTGACCTACCATTTTCTGGCCAAAGAGTACTCAACATTGAACTTTTTACTCATTCTTATTAACTACTTCTGATGTTGTCAGCCAGTCTTTAGTTGACCCATTTCAAATATTTCTGCCCAAAAGTACCTCAAAGATAAAATTACTATGTATAGTAGAATTGAAAAGTATTTTACATCAGCCAGACAGTAGTCCATATTTGACCTATTGAACATTTCTGGAACAAGAATCATAACTTTTTCTTTACAATTTGACTCCTTCTGTTGTTACATCAGCTAGACAGTAAACCATATTTGACTTACTAAATGTATTTCTCGTCAAAGTTTGCTCAAACTTCAGCATCGCAGGATCTGACCTACTGAACACATTTCTGACCCAAGCGTCATCACTTTTACACTGCATTGCACAATGTACCATTTTCTGAGCTTATATTCTATTCTACACCGTTTGATCATGTTCAATGCAATGCAGCAGCATATAAATTAATCTCTTGGTTACACAAGAGAATGAGTCAATTGCATTTTAAAGCAATGCTCATATTATCTTTTCTCGTCAACTATACAAATTTAAATTGTATAATAAGTAAACAGCTAATGCAATGATTTTCCTTCATGCACAAATTAATTAAATTAAAGTTAGTTGTAGTATGCAATGCAATGCGAAATTACATTGTCATGTGTCAAATGTTATCTTTTCATTTCACAGAGTAAGACGTTAAATCTGTTTATGTTATGCAATTCTGTTATATTTTAATATCGAAATGATTTAGATCTTGTAGGCATTGCAATGCAAAAGGTTATAGCGTAAATATTATTCCTCAGTGAACAACGTAAGATCGTGTGTGCAATGCAATGCAAAGCAGAGTTAGTTCTTGTATGCATAGAAAATTGATTAATAGTCGTCAGTAAAATAATTATTAAGTTGTATGCAATGCAATGCGAACAAATAAGTTGTGGAGTTGTGGAGTTACAACAGCTAATCAAATGATTTCCTTTATACACAAATGTAAACGGTTAGTTGAAGTACATATGCACATATGGTATGTGTTGTCTTTTAATCGCACAGAAGAATAAGTTTATACATCTAAATAGATATAAGTACGCATGCACAAGTTAAAAGACCTTTTATGCAATGCAATGAAACAACATAAAATGTTATCTCTTCAATACACTACGGAATGAGTTAGTTCTTGAATGCATTGTAATGCGACAAAGTACTTGTTATTCTTCAGTGCACAACGCTTGCATTGCACATCTCTTTGTTGTACAAAGGAACACAAATGTTACCTCTACACACGCATAGGAATGAGTTAGTTCTTTGCATGTCAATGCAACAAAGTGTAACTTTTAACATCAATGCACAAAGCTTGATCGTAAGTGCAATTCTATACAAGAGCAGATTGCATTGCAAGAGCAGATTGCATTGCACATCTCTTTAACGCACTACGGAATGAGTTAGTGCTTGAATGCATTGCAATGCAACAAAGTGCATCTTATATGTTATTCTTCAATGCCCAACGCTTGATCGTATGTGCAATTCTATGCAACGGCAGATTGCATCGCACATCTCTTCAACGCAGTACGGAACGAGTTGGTTCTTGAATGCATTGCAATGCAACAAAGTGCATATGAATTTTGTTATTCTTCAATGCACAACGCTTGAGCGTATGTGCAATGCTATGCAAGAGCACATTGCATTGCACATCTCTTCAACGCATAAAGGAACGAGTTAGATCTTGAACTGTATTACTTATATGTTATTAGTAACAAGCAACGCTTGTGCAATGCAATGCAACAGCACGCTGCTTGCACATCTCTTCAATGCACTACGGAATGATTTAGTTCTTGAATGTGTTGCAATCAACAAAGTGCATATGACTTTAATGTTATTCTTCAATTTACAACGCTTGAGCGTATGTGCAATGCTATGCAAGAGCACATTGCATTGCACATCTCTTCAACGCATAAAGGAATAAGTTCTTGAATATATTGCAGTGCAACAAAGAGCATATGACTCAAATGTTATTATTCAATGCACAATGCTTGATCGTTTGTGCAATGCAATGCAACAGCACGCTGCTTGCACATCTCTTCAATGCACTATGGAATGAGTTCTTCAATGCATTGCATTTCAACAAAGTGCATATTACTTATACGTTATTCTTCAATGCCCAACGCGTGTGCAATGCAATGCAACAACACGCTACATTGCACATCTCTTCAATGCACTACGGAATGAGTTAGTTCTTTAATACATTGCAATGCAAAAAAGTGCATATGAGTTTTGTTATTCCTCAATGCATAACGCTTGATCGTATGTGTAATGCTATGCAAGAGCAGATTGCATTGCACATCTCTTCAACGCATAAAGGAATAAGTTCTTGAATATATTGCAGTGCAACAAAGAGCATATGACTCAAATGTTATTATTCAACGCACAATGCTTGATCGTTTGTGCAATGCTATGCAAGAGCAGATTGCATTGCACATCTCGTCAAAGCACTACGGAATGAGTTAGTTCTTTAATGCATTGCAATGCAAAAAAGTGCATTTGATTTTTGTTATCCTTCAGTGCACAACGCTTGATCGTATGTGCAAAGCTCATGCAAGCGCAGATCATTGCACATTTCTTCAACGCATAAAGGAATAAGTGCTTATTGCAATGCAACAAAGAGCATATTACTTAAATGTTATTATTCAATGCACAATGCTTGATCGTTTGTGCAATGCTAAGAGCAGATTGCATTGCACATCTCTTCAATGCAATACGGAATGAGTTAGTTCTTGAATGCATTGCAATGCAAAAAAGTGTATATGACTTTTATGTTATTCTTCAATCTTGATCGTTAAGAGCATATGTCAATATATATAGAAAGTTCAAGTTTCGAGTACTCTTTGGCCAGAAATATGTTTGGTAGTTCAAATTGTGACTGCCGTCTGGCTGATAGTTATATAGTTATAGTAGAAGAAATCATTCTGAATGTATAGTTAAATCTTTAAGCAATCTTTGGCCAAAATATGTTTAGCAGGTCACATATGGACTTGTCAGAATAGGATTCTGAGAATGTATGGAAAGCGCGTCACAGCATACAACTACTAATTGATTCCATTTTGTATTGAAGAGATGAGAAGATGTGAGCTGTTGCATTACAATGCAAACCAGAACTAACTCATTCCAATAAGCATTTAAGTATAAGCATAGTGCTGCTGCATTTGATTGCACAGAGGATTAAGTTTAAATATTTAATGCAATGAAAACACAGTGCATTGCTTTGCATAACTAACTATTCAATTGTGTGTGGAAGGAAAATCATTGCATTAGCTTTTTGCTTTAAAATGTACACTCATTATGAATAAGTAACTCATTCCGCTGTGCAACGACGCGATAACATTTTGCTGTTGCATTGCATTGCACAAACGATTACACATTGAAGAATAACATATAAGCTAATCATTACTCTATAAAATGAAGACATAACATATGTGCTTTCGCTTTACCATTCTAACATTTTCTAACATTTGTGTATTACATGGAAATCATTGAAATACCTATTCAATTGCAATGCATACAATAGCAAACCCATTTGTGTAACGAAGCGATTTGCATGATCATTTGCATTTTTTTATTTGCATTGTGCACAAGCGATCTAACATTGTTCTTTAAATAATAATATATAAGCTATGCACTTATAACTAACTTATAACTAACTCATTGCGTCACTTGATCCTCTGAGGAGATCAAATTTGTGCTGTTTCATTGCATTGCACAAAAACTATTCCTCAATGAAAACCACAACTTATGTTATTTCGCATTAAATTGCATACTAAAACAAACGTATTCATTTTTGAATTGAAGGGAATTATCGCATTAGCTCTTGCATTACAATGCATAGAATAATTACCTCATAACTCCTGTGCAACGAAGAGATAATATAGGTGTTGCATTAGATCGTTTGTGCAATGCAATGCAAAAGCACATTTACCATACAGCATAATTGAGTCAGAAGACTGAAGTGAGGTTGAAATAAGATCAGATCCAGATAGATTACAGTTTTTTTTATTCGCTTTGGTACTATTTTCACAAGGTGTACATTTTCAAAACTCTTAGTGCTAATATCACAACAGATCATCAAAAGTGCACTTTTTTCAAACATTTCAGCATGTTTTCAATTGTGTTAGTACAATTCACAAAATCATAAAGTATCCTTTTCACAACACAAAATAAGTGTTTCATCTACATAAATGTTTCATTCACAGTAACTGCCTTTCATAAAGCTATTATTATCAAACTTTTGATTTGCATCTCCTTTTGTTCAGTTTAATACATTTGTCTATTATTTAATCCAACTGATCTGGTAACACTTTATTTTGATGGTCCCTTTTGAACATTCTGGTGACTATAAGTAACTTTGCAACTATATGTCAACTAATTCTCATTAGAGTATTAGTGTACTGTCTGCTTAAGATCTGATAACTCTTTATTGTGATGGTCCTCCAACAGACAGTCTACTGACTATAAGTAACTACGCAACTACATGTCAACTTATTTTAACCCTAACCCTACCAGTCTATTAATACTCTACTAACACTCTAATGAGAGTTATTAGACATGTAGGTGCAATGTTACTTATAGTCAACAGAATTTGTTAAAGGGACCATCCAAATGAAGTGAAACCACTAATCCTAATGGTTAATCAATGAATCATTTGATACACTTATAGATTTCTATAGATATTGATTCTATATACAGTTTCTATAGAACTTGTTTGCAATTTCCGATATGGATAACCAAATGTAATGAATTCTTTTTACACAAGTGATCTATAGATAATAACCACCACTATGTTCAAAGTGTGTGTGTGTGTGAGAGAGATAGAGAGAAAATTGCCATTTGTGAAAACACTGTAAAGCAAAATAGAGTATAATGGAGAGGAAATGGTCAATGACTGTAATAATACATTAGATTGATTGGAGATGCATCAGTAGAAGGGAGACAGATGGCATCAAATACAACATTTTACATTACAGTATGTATGCCATGTGATACTGTAAACAGATTACCATGGTAGAGACTGCCACATTACTGTAACTCAACCTTCATCTGTAAAGGGGCAGTGGCTCAGTGGTTCATGTAGGTTGTCTACAAACCGGAAGGTTGGTGGTTCAATCCCCGGTTCCATCTGACCAAGTGTCCATGGTGTCCATGAGCAAGACACCTAACCCCCGCTGCTCCCGACGAGCTGGATGGCGCCTTGCATGGCTGCCGTCGCCCGTCGGTGTATGAGTGAGAGAGTGAATGGGTGAATGCGAGGCAAAATGTAAAGCACCATTGGGTCTGTGAAAGCGCTATATAAATGCAGTCCATTTAAAGGTCCACTACAGTATAGATTCAGTCAAATGGTATAGAGTGAAATCATTTACTGTATTGCCAGCAAACTCTGTTCTAGCACAGAACCTCATGGCTGTGTCATACTTCACACAGCTTTTGATAACTCACTGCAGATACTATTACAAACATCATGGATTCAATTACATAAGTTAGGTAATGCATGTGTATTTTCTAATGTGGCAACTGTAGCCTGTATTACTATAATTATGTCAGGAACAAGGGTGATTTGAAACATGTATCCTGCATTGTTTGCTGTTGAATGAACTGATTGTTAAAAGTACTAAATTGAAAGAAGATCATAATGTTGTGTTTCTGTGATTAAACCAAACGTTTTCATTACATATTACAATAATCTTGTGTTTGAAACAATGATTATGTGGACTGAAAAATGTATAACTGTAATGAAAGCATGGGATCATGTTTTGAAAGAATGACTAGCTGCGTTACAAGTGTGACCAGTTTGGATTTTTGTACTAAGAGTTTTGAAAATGTACACCTTTCTTGTGAAAATAGTGTCAAAGCGAATAAAAAAAACTGTAATCCCAGATCAAAATGCAGGCATTACTGAGTGAAGCTGAAGCATGTTTACCATGCCAAGTCATCCCTTATAATACCTGAATAATGTGAATGGAATTCAAACTTTTATTGTGCAGTGGTGAGCCACCATCACATTAAACTAAAACTAACACTAAAACCATCAAGTAACTGATGATAAGGTTTTGAATTGACAAAATCTTCAATTACTACATAAGCCAATATATAACACAAAACACTCTTTAAAGTAGGGCTACTCAGATCATTCTTAAGAGAGGCATGAAAACAATGAAAAAACTGCACGACAACAGCCTATTTTAAAACAAATTAACCCATTAATATAATTAATGCTGTACCTTAGTACTATAACAAATCAAAGATGGATCACTTGTAGTAGTTTAATTTAGAATGATCATTAGCTCAGGTGTTTCTTATTATCTCTCTGGTCCATCAATAGCAGGTGTACTAAGGACTCTTAATAAAACAGTGTATGTGTGTTTCAAGTGCTCAATAATGGCAGCTTTACAAAGAATCTTACAGTTTGAGCGCAGAAGGCGACGCAGAACTCACTCAGTGTATATAAATGCTTACATAAGGACAAATTTGACCCCCCTTGACATCAATGATGCCATCTTAAGAAAATTCCAGCTTCCAAGGACCAATATCCTTGAATTACTACGAATAGTACGTAAAATACTACGACCTTCAGAGGGCAACAAGAAGAAACTATGCCTTAAGTCCAGCTGTGCAGTTGTTAGCTACACTGCGTTATCATGCTGTTGGATGTTTTATGGAGGTGGTGGGTGGTGGCCTGCATTGGGGCTCAGCAAGTCTTCAGTCAGCAAAACTGTGACAGACAGACAGAAGGTTGCTGCTTTACTTTTGCTTTTTCCAAAACTCCTGAAGAAATCCAGCTAGCCAATCAACATCCCCAGAGTGATTGGCATCATTCATGGCACCCTTATCCCAGTGTCAAGCCCTGTGATAAATGAGCCCTTGTACATTTGCAGGAAGGGCTATCCAGCCATGAATGTTCAAGCAGTGTGTTATCACCAGGGGATGTTCACTGACATTGTGGCAAAATGGCCTGGAAGCAGATATGTCTCTAATGTATGGGCCAATTCTGCAATTTGCCAGATGGCTGAAGTGGCTTTGGTGTTAGCTGGCTGCTGGGAGACAGTGGATATCCTCTTCACTCATACCTCTTGACACCTGTGCAGTATCCAGACACCATTGCAGAGGAAAGGTTTAATCAGGCCCATGGAAGAACACGCTCTATAGTGGAGAGGACTGTGGAAACAACTTTTCTCTGCATCAGCAAGTCCAGCGGTGGCCTGAAGCTGAACCCCTCCAAAAGCTGTTCTGTTATTGTGCTTACTGCAATTCTCCACAACATTGTTGTCAGGGAAAATGTCCAGCTTCTTGAGGAGGAAGAGGGTCACGTTGTTGCTGATGGTGAGGAAGATTCTGCTTCTGATGATGATGATGATCCTTAGAATCCACATCAAGGCAGAATGCATATCCTGCAGGAGCAGAAGTCAGAGAACTTTTCATTCAGGATATGTTTGGTTAGTAGGCTCATATTTTACAGTAAACTGTATTTTCTATTATTTATTTAATGTAATCTGACTTAATAAATATTTTGTTTATTTGTGTTTCCCTCCTTCAGACTTCATTGAAATACTTTTGCAAACAATAAATATGTATTTGTTTCTAATAAAGCGAGAATAAATTAGAATATAGCTGCGAGCAGCGATTGCGGGCCCAAGCCGGTGGCACCGCCTTTACCTAAAGGCACCGGGGTGGTGGTGCCGCCAGCTTTGGCCCTTCATCGCTATGAAGTGTGCCAATTGGGACAGGGCCTATGATCGTGAACCACAATAGCCACATATATGAGATCATTTAAATTTAGAATAATTTTTAGGTCAATATGTTTTGCAGCACTTAAATGTGTAAATCCAGAAGCCCAGTATTTATCTGCAGGTCTTTGTCCTTTGCCTGTCAGCCTGGTTTGTCTCTGCCTTTTCTGTTCTGCCCTGTTTGCCAGTGGTTTTCAAACCCTGGGTCGCGACCCTCGAGTGGGTCGCGAGAATTAAAAAATGGGTCGCCAGTGATTTAAAAAATTTCTAAATATTTTTTTTTTCGTTTAATAATATTAATATTATTAATAATAGCTTTGATTAGAAGTACACTAAAAAAAAAAACATTCATTACCGACTGACCGACCTAACTCGTAGCCCTAGGCAACACAAAACAAAACAAAAAACCTTGTGCGCAGTGTTGTTGCGGCCATTTTATTTTATTTTCCCATGAGATGAAAATATTTGGTACCGTGAAATGAGTAGCCCGTAATTAATTTATTTTATGCTGAACATGAGCAAACCAAAGTCAAACGTGAGTGAAGTTGCTACAAAGCCTATAATCAAGTAGTTTACCATCAAATACATCGCGAATGTTGAAACATTTTGATTCTAATGAGAGTACGTGAGCATAATGCCCCTTACTTTTACTTTCGCTTTCAATTATTTCGGTTAAAAATCCTGTATGTAGGCCTATAGCTTGATCAAATTATTTCAGAATCAACTTTGCGTTCCAATCGCGTCAAGGATCAGCAAGTGCACGTGCATCATCAGAAGTGGTTAAAAAAGTGCTGAGTTGATTTTGTTCTGCGCACAAGCCTATGGGTCGCTCAAAAAAAAAGAAAAAAAGAGGGTCCCTCTTGAAAAAGTTTGAAAACCACTGCTGTTTGCCATTGTTCACCCTGCCTGTCTTGACCATTCTTAATAAAAAGCTGCAAATGGATTCCCCTGGCCAGCCTTACCCTGCCTCCATACAACACACATACTGCATCCGCTCGCTATCTGCCGAACGCCTCTGGTAGTTCCGCTTCAGCACTGATGATGTTGTAGGAATAGTACGCTCTGGTTGGTCTGGATTATTAGGAAATTTTTATTTTATACAGAAATAAGTTATTTATAATTCAGATGATATATATATATATATATATATATATATATATATATATAAGACACAGAGAATATTACTTGCCTTACCTGATTAGAAAAATGAAAAAAAGTTAAAATTAAAAATAACAAGGGAATCACTAAACCGAGAGAATTATTCTGATTTGATGATACACTCAAAATATTACACAAAGCAATCCTTTAAATTTAATGATATTCAGAACAGAACAAGAATTTAAAAAAAACTATAAACAAGAAGTAACCGAAATAATGTAAAGCGAAAGTGAAAGTAAGTGGTGTTGGGCTCACGTAACTCTCTCATTAGAATCAAACTGTTTCAACATTTGCGATGTATTTGGATGCCAAACTATTCTTTATTATAGGCTTTGTACTTCACTCACGTTCCAATATATGTGTGCGTGTGTGTGTGTATGTGTGCGTGTGTGTGTGTGTGTGTGTGTGTGTGTGTGTGTGTGTGTGTGTGTGTGTGTGTGTGTGTGTGTGTGTGAGTGTGTGTGTGGTGTGTGTGTGTGGGTGAGGTGCGGGTGCGTGTGCGATTGAACTGTTACACACAAAAACATACTCCGTCATTTTGTTCATAGAGGACATAAATTCAAACTGCAAAGTGTTTACTTATATTTATGTACACTCACAATACAACACAATAAAGTGCTTTTTTCAAACTATAAACTCAAACTGTAACCTACAACTGTCGCCCAACCAAAATCTCACCCACACACACCAACACCCACACACACACACAGTTTAAAAGCAAAAAATATTTATCCAACCTCATTCAAAAACAGTCTGTGAGTGCCATCTTTTGGACATTCATCACATTGCATTGGTTTTAATTTATTGTCCTCAAACAGAGCACTAATCTGTTTATTTTTAAGTTACACATTCTACATTGATTAAAATAGAAAGTCAAATGTGTGTTTTTTAATGGTAGTATTATTTTATACAATAAATTATAATTCTGATGAGAATAAAGTTAGTGTGGATAAAAATTTTAAGGAAAACATTGATCTAATATAGCACATTAGAGAGAGAGAGGGAGGCGCGGGCGCGATCGAACTGTGTGTGTGTGTGTGTGAGAGAGAGAGGCGCGCGGTGCGATCGAACTGTGTGTGTGTGTGTGTGTGCGTGTGTGGGAGAGAGAGAGGCGCGGGCGCGATCGAACTGTGAGTGTGTGTGCTTGTGTGGGAGAGAGAGGCGCGGGCGCGATCGAACTGTGAGTGTGCGTGAGACAGAGAGAGAGGCGCGAGCGCGATCGAACTGTGTGTGTGTGTGTGTGTGTGTGTGTGTGTGTGTGTGTGTGTGTGTGTGTGTGTGTGTGTGTGTGTGTGAGAGAGAGAGAGAGAGAGACGTGGGCGCGATCGAACTGTGTGTGTGTGTACGTTTGTGAGAGAGAGAGGCGCCGGTGCGATCGAACTGTGTGTGTGCGTAATACAGGTAATACATGAATAAAATTGCGTATAAATACAATTTTGGACACAAGAGGGCAGTATGGCCCTATGAATGACTTTGTGTTTAAACTATCACTATTTGTATTTGTAAACTATTTGTGTTAGATACCCCCCTCCCCCTCCTCACAGAGACACACACACACATACAGAATGGCAGGGTGCATTCTCTCTGTCAGAGAGAGGGAGAGAAAATTCTTAGAATCCACATTCAAGCCACAATATCTGACTTTCTGTTGGTCGGAGCTAAAGGATGTAAATTAGAAAGTTGTTCGGCTTGATGAGAACAATATATACGCCAAGTTTTGTAACTGTAGGTAAAATTATCTAAGTTATAACACACTTTATGTGTCCTTTTTTAGTCATACATTTATTTCCTCGCCACAGCCAATCCGTTCGAGATATCAAAAATCCGTCCGCAATTTAGCATCCTCAATGTCTTGACTTCATGCTGACCGAGTTTCGTGGTGTTTGGATTAATTCTCTAGGAGAAATATATAAAAAATAAAAGCATGCATTTTCCAAACAACCCATAATAGCTGACTTCCTGTTGAGCTGTCGTAAAACTTAGAGCACGAAAGTTGTTTGGCCCGATGAGATCTAAATATGTACCGAGTTTCATATTATTACATGCAAGCATGTTTGATATATGGACAAGTGTTCGAATCCCGTTCCAGGGGGCGCTGTCGAGCCCCCCTTCCACGCCCGGGTACCAGCTTCAGGCCGGCCCTGATGGCCGCGGGTTCTGACCTGTGTGCAAAGTTTCAAGAGTTTTTGAGCACTTTAAGGGCCCCAAAACCTTGAAAAACAAAAATAAAAGCATTCTCACTCAGCAGACAAATCCCCCTCCCCTCAAACACATGGAGAGAAGTAGGGTCAGAGAGAGAGGAAGAGAAAATTCTCCAAAACATCCACATTCAAACCAAAATATCTGACTTCCTGTTGGTCTGAGCTAAAAAGTGTAAATTAGAAAGTTGTCCAGCTCGATATGAACAATATACATACTGAGTTTTAAGATTGTAGATAAAAGTATAGACCTAACTCCCCCTCTTTTGTCAAAAGGTGGCGCTACTGAGCCCCGGCACCACGCCCGTTTCTGAAACTTTGCACATGTCTACTGGCTAATAAATGTGATGTGTCTGTCGAGTTTCATGCAATTTCAAGTATGCTAAGAGTCTCAAAAGCATCAAAAAAGAATCTTAAAGTTTGATACGTTACCACGGCAACAGTATCTAAGATATCAATAATCCTTTCACAGGTCTAAATCTGCCGTGTGTTTACATTATACACATAAAGTTTTAACCAAATCGGGTAAAAATAAGAGGGTGATTTCAAAGCATTTTGAAAGTGACACACTTCCTGCTGCCAGTTGGTGGCGTTCTAACACACTTCCTGTTTCCATTATTCGCCATAACTTCGTTTCCTCGCCACGGCCAAACCGTTCGAGATATCAAAAATCAAAAATCCCCTGGCAATTTTTCATCCTCAATGTCTTGACTTCATGAACACCGAGTTTGGTGACGATCGGGTGAATTCCCTAGGAGAAGTGTTTCAAATTCCTGAGCACGAGTTTCCAAACAACCCATAATAGCCGACTTCCTGTTGGGCTGGCGTAAAAAGTAAGAGTACGAAGGATATATGAAACGATGAGATCTATATGTTTTTCCCGATTTTCAGATTAATTCATGCAAGCGTGTTTGATATATGTTTTTGAATCCCGTTCCAGGGGGCGCTGTTGAGCCCCCCTGCCACGCCCGGGTACCATCTTCAGCCCGGCCCTGATGGCCGCGGGTTCTGACCCGTGTGCAAAGTTTCAAGAGTTTTCGAGCACGTTAAGGGCCCCAAAAGTGCCCAAAAGGTAGTAAAATAATAATAATAAAGAATGATAATAATTAAAATAATAAATAATCCTAAGGAAAACAATAGGGCCTTCGCCTTTTTAAGGCTTGGGCCCTAAATATTATACTACTTTTGTGAAAATAACACAAAAAACATTAGTTATTTATACCATTTTTTTGTACATTCATCTTTCGCAGGGCACTTCGAAGGGAGAATATTTGCGATGGACATGCTGTTAGCATTTTAAACTGAATTTGTAATAAAGGTAAACTTACAAGTAAATTAAGTAAAATGACTTTAAGTCTTCCAAATCACTTAAAGTGGGCGGTGAAATGGAACAGGCCATAGGGTCGATAACTCAAGAAAAGAGCACACCCCAGCTGCAGCGAAAATCCATGACGTCGACACAGCAGACTGTGGAACTCTGCTTCCAAACACTTTGGCCAAAGTCACTCAGTGTGTGTGAGAATCATCTCTGAATATTACCAAAAAAATGGGAACTGAAACTAGACAGATGTTTAAATATATAAACTCATGACTTTGAGTAACAAAGTAAAGTAATCAAAGAAATCAGGGTTTGCTTCTCCCTAGTAACAGAAGGGTTTGTTGAATTATGCATATAAAGAACCAATCATATTGGAGAAAAAATCATGTCACCTTTGCCATGCTCCTATTCTATAAAACTGGTGTATTATTTTTGCTGGTGGCATTCTCTCTGAAATTGGTCTGAGATCCTCTGGCGTGATTAAAGCATATTCTAAGGCATTCTAAGGCATTGTCTGGAGTCTGTCTAATGCTGCAGATTATAGGACACTAGAGGTCTTATTCCAGAGTACTAGTGTAAAAAGGGACGAGATGCTTCAGACTCAAAGCCAGTTGTTGAATGTAGACGCAGTGCTAGAGTATAAACATTAAGTGTTGACTGTAGACGCTTGGGTTTTGACTGGAGTCAGGTAAACTTAAGTCAGGTGCGTAGGGGAAAATCCACCACAATTTGGCAAGCCAATTCTGGAGTCCTCGGAATGTCCCTCGGTCGCTGGACGGGGACGAGGAACTCGTTGTCTTCATTCTGCCAGACTGCAAAATCCTGTTCGACAGAGGGACATTCTGGGGAGCGTTTCCCAAAAGCATTGTTAGCCAATTAGCATCCCAAGTTCTGTCGTTACTAAAATAGTCCAACGATTTGGTGTTTCCTGAAACCATAGTTCAAACGGACATTCGCAAACTGCATCGCAAACGTCTGTGGCTGGAACAACAGCTTTTGAAACCTAAATGTTTCTTACCACAGGTGAAGAAAACACAGGTGGTCAGAAAAATTTAGGTTTCAAAAGCATATGAATGTTATTCCTGCATGGAAAAGACATGTTATGATTATTTAAAAATCCATCACAATATATATCTGTATCTTCCAATTAAACCAGATGAGAACATATCTCTTCAGTCACTTTTTGATTGTTTGAGTGAAGTTAAAAGTTGGATGGCTGATAACTCTCTTCAAATATATTACTGTTAAAAGAAGGACGTTTTGGTTTTTGGACAGCCTGAATGTGCTAACATCCTCTCAAAATCCCTTAGTCCTCTGACTATCTCTGTTAGTACTCATGCACAGAATCCGGGTGTCATTTTTGACCCGGCTCTTAAAATTAATTTTTTCAAATTAATTCAGTTGTAAAATCTGCATTTTTTCCAGCTCAGGCTGATTGCTAAAATTAAATCTTTCATTCCTTATAAGGTTCTGGAAACTGTTATTCAAGCATTTATTTCAACATGACTGGATTACTGCAATTGTATTTTGGGATTGCTCAGTCTTGTTTATCTCGCCTTCAGCCTATCCAAAATGCTCCAGTCAGACTTTTTACATGGACTAGAAAGTATTACCCGTTTTGATTAGTTTGCATTGGCTTCCTATTGAGTTTAGAATTCAGTTTAAGGTATTGTTGTTTGTGTGTAAGTCCCTGGTAGGCTTGGCACCATCCTACCTGCCTGATCTTGTTTCCTATCATCAGAACAATAGGCCTCCAAGGTCTTCAAACACCTTATTGGTGCGCTTGAAACTTAAGGGGGATTGTGCATTCTCGGTGGCAGCACCCAGATTGTGGAATAATTTCCCATTGTTTATATGATCTGCCACTTCTCTTCATTGCTTAAGATGTATCTTTTTAAAACGGATTATGGGCAGGAGTAATTTGCTGTATAATACTTTACTATGATTTTATTGTGTATATTTGTGTTTTGTTTCATTCTGTTATTTGTTTTATGTATCTATTTTACTTTTGTGCATCACTTTGGTCGCCTCTGTCGTTATTAAATGTGCTATATAAATCAATAAAACTAAACTAAACTAAGGCTCAATACTAGGACCGTTGCTGTTCACTCTGTACTTTCTACCCTTAGGAGATATTATTATGAAGCATGGCAGTTTTCATTGTTACGCTGGATGATACTCACCTTTATATTTCTTTGTGCCCCGACGAAACTTACCAGTTCACAAAATGAATGGAATGCATAGCTGATATAAAAAACTAGTAAATAGTTATAAAACTATATCGAATATAATATAAAGAAAACTATAAAGATAGAAAAAACTACTCATTTCCTAATACTTAATTCTGAAAAAAAAAAACAGTTTACTGTAATCTTTGTTTTTAGTTCAATGAAGTTACACATAGGGTTGGGATCTCGGTAAAGGGGTAATTTCTCACAACATAGCAAAACCGCATTGTAAACTGAATTTATTATTGACGTAATGATAACAGCAAATTGTACAACACAGTTGAGCAGATGCGTCACACTTACTTGCCCATATTTGGTCATTTATGACCTGTCATAAATAAACCTGTCTTCCAGGTGAATGGACAGATTATCAGTTAAACATGTATTTGTCCCCATTAAATATAAAACTAATAGAAAGATTGTATTGTGGGGTTAACCCGATGCAGCAATAGATTTGTTGAATACAATGAACCTTTTTTTTTCCTAAGCAAGGGCCTAGTGGTTTCCATTGTATACATTAGCCTATTATTAATTAATGTACAACATTTAAGCTAAACATTTTTGCAGTTTGTATATTGTATGAAAAATAAATATTAAATAATTCAAAATATTTTCTTTGCTTACAAAAAAGCTTATGATAACTAAGCATGCAGTATTTCTTGACCAAAGATAAGTGCAGCTACTCAAATGAAGTGCTTCTGTAACATTTACAGTGTATTAAAGGTATACACTAAGGTAATCACTTCTGCATTTCCTGGAAATGGACCCCTTGCCATTCTTAACTCTACTAGAACTATAAAGCATAATGAATGTCCACATTTTATAGTCATTTTCCAATGTTTATTGATATGTCAGACTGTTTAAATACAAAAATTAGTGCCCAGCACAGCATCCTCTGTCACCCAGGTACTTCTCCAGTTTGCGTCACTGTGAAGAAAAGAAAAAACAGTTGATTATAAAAAATGTTTCTGCATAGAGGTAACTTAAAAAAATGTCTGACAATACAAATACCAAGTAATATGTAACTCAGAAATATGTAACTGAAACCCCTTTAAAAAAACATTGGCTAAAATTCTAAAATAAAAAAGCGAATTAATTTTGTCTCTTTGTAATTATAAGGTTCTATCTGACATTTTTGTCAAAATTTAGTTATTCACATATTCTTATTCTGTGACAACTTATTTACATTGTTTTTTTAATGTTATGTACATTTTGGGAGGTTTTTTTATAGAAAACAAAAAGGTTCTATCTACAAAGTCGAATGGAACGCAAAAACTTGGAAGCTCAATATCTCAAAACTGCTCATTATGCAGATAGAACCTTATAATTCCAAGGTAGCAATTTATGGAAAACGTTATAAGACTCATGAGATTAATAATATTTTTACAAACCAAGAGTTGCAAGGCCCCCATCAGAAATATATTATTTTCTTTTTTTAAGGAACAAACAGGCACAAAAATGATTTAGAACAATATATTACATTATTAATTTAAAACTACATGCCCTGTAATCATTTTTCTCTTCTATTGCAACTAAATGCAAGGCAAATTAAAATTGTTAATAACAATTATAATTATAAAAGTGTTTATAATTAACATGCTAAGAGCGGAAGTTATCAGTAAGAGTGTAGAAGGGCTGAGAGCAGATGTACCTCACAACAAAGACAGAGATGTGGACGCTTATGGAAGGGTTGCCTCTTACAAGAGCATTGGGTTTGATGTTGTAGAGAGCTGATGGAGAAGGACTAAATAATCCGTTAGAAATCCTGCAAGACAGAATGAAAGAGAATTTCATTAAATCACATGATAAATCACATTGACAGTCAATCAGAATCTACCCGATTTTAAAAAGCTTGAGCACTTAAGATGGCATATAAACGGTTCGACTACTTACAATGGGCACAATCTACACAAGAGTTGAGGCAATGGCCAATGACAGCAGTAGGAGTAAAAGTCATATAATTTTACGAGTACGCTTGTTACAATATCAAATGAATTTGCTGACTTGGTAAATTGTATGAATGATCACTACTTTGACTTGAAACTTTATTAGGTGTTCTTTTTTTTGTGAATTAAAAATGTATTGAAAATTAAACAAGAACAGCATTCAGACAACAGTAAAGGCATTTTGTTTGAAAAAAAAAGAAAGATCTAGAGATGACCCCCCATCCCCCCATTCGTCTTTTCCATCATGTCATCTTTTGTGGGGAGGTAGTTCAGTCAAGAGTAGCAGAGTGGGAGAACATGGTACCGTGACATCCAGTACATTAGATAGAGTAGCACAGACCTCACCCCAAAAAAGCCTCACGTCCCTGCACTCCCAATCCATATGCATGTATGAGCCTATAAGTCCATCTGAGCACAGGGTGCAGATTGGAGATGTTAAACGTTTCATGAGAAAGTTTCTCCTAGGAGTGAGGTAAGTCCTGTGGATATAATTGAAATGGATCTGTTGATGGTCTGGGTTTTTAGAAGCAAAGACAATCGAAGACCAAATCTTATCCCAGTTCAGTGAATCACCTCCGATGTAGTGTTCCAGATCGCTAGACCATACAAGATAGGGAAGGTTTTATAAGAGGCATCCCACATAAGTGAATATATTCGGGAGACCAAACCTCTTTTTCGGCCTTTATTGTACAGAATGGAGTGCAAAGGGTGGGTAGTTAGAGGAGAACTCCATGGTACTCTATATGCTTTCATAGACGATCGTAGTTGAAAGTACAGAAATAAAGATATTCCAGGCAATTGGTAAGACAGTCTCAGATCATTAAAGTCATTAGCTAAAACCCCTAGCGCTCTATTCCGGGGATGAGAATGAGACCCCCCCCCCCCCAGTGAGTAGGGAATAGTTGTTGAAGAGTGGACCATTCAGGTGCCATTTACATGTACTCTTAGATTCCTTCTCAGCAATAACCCATGTTGATAAGAGGAAACTCATTATGGGACCAAGCCGCAGCTTAGCTCGTTTCAAAGGGACAGCGGAGTAAATCAGATCCTCAAGTCTATGTGGGGATGCTAGGTTATTTTCTATAGGTTTCAAACAGGGATTAGAATTGGGGTTAAGCCAATCTGTGAGTGGTCTCAATTATCCAGTACCTGGCCTGTAGACCCGTTCTCAATTTGGTGTTGGGGGAATTTCTCACTTGAACTGAGTAAGTGGGTCCCTAGACATGAAAAATCATAGAGGTGCTCATCCGCCATAGTGCCACGAATTACGTAATGGTCAAATCAAATATGGCCGCCATCAGATGATGATGAAAATCCAACTTCTTTGTTTCTGAATGTATATACACATGAAATATGAAATACCTCTATTTAGACTTATTATGGTATGTGGGATTAATTCCTGATATTGTTATGGCCATATTGGCTGACTTTTTACCTTAAAAGGTCATGGTCAAGGTCATCTTCCTACTTCTTATCCATAAATTGGCCATTATTAGGAATAAAAAAAAATCCAATAAGTCTAATTCTACTAAATGTGACATTTAACATTCATTGCTAATATTGTTTTTAATATTAAGGATCATCTTGTCATTGAAATGTCAATGTCAACATCATTTTTCAATAACTCGATTAAGATTTCTTTTTTTAATAGTCACTTTTTATTGTATTTTTTTCCACAATGACTTTTTTTTATCATAACAAGACATGAAAAGAAGAAATGTAACAATTATAAACATCCGTTTGAACTTTAATTTTAATTGGGTGTTAGTACAATGATAAAAAATAAAACAATTGGGTCCAAATAAAACTATGTATCAATAAGTGATACAATTACATCATACCAAGTTAACTAAAAGTGCACCATATAGTCTGATTTCTCTCAAAGTGTACTGTATGTGTGCATGCATGTTAGTGGGATGGGTTTTTACAGGATAATTTTTCCATTTTTCCATAGCAGAATATGGTGCATGAAACTCCAGCAGCACGAAAGCCACATCGGCGATTGTCACACTTGCCTGCACACTTACATACTGTGAACACACTTGGTGGTAAGGGCTTCAGACATTTTGATGGCAGGAGTGTGATCCTCTGATCCCACTACTTGTGGGAGGGAGAGCGTCAATTCCAGCACTTCCACTGGTGTAGATTTCTACCCTTAAGTCATCAAATGTCTTAGCTGTTGTATTTGACCTGGCCCCAGCCCAGACACACATCGAGTACTTCTCAGCCAACACTGCATCTTGCTCTGTCAAGGTGTCTGCCTCTCCAAAGTTGGCTAAGTATCGGACTGGGTCAGAAGCCATAGCAGCATGTTTAGTCCCCACCTTGCTCATACAGTCATCTCCAGTCAGGATATGTGCCATACTGCTGCCAGATCTCTTTCATCCCGAGTTCTTGGAAGTATGGGCTGTAGTGGAGAAGCAATGCAAAGGTGTCTGTGTCATTGGAGACTATGACAACTCTCTTGCACTGCTTCACACGAACAGCCCACTCAACATGCACCAGCAACCTGGCATCAGCCTCCTCAATCCAGTTCAAGAGGTCTGGGATCTCTTTGCCACCAGTTGCCTTTGCTGGTAGCACCTCATCATCAATGACAATAGAGCTGACAATGACAGTACAATACAAATAACCAAAAAATAATACTTAAAGTTAGGCACTGTAATGAGTCAGCTCAAAGGGGAAATATTAATAATAACTCATAACTTGTTATGATTAATTATGAATATTTGGGTCAGTTAATTGGATTAACTTGATGTAGTCAATTAGTCTGTTCATCCAACGAACTCTTTTGATTATACGTTTATTCTAAGAAAGGGGTATCTTTCATGGCCACAGAAAAGTAATTCTTTCTTAGCATGTACAGCGCTTAGATCATGTTACAAGATCAAGATCGTAAAATAGACTTTGTTTGCAAGCAGAGAATTAGAACCAAATACACATTGTGCACAAGTTTTATTCACTAAGTCACGAACACATAACTAACATACAAACAATTACACATACATGGGTAGATGGTTAAAGTGACAGAATGGAACCGGAAGCAGAAAATGAAACTATGGAACAGATTCATTGAAAAGAACCATCAGCTTATCATTTTCAGAGCACCTAATTAAATTGATGGCCTGTTGAAATTGAAATTCATTTCTTGAAGTTGTTGATGGTTCCATGAGTGTCAAATGTTGCAGTTGCAATTGTTTTCTTCTCCGTTGGATGAAGCAAGCTAACAATATAATACACATTCATTCATGAATATGAGTGCTATTTTTTAATGTTTAATCTTCAGGGATGCTGAACTTGCTCAGCCAGCTACCCATCGAGTTGTGTCATCATCTTACCCAAACATTGGAGTGTCCGTGCTCAACTAAGGCAGAGGCAGAATCTATCTAGGAGAACCGAACAATGGTGTAATGATTCAGTTCGACTCCCAAGACAAGACGATGCTCACCTGACTGGCCAATAGGAACGTGCCCCCGGCCATGACACAATTTTCAAGCAAAATCCTGACACGAGAGCAAGAAATTGCATCGAGAGCAAAGAAGCGTTTAGAGAGAAACACTTTTCTTTTTTAGAGAAAATGTTTTCACACTGATAGCAAAAAATACATATTTGAGTTTTTTTCAAAGTAATTTGAGAGATTTTTTTTCTTAGAAATAATTTTAATGTTCTTAATTTTTTTATGTTCTATGAGAAAATACTTTCTCTCAAAAGTATTTTTAGTCTCAAATATTTTTTTTAGTGTCAAATATTACTATTTTTTGCTATTAGTATGAAAACTTTTTCTCTCAAACTTTTTTTTCCTCTCAGATAATTTATTTTCTCGCATGTAATAAAGACACAATTCTAGTTCCATAAAAGCCCCCCTTCTGTTTTATGTCGTTGAAGTGTTGTTCACTTCACACGTGGGCGTTTCCCTCCCCAAATAAATTTAGAGACCAAGAGTGGACGTTTTTCCAGTAGCCTAATCAATTGGGGGTGGTTAGGGGAACATCGAAGAAAAGAAATTTATGCGTGGTAAAATATCCAATTTAACAATTGACAGACGAGCTTGTAATGCTTTTGGCAAGTGAGACCATCTATTGAGATTCACCTCAATTTCATTATAGATGCCCTGAAAATTCTAATTGGCAATATTAGCTAATGAAAGAAAAATGTCCACCCCCAAGTATTTAAATTGTTTGATCACTGGGATGTGCTAATGAGCTCAAGTTCAATGTAGAGTTTAAAGGGAGAAGCGCCGATATGGTCCAATTGATTTTATAACCAGATAGAGAGATAAACTCGTTAAAAGTATCCAAAATATGCGGTAATGATATGGCTGCTCTATCAAAATTGTAAGAAATTGTAGTCTGCCTCGACCCAGATTCCACTCCAAAATATATTTTATTCCCCAAAATGGCTTAATTATCATAGAGATGAAGGAAGTGAAGTTATATTGTTTCTTCACCATTTGGGTTGAGCTCAACCTGAGCAAATGGTAGTCAATTGTAGAATGGGACTGGGTGTGGGACACAGAGAACCTTCTCAGACAGTGGGGTGTCTCAACTTCATTAACATACAGACTACAGCTGTTACAACAAGGGCAACTTCTTTTACATTAAGAGTTGTAAACTGTTACCAGATAAAAGGTTTAAGATTTGGATGTTCTGGGTTCATTCTGAAGCTGGTGAACCCAAGGTGCTTCGTGTACCTTGCCACTGCTATGCTGTAATAAACTTCATTTTTGAGATCTTCGTCCACTTCATTTTTTCGTACAGAATATAATACATCATCAGCATACAGCGATATGGAGTGTGTGGTGTTGTTAAAAGTTATGGGGGAAATAATCAGGTGTTGAAGAATTTTTTGTGCAACGGGCTCTAATGACAAAATAAAAAGAAAAGGGCTTAATCCCTGTCGGCACGAGCGTGATAAATTAAACTTGTTTGATATAATGCCATTCATGTTTATCATTGCAGATGGGTAGTAGTATAGTAGTTTAGTTAAATTGATAAAAGTTTAACCCAATTTAAAGCGCTGTAGAACCATCCACAGGTATTCCCATTCTAGCCTATCAAAGGCTTTTTCTGCGGCAAGACTCAATACTGCAATGGAGAGGGAATATCCTTGGCAGCATGAATAACATGAAGCAGACGCCGTACATTGTCAGAAGCAAGTCGTGATTTCACAAAGCCCGTCTGGTCGCTCTTAATTAGAGTAGTTATGTGTGGTTCTAATTGCAAGGCCAGTATCCGGGCAAAGATTTTTATTTCGGCATTTAGGATAGATAATGGTCTATAGTTCCCCACATTTAGTGGTGGCAATACAGCTATCAAGGTGGCATTCATGTAATTAAAAAAGGCACCAACTTCAACAGCTTTATGAACCATGGCTAAAAAGTATTGTCCCAGCTCTTCCCAAAAGGTGAGATAAAATTCTGGGGGAATTCCATACCATCCTGGAAAATACGTTGGAAAGAGCATTAACTGTTGCTAGAATTTTTTAATCAGCCCAAGCGGAGTTTAAAGTGCTTTCAGAAAACAACACCAAAGAAAAAGACAATCACGTTCATTTCAAAAAGGATATAAAAGCTCCCAACGCAAAAGTGAAACCGCAAAAAAATGCCAGCAGAGGGCGATTTGAAAAAGACAACAGTGATGCCAAGTGTTATAGATGTGGACTGACAACACATAAAGCAGATGACTGTGGGGCAAAATCAGCAACCTGCCTGTACTGCAGAAAAACCGGTCACTTGTTTGCAGAGAGAAAAATAACTCACAGGAGCATAAAAATTACAGATACAAGGCCAAAGACAGATCAGACCGCAAAGGCAAACCAGTGAGAGCTGTAAATGACAATTCTGATTCTGATGAATTTGTGTATTCAATTGATCCAGAAGGAAAAGAGACTATAAGAGTTAATGGCTGAAGATGGTCATAGATACAGGAAATGGAAGAAATTTCAGTGGAGAAAAACTGTATCACAGATTGTTTGCACAAAAAGTTGTGCATAACTAAAACAAACCAAGAAAAAAATTCTATGTTAATGCACAGATGCACTCTTTCCACTAAGTGGGACTTTTTTTAAGCACATTTCCAATGGAAGGTCCCAAAGACATTTTTGTAATAAAAGGAAATGTAAAACCACTGTTAGAAGGGCGATCATGCTTTGACTTAAAGATCCTGAATACCACAGACCAGGTCAGTGCAATTGAAAATTCGCCAGAGAGATTTTTGAAACTTGAGGCTGAATATCAGTGTTTGTTTAAAGGACTGGGACAAATTAAAGATTACAGCCATAAAATATCTGTAAATGAAAAGGTCACACCTGTGGCTCAAGCTTTAAGGAGAGTACCTTACCTGATGGTAGAGGCTGTAAATCAAGAGCTGGACAAAATGCTGGGAGATGAATCATAGAGGAATTGCACAAAGGATCTGAATGGCTGTCAAACATTCTTCTCATTCCAAAAAAAGACACTAAAGAAGTGAGACTTTGTGTAGATCTGAGAGAAGTGAATAAAGCAGTGGTAAGAGAAAGACACCCTGTACTAACAATAGACAGAATACTGCAAGTAATGCCGGGAGCAAAGGTTTTCACAAAACTGGTTGCCCGTAAAGGCTTCTTTGATCTGGCACTGGAATCCAGTCATTATACACAGGGGATGTTTCCGTTTTAGGAAGGTTCCATTCGGATTGTCCAGTGCTCCTGAAGCATACCAGAAAGTCATGGACTCTATGCTAAGTGGGATGCCAGGTGTGGTGTGCTACATGGATGATGTGGTCATGTTTGCTGAAAATGAAAATGATCTGGAGCAAAGACTGAGAAATGTTTTTTTCAAAAATTCCAAGAAAAGGGACTGACCTTGGATAAAGAAAAATGTTTCTTTGGACTTAAGCAGATTGAGATTTCGGGTCATGTTGTTACAGCGGATGGAATGAAACCAGATCCAGGAAAGGTTGAAGCAGTTTGTAACGCTTCCAGACCTGAAAATGTTGCACAGTTACGTTCATTCCTAGGCAATTGTGGATTTTTGATGAAGTTTGCTCCCAATTATGCAAATCTGTCTGAGCCTCTCCGAAAACTGACTAGACAAGGACAAGAGTAGCATTGGTCATCTGAAGCAGAAAATGCATTTAAAAGACTGAAAAAAGAATTAACTAGTGAGCCAGGCCTAGCATAAATGCTCCAACAGTTGTGATCAGTGATGCAAGTCCAGTCGGACTTGGAGCAGTTTTGCTTCAAACACAAGAAAAAGGAGCTAAGAAACCTGTAACATATGCGAGCCGCTCTCTAACACCCAGAGAAAGACGTTACTCTCAGATAGAGTTGGAAGCCCTAGGGTGCGTATGGGCGGTGGAACCCTTCAGAGCGTATTTGGGGGAGGCAGATTTACTCTTCAAACAGATCATCGACCTCTCGTTACTCTCAGATAAAGCGGGAATATGCTCAATCCGAATTGGAAACTGGATATGCCCAAAACTAAAAACAAAAACTGGATATGCTCAATCCAGAGAAGTCAAAGCTTCTGCCTCCTAGAATACAAAGCCTTGGACTGAGACTTTATCCATATGACTACAAAATTGAACACATTGCAGGTAAAGACAATGTTGCAGACTCACTTTCTAGACTTCCTTTAATGGAAACTGAGGACCACAGTTACATGGACACGTATATGGACAGAGTGTTGTCTGTAAATATGATGGATGTACCAAGCTTGACTCTTGAGGAACTTAAAAGAGCTAAAATGAACGAGTCCACTTGACGCAACTGATTTCCATAGTGGAAACAGGACAATGGCCTACTATAATTCCTGAAAGCCTACATTCATACAAACGCTGCTCAGTTGAGTTGTCAACCCATGATGGTATTTTGCTGCGGGGACACAGGATAGTTCTTCCTTCCACACTGGTCCAACAACCTTTGAAAATTGCACACGAGACACATCAAGGTGTAATTCGCACAAAGAAATTCTTGAGAAGCAAATTCTATTGGCCTAAAATGGACATGGAGGTCGAAAGTATGATCAAAAACTATAATGCATGTATTCTGAATCAACCCTTGCATGAAGATCAACAACTGCATCCATTAGAACTACCACCTAGACCGTGGACCAAGATAGGAATTGATTTGGTGGGTTCTATTCAGAATGTCTATACTTGCTGTTATAGACTACTACACGTCATACCCTGAAGCAGTAGTCATTGCTGATATAACTTCCAAGACCGGTACCAAAGAAATTATGAAAATATTTGCCCGATTGGGGTATCCCTTGGAAGTAGTGACTGACAACGGGAAGCAATTTGTTGGAAACGTCTTCGAGGCATTTCTGAGAACTAGTGGAGTTAAGTCAGGGGTGCTCCTGCCGATCGACTGTCCTACACAGATCAACTCCAACCCTAATCAAACACCTGAAGCAACCAATTAAGGTCTTCAGGATCACTTGAAAATTAAAGTCAGGTGTGTTTGATTAGGGTTGGAGATAAACTGTGCAGAACAGTCGATCGGCAGGAGCAGGATTAGGCACCCCTGAGTTAAGTACACCAAGGCCTCACCTTACTACCCCCAAAGTAATGGTAAAATAAAAAGATTTCATCATCACTTGAAGAAAGCCTTCAAAGCAGCTAAAAGTGAGGGAAGGAATTGGAGTAAAGATCTCTCAATGATTCTTCTTGCCTATCGATCTACACCACATAGAACATCGGGTGAGACACCAGCTTATCTGATGTTTGGAGGAGATGTGTGTACGAAGTTGCCTAGTCTCATAACAGACAAAAGAGAAACAAAAGACATTGAAAGTCATCATAAAAGGTACAATGAGAAAATGAAACAGTACGCAGACATGACAAGGCGAGCCAAGGAACACAACTTTAAGTTGGGAGACATTGTATATGTGGCGAGTATGGAAGATAGTCGGCTGGACTCTAAGTATAGAGATACTCATTTTGTGCTGCTGAACCACACATCGGACAATTCCTTTGAAATGGTCAATGAAGAGGATGGTTCTAGGATTGTGAGAAATGTGAGGCACATTCGTCATGTACCCATTCAGTTGGAGATTAGCACACCTATGGAAGTAAAATAATGCCAAATGTTTTTGAAACAAAAAGCCTGTTGAATTGCACTACTTGAAAAAAATATGCATTGCATTATATGCTTGCATTTTAATGCATTGTATTTTTAGGACTTGCATTTTTTTATTGGCTCAAATTTGACATGGTTGAATATTTAAGATGTGAATATTTCAATTCAAAACTTTTCAAACACATTTTCATTATTAAAAAATTAAATAATCCATATTCACCTTTCATATTTCACTCCCAAAATATTCAAACTGTTGAAAAATACAACCTATAATATTCAACAGGTAATTTTCGGTCCATTTTATTTCGCTTTACAAATTCGCTTCAACAAATTCAGTTGTTCAAATTCGACAGTAAAAACAACATTGACATCCAGGAACTGCAGGAAAAGCAGTGGATTACCGAACGTAATCTCCATCTGCTGTAAATCTAGCTCACCAGCAGGGGGTGCAAGCGCGTGTTGTTGACGAGGACCGAGCAACAGTTAGAGCAAGCCATTCATTCATAAAAACTCATTTATAGAAATATAAGTGTATTTGTGATATCTTTCTCTACCGTGAACGAGATTATAATGTTATTCCCCCGATGCTGATGTACAGATCAAATGTTAGGCCTATATTTGAGGTAGACATATTTCTCTTGGTTGTTTAGTAGTCTTAACTTTATATCTTTATATATGCTGCAGTACTAGGGTTTCCCTCAATACTTCACGATTGCTGGACATATAAAACGCGTAACGTAGCTTGACTAATACAGTGATCTAAAAGACCAAACTCGCACCTTATTGAGAAGGCTGTAGGCTACTATGGCTATAGGCAAGCAGATGGACTCAGAATATGAAATTTACGCGCAAAGTTTCACACTAAGCGTTTCCCAGTGATATACTGGCATAGTTGGCTTGACGTTGGATAATCGCAAATTTAGGGACCGTCTGTAAAGGTTACACATTGGTACACACGTTTCTAACTTCAATAGCATTGGGAGAGAATGACTAACAGAATAGTGGTAGGTGTCAGGCATGATGCACACCCTTTTATATTTTGATATGTATTCAATTAAATGAGTTTGCTACTGAAGTTAGAAACGTGTGTAATGTTTTGTGTAACTTTAGAGACGGTCCCTACGCGCGAATGTCCAATGTCAAGCCAACTTTATGCCAGTAGGATATGCATAGGCACAATTTGCGGGCGGATATTGTCCCCACCACTTTTGAAACCACTTCTCGCAGCACGATGTAGCAGTGGCGTGTCTAGGATTTTATATTTGGGGTGGCAAAGGGGGGGCAAGAGCAGAATGAGGGGTGGCACTGGCAACTAGGCTTCCCATGGTATATGAAAAAAAAACTAAATGTTATACTGGTTATGAGGGACATATTATTTTCATGAATTTCTGATGCTCAGAAAGGGCTAAGAGTAAATTATGAACTATCAGCCATTTCGAAGGCTGTAATACTAACGTAGGATAAGAAATCTTTAAAGTATAATCGTTTTCATAATCTGTAATAATAATTCATAATTTATAATCTGTTTCTAACATTGTGTGTGCAGTATGTTTGTGAGTGTATGTGTGTGTGTGTGAGAGAGAGAGAGAGAGAGAGAGAGAGAGAGAGTGTGTGTGTGTAAGCATATTAATGGAGAAATCATGGAAAAAATTCCCTTACTCTAGTGGAGATTACTGGTAGAAACAAACACTTTTAAAATAAAATAAATTGATTCCTTAGTTTGTACTCAAAGTGCATTTATTTATTCATATTGATCAAAAAGAATAGGAATCCAGAATATTTTGATTACCAAACAATTCATTTCAGGAAATAGTCATTATGCATATTCTGTAAGATGCAGCATACTACTGTAACTGATTATGTGAACCTAGTTAAACTAGTCAGACAAATATTCAAACATCGTTCACTTCATTTATATAGCCCATTTACAAAAGCCACTAGGCTGACCAAAGTGCATTACAGAACAACCAGATAGCCTAAATAATATGAAAATAATTCCTGCAAATACCATAACACATAAAACACAAATAAAAGCAGCAAAGCTAAGAGCAACCAGAGTAGCAAACCAGTATCAGGTTCAAATATGAAAGAGTAAAACAGAAGTGGGCAAACCAGTATCAGGCTCAAATATGAAAGAGTAAAACAGAAGTGGGCAAACCAGTATCAGGCTCAAATATGAAAGAGTAAAACAGAAGTGGGCAAACCAGTATCAGGCTCAAATATGAAAGAGTAAAACAGAAGTAGCAAACCAGTATCAGGTTCAAATATGAAAGAGTAAAACAGAAGTGGGCAAACCAGTATCAGGCTCAAATATGAAAGAGTAAAACAGAAGTGGGCAAACCAGTATCAGGCTCAAATATGAAAGAGTAAAACAGAAGTGGGCAAACCAGTATCAGGCTCAAATATGAAAGAGTAAAACAGAAGTAGCAAACCAGTATCAGGCTCAAATATGAAAGAGTAAAACAGAAGTAGCAAACCAGTATCAGGCTCAAATATGAAAGAGTAAAACAGAAGTGGGCAAACCAGTATCAGGCTCAAATATGAAAGAGTAAAACAGAAGTAGCAAACCAGTATCAGGCTCAAATATGAAAGAGTAAAACAGAAGTAGCAAACCAGTATCAGGTTCAAATATGAAAGAGTAAAACAGAAGTAGCAAACCAGTATCAGGCTCAAATATGAAAGAGTAAAACAGAAGTGGGCAAACCAGTATCAGGCTCAAATATGAAAGAGTAAAACAGAAGTGGGCAAACCAGTATCAGGCTCAAATATGAAAGAGTAAAACAGAAGTGGGCAAACCAGTATCAGGCTCAAATATGAAAGAGTAAAACAGAAGTGGGCAAACCAGTATCAGGCTCAAATATGAAAGAGTAAAACAGAAGTAGCAAACCAGTATCAGGCTCAAATATGAAAGAGTAAAACAGAAGTGGCAAACCAGTATCAGGCTCAAATATGAAAGAGTAAAACAGAAGTGGCAAACCAGTATCAGGCTCAAATATGAAAGAGTAAAACAGAAGTAGCAAACCAGTATCAGGTTCAAATATGAAAGAGTAAAACAGAAGTAGCAAACCAGTATCAGGCTCAAATATGAAAGAGTAAAACAGAAGTGGGCAAACCAGTATCAGGCTCAAATATGAAAGAGTAAAACAGAAGTGGGCAAACCAGTATCAGGCTCAAATATGAAAGAGTAAAACAGAAGTAGCAAACCAGTATCAGGCTCAAATATGAAAGAGTAAAACAGAAGTAGCAAACCAGTATCAGGCTCAAATATGAAAGAGTAAAACAGAAGTGGCAAACCAGTATCAGACTCAAATATGAAAGAGTAAAACAGAAGTGGCAAACCAGTATCAGGCTCAAATATGAAATAGTAAAACATGTAAGGCAGCAGCCATTAACTCATTATCTGTAAAAAAAAAAAAAATCAGAATATGACACAGAGAAGTAGATGTACAACTGTAACTGATTATGTGAACCTAGTTACATTAGTCAGACAAATAGTCAAACTTGAGAACCCAAAAAATCAGAAGAGCTGAATTCGCCGGTTACCATGCTGTGCACAAAAACGTTTAATGAAAACATCCATGTCTATAGCCTTTGAACGCTCAGACTCAATACTAAGTATTGACAAATTGCTTAATCTACTATCTGACATAGTGGAGCGCAAGTGAGTTTTTACAAGTTTCAGCGTAGAGAAACTGCGCTCACATGAGGCACTACTCACAGGTAGCACAACAGCTATTTTTGCAAGACGGAAAAGCTCAAAGAAGACTTCTTTAAAAGGTTCAAGAAACCTGGTGAATTCCATCAAAGTAACAGGAATCATCTGTCCATCAGACTTTTTCCTGCTTAAAATTCGTCTGGTCTGATGTAGCTCGTGTTTTAGGTCATCCATATCTGCATCATAAGCCTTGGCTAAGAGTGCAATGCTTTCTTCATCCAAAAAGTTGCTGCTTGAGGGGTTAAGTGCTTGTATTCCTTTCATGATCCCACAGTTTAATTTTGAGAAACGCCTCTCTATTTCTCCAATCATACAGTCAATGATTGGGTAGTAAACGTGATTTAAAAGCTTCCTTACTGTCCATCTCCACATGCTGTCCAACTGTAGATGTTATGACACAACTCTGTAGTGTTCTAGATAGCTGTCGTTTTCTCTTAGGGAGTGGCATGTCTGAGGAAATGCTGCAATTGTCACATGTCTTGATAATCTAATCCCAGAGATTGTTGAAGGATGTCTCACTACGGTCCTCTTTAAAGGTTTGTTTCAGTGCTCCAATGAGATCAACTGCTTTTGACATGTCTAACTTGGGAGACTGAAGCATGTCTGATAAAAATGTTGTGCTACCAAGAGCTTTTTTGAAGACTGACAAAAGCCCTATGAAATTTACATCAATCTGACCAAGTAACCCCCTAGCATCTACAGCCCTATCAGGATGGCCTTCCTCTGAAATGTCTTCAAGCACTCTCTTGACAGCTGACAATCGATCCATTAGATTTCGACAAGTTATATACCTGCACGCCCACCTGGTATCACTCAATCTCTGGAGTTCTCTTGGTGCTCCCTCGAACATCTCACTTTGCACTTCTAGCCATTTGTGGTGAACGTATGAACTGGAAAAGAAAACATACAGCCTCTCCAGTAAGGAAAAGAAACGTGCAGCATCCGGAACTGACTTCACACAGTCCACAAGAACAAGGTTTAAACAGTGTGCACTACAATGTACATAGAATGCATGTTTGGCCATCTCTCTGATTCTTGCTTGTACTCCTGTGTGCTGACCACTCATGACAGACGCTCCATCGTACCCTTGTCCAACAAGATTTTTCCTGTATTCCAATCCACATTTTTCTAAACTTTCAATTATCATTTTTGTTAATCCTGCAGCATCTAACTGCTCTGCTTCTTGGAATTCCAAAAAACTTTCATGTACCATGCCATTATAATAGTACCTCAGCACAAAGGCCATCTGTTCTTTTTTTTTTCAGGTCCTTTGTCTCATCAGCTATAACAGCAAATTGTTCACTCTTCTTTACCTCTTCAATAATTTCATCACGCACTATTCCTGCTAAACATTCAAGGATTTCATTTTGAATTGTGTTGCTAGTGTATTTTGCATTTTTTGCACATTGTGTCAATTGCTTGTTCACATTTGCATCATGTTTGCTGATTAGATGATGTAAAATCTCTAAAAAATTCCCTCTGTTTGATGAAGCAGCTGATTCATTGTGGGCTCGCTGGGCAATGTTCTGTGTAGCTGTCAGGAGAAGAACTTCAGCTAAGGTTTTCACATAATTCTGATTTTCAGTAACCTTTTTTTTTTATGCTCATGATCCATCAGTGCAAACAGTGACAAGTTGTTCTCCCCCATTCTTTTGTTCTCAAGCCAGGCAGTCATTGCACTAACATGGACATCCGACTTTGCATGTAAACTGAACCCACTGTCTTTAAATGTGTCTTTCTTCCAGTTTGAGTATCCATTTAAAGACGTAAACACACCACTGGCAGCATTAGGGAGTGAAAAGTGTCTGCAAGCGAAGCAGTATGCAGCATCCTTGGACTGTGAATACTCCAGCCATGTGTATGCCTTGTACCACTCACTATGAAAACGTCTCTTAGCAGCTCCTTGAAAAGTTTTAGGGAATGTCTGCAAGTTTGGCTGGGTGGGCCCCTCACTTCAGAATCTGGATATATCTAAGAATGAGATATATTGTTTTTTACTTCCTAACACAATACAATAACTAAAAATTACTGGGCACTCATTACATCAGCATTTGTTTGATTCCACTACAAAAGGTGTCTCTCTCTCTCTCTCTCTGTCTGTCTGTCTCTCACTCTCTCTGTCTGTCTGTCTGTCTCTCTCTCTCACTGTCTCTCTCTGTCTGTCTCTCAC